>JANZXR010000005.1:10598331-10619418 GCA_027575705.1 Erythroxylum echinodendron | reverse complement strand
TAATTTTCTGTTCTTTATGTTTCATCGATTTAAAATGTAATATGTGTTGTTTTAGGTTTAAGTAAACAAAATGTTTTAGAAAAAGAAAAAGTGGGCCCATATGAATGATAAGTGATAAGATGTTTTCAAAAAAAAAAATTATACCGAGTTTTTAAATGTTAAGTGATGTGACACGCTACCCTCGAGGGGCACAGATTCGGATATCACCATCGGTATCGGGTTCGGGCCCAGCGGGAGTGGGGTGTTACATTATCAATAAAGGAATGATGATGTTTGCTAAAGCTAATAGCACTATATTGATAAATGAAAACCCATTCCTACTAGTGGCAACTGTTAATGCCACTCCTACTTTCAGCTTTTTGATTAATGGTCTACCAAGATCATCAAAAGCATAAAAGGAACTTGACAAGGAGAACTTATCTCGGCCTACTTATTTGCAATTACTATGTAAGTGATCAACAGAGTACTAAAAAGAGCCATTGAGAGGACCAAATCTTTTAGATGTCACTTAAAGTGTAAAAAGTTCAAGCTTTCAAATCTCTGCTTTGTGGATGACTTAATCCTCCTAACAAATGTTCATCCTATATAATTTCAGCCCTTAATATTTTCAAGATAATTACAAGTATAGACATTAATTGCTCCAAAATTGAATTTTTTCTTCTAAGAGTGCCAACCATCTAGAGCATAATATAAAATATATCACCGGCTTCAAATTAATGGTGCTACTTGTGGTTTATCTTAAAGCTCCAATTTCTAATAACAAAATGGCCTGTAAAGAATATGCTTTTCTCATTGATAAACTTAATAGAAGAATCTCCAACACGATGAGCAAAAATCTATCTTTAGCTGGTAGGGTACAACTGATTTCCTCTGTCCTTACTTTAGCAAACTTATATTAGGCTACATATATGGTATTACCAGCTTATATAAACAAATATATTGACATAATTGTTAGGAACTTTCTATGAGCTCACACTAGCAATTCCAGAGGCAAAGCTAAAGTCAAATGGATTAAGATTTGCATGTTAGAAGATGAAGAGGACCTTAACATCATTTCTCCAAAAATTTTGAACACAACCATATTGATTAAAAGGATATGGAGACTGTGTAATGATAAGCAATCTCTGTAGTCCAAATGGGTACATAGGTACTATCTTAGAGTTAATAACATTTGGAATTACAATCCATCCTCTACAACTTCTTAGATTATGAAGAACATTTTATTAACTAGAAGAAAATTCAAACTGAAGTTCATCAACATGATTGGTATTGAAAAAAAAACTAGTTTCCAGTATGAAAATTGGTTATCAATTAGACCGTTGTAGAATCAACCTTCTATACACACACTTTAAAATAAGTGATATGAAATGAGGATTCAGTAGTTGATACTCTCATCAACAAGTAGGTTTTTAATAGTTCTTCCATAACAGAACATATCAAATAGGAAATAAAGCTTACAAACCTTGATGATGAGAATGATAGTGTTTTATGGAAACATTCTAGCACAGGAAATATTACAAACATAACTTGCAGACAATTCTTTACATGAATAATAGGTCTTATTGTATAGACCAATGTAGTTTAATTTAAACACTATAATACTTGGGCATCAACAATCTTGTGGATGGCTATGAAGAAAAAGCTTCAAACAGTTGATAAAATCTTTAAATGTTTGCATATTCCCAATTGGTGCATATTATGTAAAAAAACTGAAGAGAACATGCAACAACTATTCTTTCTAGAGGGATTCACTAATGAAAGTTGGAACTCACTCGTCAACCTGTGTCACATTCATAATGCACTAAATAGTTAGAATATACTTGCAAATTGGGGTACTACAATTTGGATTACAAAAAAACTAAGAGATGGTGCTTTTATATGATCTTGGTTTTATTATGGTTGTTGTTTGGGATGAAAGAAATAGAAGAATATTCTAGGACACAGAGAAAAGCAAGAGAAATTCCACATAGAACTCACGCAATTAATTAGGTTACACATTAAGCTATACAAGGACAAGTTTGGTGATACGAACTACTTCAATAACTCATGTAAACTATAAACTCACCACCAGCTAAAGGGTGAAAAACACTGTAGTCTATTCAGCCTTGTAATCGACTATTCATCTCCATTTCAAGAGTAGTTTCATCATGATGTAACAATCCTATTGCATTTTGATTATTTTGTATGCCTCAAAGACTTAATAAAATTTCATCTTCTTAAAAAAAGAAGTTGAAAATTGTGGAAAATTATTCAGTGATAGCATCAAATTTAGGAACAGGTTTTTTTCCTCTAAATATAATACCAACTTTAGAAATTTGGGCCACAAAATTCCTGAAGGTAGAGGTCCTATAAAGAAATTATCAGAAAGAATTTATTAAAGTTTACAAGTAGAGAAATGAACCTTAAATTCTTAGTTATCAACATAAACAACGTAGATTTGTGGTATTATTTGTGGTATTGTCACTGATGCCACCATATTGATATTGGCAGCCAGTAAGGCATCCTAAGAATTTGATAACCTTAACTGGAACTAAAAAGAGATGATTTCAGTGACAGAGATCAATTGTCAAGATTAAGAAAACAAATTGATAGTAATGAAGAAGCTAACTCCAAAAAAATCACTTCATGAGAAACATGTTTTCTCTTAAAAAAGTATTATAGGCCTTAATGCCAAAAGGAGAAAGATAGAAACCATCGATAAATAAGAAGTCAGCTGGCTCTAAGAGCTAAGAAGAAGATTCCAATAAGTTCATTATGATTGGTGACTTTCCTATTTAGGTTCCGTACAATACTTTATCCTTAAGCTTGTAGCATTATTTGGTAAATCTAGTTTAAATAAGGCAGATTTTCCCCTTAAGAAAGGTGAATGCAATATGCCAATATGGGTAAAAAAACCAGGAATTTCTAAGAAGATGGATTTTAAAAAATCAACTAAGGATATGACACAATATATAAGGCCTTTATATATTAAATCTCATCTCAATAAAAGGCCAACTTTAAGAGTTTTGGTAGATAATAGGTCAGAAATAAGCATTATGCCAACTAAAATAAATGGTAAAACTACTACAACATGGGGAACTCTCTCCATGAATATTACAATGGGAAGGAAGACTTTGTTGACTACATTATTTATTATTAACACCCATGCTAATTACTAAGTCTTATTGGGGAAAGATTGGATCCACTCTAATTATTGCATTCTATTGTCTCTACATCAGCTTTTACTTTTGTGGAGAGGAAATAAGGGACAAATCATTTACGTTGATTCAGAACCATTCCATACTAAAGTTGATGGGATGGAGGCAAGATTCTATAAAGATGCTGGTGCAAATTTAGAAGTCATATTGGCAAAAGGAAAGATAAGAAAAGGTGAAAACAGATGCTAAACAATTTGTAAGAAGAATCTCCATCGTGCCAACTCCTAGGCCGATGAAGGTTCCTATTATAGAGGATCCTAATGAGTGAATTCTCACAAGAAGAATGGCAGTAGCTATAATCATGAAAATCAAGTACAAAATGCAACAGATTATAAAGAATTCGGAAGAAATAAATAAATATGATAATACAAAATTAGTTTTTGAAGTAGATGAAGAATCACAAATGAATAACAATGGCACACAAAAATTGAAACACATTGTAGAGAAATTTGATGATTGTGAAGCTTAGAATCGATAATCATTATAAGAAGTTAAATCGAGTGATTTCAGAGAAATCTATGGAGTCTTTATTAACAAAGACCTAAATTTAAAGACAAAGTTAGAATTGGTGGAAATTTTGAAAGAATTCTAGGATTGTTTTACATAGGATTATATTGAGATTCTAGGGTTGAGTGGAACATAGACTTCCAATAAAATCAAAATTCTACCTTCATTGTCAACCTTTTAGGTCATGGCTAAAAAAGGTTAAGTTAAAAGTTAAATAAGAGATTGAAAAAGTATGTAAAATTAGTCTTATTAGACTAGCTAGATATAGTAAGTGGTTAGCAAATTATCCTTTTGGAAAAATAAGAATTTGTGTAGATGTCAGAGATTTAAATGCAGCTACTTCTAAGGATATTTATATGATGACAACCACAGATTCTTTAATAGATGTGATAGCTGAACATTCTTTATTCTTCTTCATGGATTTTTTTGGGTTATAACTAAATTTTAGAGCTAAAAATGATATTTTTAAAATGGCTTTTAGATGTCCACGATCAATTGTGACATTTGAGTAAGCCTTTTGAGCTAAAGAATGCATATTTCATATACTAGAGAGCCATTAATGTCATTTTTCATGAATTAATAAGGCGTATGTTGGAAGTTTACATAGATGATTTTGTCATAAAGTTAAAACAAAGCATAGATCATACCCAAGTTATACAAGAAGTTTTTTCTTAAAATAAGAATACACAAATTGAAATTGAATCCTTTTAATTTTTTTTTTGGAGTAAGAGTAGGAAAATTCTCAGGATTTTTGGCTCACAATAGAGGAATTGAACTGAATAAGAATAAAGTAAAATCCATTCTCAAAGCTAAACCAACTCATAATAAGAAGGGACTTTAGATATTTTGGGGCCAAGAAAACTACATAAGAAGATCCATTACTGATATAGCAGGAAAAAAAAAGAATTCTTGAAGTTATGAAAGTTAAAGAATTTAGAGAAATTTCTCTATGAGAAGCGACACCAAAGGGCTTTTAATAATATAAAGGAATATTTAACGAAACTACCAGTATTGGTGCCCCTTCGAAAAGGAATTCCATATTAAAGTTGTATATTTCTATAATAGAAGAATCTATGGGATGCCTATTAGCCTAAAATAATGAAGTTAGTTATGAGTAAGCTATTTATTATTTGAGCAAAATTCTAACACCAAAATAAATGAAATACTTATCCATTGTAAAGTTATGTCTAACTTCATATTTCATTTGTTCAAATTTAAGGCATTATTTACTACAAAATGGAGTCTTTATGGTTTCCCAAACTGATTTAATGAAATACATATTGAACAATTTGGTCTTCTCAGGAAATATTAGAAAATGTTTTACAACTTTTTTAGACTTCAACTAGGTTTATTAACCACATAAGTCTGCAAAAGATTAGGCATTAGGTAACGTTTTAGCAAGCTATCCTTTAATTAAAATATAAGAGGATAATGGAAACTTGATTCTAAACTGTGAAAAGAAATTGTGGGAAATGAAATTTGATTGGTTTGGTACAAAGAAGGTTGTAGGTGTTGGAATTGTCATAATTGCATTAAATAGGACCAAAACTCTTCTCTCCCTCAAAATGGATCCCATGTACCAATAATTAAGCAAAACATGAAGGCTTACTGATTAGACTAAAACTTTTAGTTGATCTTGGAACTAGAGAAATTCTAGTTAAGGGATATTCACAATTGGTGTTATGACAAGTGATAGGGGAATATAAGCGAATAAGTATATCTTTATCACCTTATTACACTAGTTCTATCCAATTACTAGGAGTCTTTGATAATGTAAAATTTTAAAGTATCCCAAGAAGTGAAAATCATAAAGCAAACAAAATTTCACATATAGTATCTAAATTGAAAATGTATAAATAATTAATATATGAATGAATTGTGGTATAATGAAGAACTTACCCATCCATTTATATGAGAGGAATTTCACTAGAATTCTTTAATATTAATTAAGAATTTGCTTGTGATTAGAGGTTAGAAACTAAAGAAATTTTGGAAAATCCTAGTAGGAAAGCATTGTTTAAACTTAAGCAACAATCATTTAATTTTATACTGATTGAAGGACTTATGTTTCATCAAGGAAGCAACAAACTTCTTTTAAGATGTTTTGGTATGCTCGAAGCATTAACAGTAATGCAACAAGTTTATGAAAGGGTGTATGGAGCACATCAATATGGAATAAAAATGAGGTGAATTATATGTTGCCATAGGTATTATTATCTAACCATCCTGAAAGATTACAAATCATATACTAGAGGTTATAAGTAGTGTTACAAGTATAGAAGAATTTAAAGAATTTCTACATCCAAGTTTAAAGAATTTAAAGAAGTTCTAATTCAAACCATAATCCGTTAGAGTGTGGACTATCAACCTTATTGGGAAGATATATCTATATCCCCAAAAGGCCATAGTTTTATTTTATTGGCTATATATTACTCTACTAAATGGGTGGTGGCATAACCTTTAAAGAATGTTGATCAAATATATGCAATCAAATTCATCAAATAATATATTATCCATCAGTTTGGAATTTCTTAATCAATTACAAGTGATTAAAGGTCTGTGTTTATAGATCAAGAAGTTAAAGATTTTGTTGAGGATTATAGGATATGATTATTATATTTAGCTCTATATTATGCTTAGGATAGTGGCCCAATTGAAGTAAATATAAGATAATTATTAAGATTTTAAAGAAAATATTAGATGATAATCCAAGAGAATGACACAAAATCCTGTCTGAAACCTTATGGGCTTATCATACTTCTAAGCATACTGCCACAGGGGTTTGCCCATTTGCCTTGACATATAGACATAATGTTGTTCTTTCTATAGAAATGGTGGTTCCATCCCTAGTAGTAGCTAAACAGAATGCTTTAGGACTTTTGAGTTTTCATAAGAAATGGTAATGGAGTTAGATGATTAAAACGAAATGTGACTTTACACTTTAAATAGTATGATCATTCGAAAAGTAAGTGGCAAAATTTTCACCAAATTTGGAGGGACTATTTAGAATTTATAGGGTTTTAAGAGAAAATGCCTATTGGCTATCTAGTTTGGAATGTGAACCTCATAATCATTTTATTAATGGAAGGTATTTAAAGACTTATATCATACCCTTTTTTAAAAGTATGAAGAATAAGGAGTGATAAAAATTTCTTGAAATAAATAACTTAAATTACCATACGCAATTAAAAATTTCAAAGCCTATCCAGAAATAACAAAAAATTAATAAAAACGGAAAGGTTTAGAACCAGTTTAAATGAAAAAACTGAATTTCACCCCATTAGTTGATCTACGATACTTAGTCCTCCTTGGCTTGTTTCACTAGCTCTTTTCAAAAGCTAACTTAATCCTTTTGTAGAACCAATGATTTCCCCAAGTTAGCAGCCATTCATTTGACTTTGTGAAATTCCTGGTTGAGTTCCTGTCCATCTTATAGAGATGGAAACTAGGCTCGAGCCTAGCATAGCCCGCTTTGGCCTGGCCCAAAGTCAATAAGCTAGACCTAATTTGATTTGGCCTTGGGCTAAGCTCAGGCTTAGGCTACTCAAGCATGGCCCGTGGCGCAATATTTATATGCAAAATGATGTGTTTTGTTGAAAACACCACTTTGACATTTTTAATTTTTTAAAAATTAACCTGGGTTCGATCCATTTCCATCCCTATCATCTTATTTAAGAGCTTTCTGTTTTTCTGTGATTAACTTAATGGCTTGTTCATGCTCAATAGCTTCATTTTCTGAGAAATCAAATTTATTTTTTAGCTTTTGAATTTTGGTTAAAAGATTAGATTCCATCCTTTTTTAGTTTTTGAATTTTGGTTCTTATCTTTGGTCTCTTCTTCTTTAGAGTCCATCCTTTGTTGATTCAAGAGACCTATCTTCTTTGAGTACATGACTTGATTATAACAAGATTTTTCTTTATTGATTCAAGAGACCCATCTTCTTTGAGCACATAGCTTGATTATAACAAGATTTTTCAAAAGAATCAAAGACTTTTTTAAATGTACGTAAAAGTCCCCAAATAATGGATGATTAAGTTGTAGATCTACATACGACAACAGACCAAAAAAGGAACTACGTTAAACTTCAGTTAGAAATTGCAACTCCTAATGTATGGTCAGTCTTAAAAACTCCTTAACTTTTGATAAATCTTTAAAATTAATCATTGTAATAAGCACTAGAAGGAAGGTCACAAAAAAGATCTAAAAATTTCAAGTCGAAGACTTCTTCTAAGGTCGTCGTCATAGGAAGAACATCTTTTATTACAATTTTTAAAAGAATTTGTTAACAAATTAGTATATTAACATACATAATTAAGGAAAATTTTTCTCATATTAAGTGAATAAACCTCCATTGTTTTTTCTTTAAGAAAATTCTTAATCTTTCCTGATTATAGTTCTAAAGGGAGAGGAGCAGGGAGGTCTGACATTATGTCATCTACAAAGAAAAATAGAGCAATGAAAATTCATGATAGAAGTAAAGTCAAAAATAATAAAAGGATGTCTTATATCATCACTAACTTCTTCGACAACCTTCTTAGAAGTAGAAGGAGTTCCTTCCAAAGGCAGAGTGTCTTTAGTAAAAGGCTTATTGGTTATAGATTCTTTGAGCAATTTAGAAGAGGATTGAGTGGACTTCCTTGTAGAAACTCTTGGAGTTAGCATCTTATCTTTTTTTGGAGCTAGAAGTTGCTGTCGACTTCTTTTTAATTTTTATTTTAAATGGAGTATTAAGAGCTACCTCTTTTTTAGAAGACGATTGAATTTCTTCTTTTTCAATGTCCAAGATTTCAATCTACAAATAAACAAAGATTAGGAGAATTCTTTGAAATTAGGAATGTAAGAATTGAGTGGTACTTTTGAGGAGTGCAAAATTAGGTTGAGGAACTAAGCTTTGAAAGCTTTTAATCCACCAAAAGTGGTAAGCTTCATTGTTGGCAACACTAGCAATAACAATCCTACTTTTCAAAATGCGATAGTGATCAAAATTTTCTTAAGGGAATTTTTTGTTGACATTACTTACTTTAAAAGGAACTTGATTAATGATTTCTATGCTTATGAAGATTTATCAGTTTTAACCCTAAGAGCATGGTGTAACTATAACTAGCAATGACAAGTACAAGTTGATCCCACGAGGATTATTAGTATTAACCTTTTTCTATTATCTAACTATTGAAATAGACTGTGAATTTAATTAAAATCAAATATAAACAAACTGAACTAAGATTGAGACAGTAATGAACTCAAATAAAAGAAAATACTACGAAAAGTCAATATTGAGAAAATAGTACCTAGGTGATGAATCCCCCTAAGAATTTTTAAATATCAACCCTTTATAATGTAATTAAATTGTTGATTATTAGACTGTGAAAATTCCAATCTTATGTTAATGTCTTTCTTAAAACTATTAACAACTAACCCTCGACTGATTAACTGAAATCTCTTTCTAGTTAAATTAAAATTGAATTATTGATTAGTGAATTTCACTATTAGGTTTGACCCTAATCCAAAAAATTTATGTCGACCTATCTCTAGGTTTGCATGCAAAATGATTTCTCAATCTCAATCTCAATAACATGAAATCAAGCAATGAAATAATATTCCAAATATATTAGATCAAGAATATAACACATAATTGAATCGCAATAAATCAATCAATAAAATTGCATTAAAGAAAACATTAAATCATATTGTCATCACAACATAGGGTTCATCACACCTAGGCAATAATAAATTTAATTCCTACACATAGAAAACAAAACCAATAACAAATATTCAAAAGAATAAATAGAAATAAAAGAAATTATACTCTAAATCTCCCTTTTGTCTCTAATGAATCTTCTTGTAGTTTGGATTGAATGATATTCTATATTAGATCTTGTGACATAATATTCATATTTTTCTCATCCTCTACTCAGAACTACATCTTCTCTATGTTTCTTACAACTTAAAAATGCTTTAAACCTAGCCTCCTTTTGGCCTATAATAACATCCTTTTATAGTGAAAGTTAGGGCTTTTAGGATATACATGGTCGCTTACATGGTCGTGTTGGTAAATGAGTATCTCAAAAAAAACTTGAATTCATGATTTTACACTGACAAAGAGACTTACATGGGTAAAATACATGGCCAGAAACAATATTTTCGAACTTTCACACATTTACAATGACTTACATGGTCACTGTATATGGTTGTGTATCTCCAAGTTGCTTCAAATCTTCGTCTGAATTCTTTTCCTTTTTATTCAAGAAGGAAATTATCACCTATAAACATGCTTAAAGTGAATTAAGTACTAAAAATACTATAAAACTACTAGATGAAAAGCAAAATACATTAAACATGGGTATATAACTATAGCTAAACAATCATTTATCAAACATCCTCATATTTAAGCTTTTGCTTGTCCTCAAGCAAATCATAATCTAAATTATCAATCTTACAAATATCTATCCCTTATTAACCACAACTATTCATCCTCACTATAAATTATCATATTATATCAATCAAATTAATCTACAATTAGATTAAAGTTATCTTAGAACTAATCTTTATAAGTCAATATCAATAATAAACACATCAATAATCTTTTTGAATCAAAAGCATAAATTTTCACATTCTTACCAAGAATTTACTCAATGCACTCAAAATGTTTAGGGCGATGATACAAGTCATTAGGTGTATACAAATTAAATCCTTATTTTAATTTCAAATTTATTAATCAATTTAGTATAAAGCAAACAAAAGTCGATCCCACAAGGAAAGTTAATTTACTAATTTAGTTTAATAATTACAATACTTTTAAAAGAGACAATTACATCCTAATAATTTTGCTCATACAAAAGGAATTCCATAACAAAATATAAACACCATTATGGATAATGTCATCTTTAACCACATTAGTAAGAAACAACATCAAAACTAAAGAAAATAAACTTATAATACATTCTTAGAACCATAGAATCAATATTTAAAAATTGGAAATTATTTTCTTTGTTCCAAAATATATATTGTTGAATTTTTTAATAGTGAAACCAAATTATACAAATCCTCACAATTTTCAGTAGGACAAACCCTGTTTCATTTTGTAATACTTTTAACGTAATTAATTAGCAAATTACATATCTAGTTCAATCAAGACACATATCTTTACATAATTCAACTAATAAAACAAACTTTTAATAAACTAATGAACCATTAAAAGGAATTCAAGATCTTTCATAACCATATTAATCTACATATTCATATGAAATATCCAATACATTGTTCTTTTGAGCACAATACATTAAGCTATCCCATTGTTTGAGTTAAGAAGAAATTAAACATATATAATGAAGCACATCTAAAGGAAAATAAAAACTTAGTTAGCTTTGATGAAATCTCTAGCAAAGCATGAAATTAGGAAAAATCCTAAAAAAACAATAATAATAACGTAACCTATGAATTTAACTAATTCAATACATATATACAAAGCGAGAGGGGGTGGGTAAGGCTCAAATCAAGTCTAGAAATCAAAGAAATACAACATAAATCTAGCCTAATATTTACAAATGAACAAGCATATTTCAATTTTGGTTTACCCATGCAATTTGATATACTTGGCTCATCCGAGTTATTTTACAGGTTAAGTGTAGAAAACTAACCAAATAGCTTCTACTTGTCTCCTTTCAATTTTTAGAATCGAACTAGCTTAATCCTAACTTAAGCGCATTATAAACTAAGGGATACATCTAACCACTACTAATTTACTCGAAGAATAAATAAAATTTAGCTTATATAGAGCATTATGAATTAATGATTTAAGAATCACATTCATATAATCAAGGACGTCTCTAATCATATAAAGAACATGAATCAGAAATAAAAGAATTCATACATTGTATAAGTATTAAATTAACTCAATGATAAGTCAATTAATTCAAAAAATCAACAATCCAAATATTCAAAGTGCATCTCTAAACAAAATTTAGCAATTAGAATCAACTAAGCATAGGAAATCATAAAAAAGGGAATAAGGGTTTTAAGAAAACTCATTGGATGTGCTTTGACTTCACAAACCTTGAACTAGCCCTAAAGGTCTAGAATTTCTTCCTCTACAATCACTATCCAACTCTAAGCAAATGGTAATTGGTTCCCTATCACCCCTAATCACTCTTTAGAATGATTCCTAGCTTTAACCCACCTTGGAAGTCTTAAACTAGTTCCTTTTTTGTGTGACTGCTTGTTTGTCTTTCTCTTTCCAAACTGCTACCTTTTATAGCCTTAAGAACGTCTCCTACACCCACACATTGTTGGATTTGGGATAGGCTTCCACTTATCTTCTCTATTTCAAAGAGATATGATGGAGATAAAGTCGTCCAGTGAGTGAGTCTCCTTCTCCCCCTGACACTGATTCTATTGCATAATTTTTTTGTTATTGTTGCATGTTTTACTCCTCTCTGCTACATTGTATTTTGCTGCCTCCTTTGGTTCTGTATTTTTCTCCTATTTTCCTTTGCATTGTTATGTTGTTTTATTCTTTTCCTCGTTAATGCATTTTACTTCCTTTGGTTCTGCCTTTTGCTACGTTTTGTTTCCTTTAACATTTACGTTTTACTTTCATTTGGCTACTAGATTTTGCATTTATTAGCTGCTATGTCATTTGGGACTATCCCTCTGCTGTGTCGTTTTGCTTCTAATTTTCTGCTACTTTGGGTTTGTCATTTTATCTAGCTTATTTATGATGACGAAGTAGGTTGGGTTTTGGGTTTTCTTTATGCTTTTGGTTTTTTTTTTCTACTAGGCTGAACTTCATTTTGGGCCAAATTTTCTTCTAGATTCCTTTCTTTAAGTCCACCAAGCCTATAAGAAAATTCTTAATACAATTTAAACCCTTTAAGAAATAAAATATAAAGTTAAATAACTTGAATAATTAATAAGAAAATGTAAAATCTAACCCAAATGTGCTATATAAATAATATAAAATAGGGATGTAAAATATGTTATAATTTCTACTTATCAAATTCTCCCATACTTAGCGTTTGGCCTTCCTCGATCAAAATAGCACTATAATATAAAATATGAATCTAATTTACCACCATACCTCATATAGAAGAAATTAGATTAAGAAAAACTAAACAAAAATTTAGAAAATTTATTTACGAAAATCTTATTGTCTTAGTATATTCACAGTCGGTTTAATTATCAACATAACATCTTTTAAATCATTTTCAAAAGTGCAACTTTAATCTCACACTTTAGAGAAATTCACACCTCATATTAATAAAGTTATTCAAGAAACAATGTCAGCATATTAATTCTACATACAAAGCATCTTGGTTTGACTTGAATTAAAGTTCTTTTTTAGAAAAAAAAGCACTAGTTCCTAACACAATAGGCACATCATCCTTTGTGCTTGGTTCATCTTCTCACCTTACTTATGATCTCAAAGGAGTACTTGGTCCCTTGCCCTTAAGCGCTTCCCTAGTAACCATGTTTTTGTCTAAAAGGGGCACTTGATTATTAAAAATAATATTTTCATAGGAAATTAAAATTTCAATGTCACATTAAGTATTTCTCTAGTAATCAAAAGTAAATGAAAATCACCAAAGAAATTAGACATTATTAAGTTGATTAAAAGTCTAACCTTAATGCCATGTATGTAGAATTAGAATAAGACTTCCAATTGCTTATAAACTAAATTTATCAAATGAGGGTTAATTCTCTCAAGTGTGAACTTAAATTAAAAAAAAAGAGTTTTAAAACTTGTTATGTTAAAGAAAATAACCTATGCAACTTGCTAATCCTTTAACCATAATGTTAAAATTTGTTGTTCCTTTACTGTGGTCATAAAAACTAAATGCATTCATATAAAACAAAATAATTTCAAAACCTGCTTTGGAAGAGTTTCAAATCTCTCGGACTAACCCCTTCTTCATGATTCCTTGTTTGTTTTTCTCTTTCCAAGTTGTTGCCTTTTTATAGCCTCAAGAATATCTCCCATACTGTTACATTCCTTGATGTATAATAGGCTTTTGCTTATCTTCTCCGGTTCGAAGAAATATGATGGACATAAAGATGTTGGGTGGGTGATTCTTCTTCTCCTCCTTGACATTGGTTTTGTTGCATATTTTTTTGTAATACTGTTGTGTGTTTTATTCCTCTCTACTAAGTTATGTTTTGCTATTTCCTCTAATTCTGTGTTTTGTTCCTCTTTTCCTTTACATTGCTACATCGTTTTGGTCTCTTCCTCACTGCTGTGTTTTTTCTCTTTTATCCTGCATTTTGCTTCCTCTGGTTTTGCATTTTGCTCCTCTTTATTTTTGTTATTTTTTATTTCCTTTGGATGTTACGTTTTACTTTCATTTGGCTGTTGGATTTTGCATTTTAAATATTGCTATGTTGTTTTAGACCATCCCTCTATTGTATCGTTTTGCTTTTGTTTTGTTGCTACTTTGGGAACTTTTTCTAGCTTATTTCTATTGGCGAAGTGTTTCTTTTTATTGTTTGGGTTTTCTTTTTTTGCTCAGCTGAACTTCATTTTGGGTCGAATTTTCTTCCAGATTCCTTTCTTTAAGTACACCAAGCCTATAAGAAAATAAAATTTAAACCCTTTTTAGAAACAAAATATATAATTAAAAAGATTGAATAATTAATAATAAAATGCAATAATTTAAGCCAAATGTGCTATGTAAATAAAATAAGGGTTTAAAATATGCTATAATTTCTACTTATTAGATGAAAAGTGTAAAAACTCTCAAATCAATGCATAGTAAAATTCTTAACCATAAGCTTGCAATAAAATCATATCTTCATTACTTACAAATAAAGTAGAAACAAAAATCAAAATGTTTTGTTATAAGGTTTTAATGGGTTTTAGGTAAGGTATGATAAGGATAATAAAAAGGGTGATAAAATTGAAACTTATTTCTTCACACTATATGTCCCTCACATTTTATGTCCATTGGTACCATAATTTTAACACCTTTTTTATTATTATGCTAAAATAATAAAAAGGTTTCAAGAAAGATAAGATAAAGGAAAAGCTAATTCAACATTACAATGAGTTCACAAAATAGTATATAGTACAAGAACATATGAATAGATTAAATTAAGAGTTACAAATTCCATCTAATTTCTCATTCCTGTAGATAGTGCTTGCCGATTAGATTTTGTAATCGTAATGGCTCTGATCTAATTGATGATATCTATAACTAATTGATGCTTGTTTACTTCCTCACCCTTATAGATCCTCTTGTTTCTTTCTTTCTATAAGGAGTAAATTGTTATTATAGAAGATATTTTGTACAACGCTCCATCTTATCCCCTTTGTTTAGTAGTATAAGTGATCCAATTAAGAGTAATTAGCCAATCATAAGAATAATAGTAATCTGTTAGTATATGTAAGATTTTGCTCCATATAGGTTTTCAGTATTTGCATTGAAAGAATAAGTGTTCCCTGTCTTCTTCAAATTCTTTGCACAACACACATAATAGGTCAAATGAGCCAAACCATTTATTCAATCTTCAAAAAAGATAAGGTAAAGGCTATAGTGTGGTTATAATTAATGAAAAGGCTATGTCTCAAAATTGGTTACTCCTAAGGGATAAAATATAGTAGGATAATTATCTAAGAGAATAGGCTATACAAAGTTATAACCTAAATATCTTTATCATTTCAATGCTTTTAATTTAACAAATGTGGTCTCAATATGAATAATAAAAACAAGTTCTAAAATTATCCAACTATGCATTATAACACACATAAAAGAATAAAAGAACTTAAAATAATGATGCATTTGCTCTTAGGCATAAAAGATCATAAAAGGGTTTTATGTGCATTAATAATATGCAAATTTTATTTAACGTAATTATCTAAATGATTACTAAAATATGATTTATAAAAGCAAGTATATTCTAACTTTCATCCTTTTACATACTAATTCAACGATTAATAACAATCTAAAGTGTTTTAGACAGATTTTAACTAATTCGAGATATTGGTTAGTAAGATTTAATAATAAAAATTATAATAAGTTTAAGAAATCTCTTCCCTATACTTAAAATTGTACAATGTCCCCAAAGTACACAATATAAGCACATCAAAATAAAATAATAATAAAATACAAAAAAGTAAGAAAAGGTTGAAATTGGTACTGCCCTGAGTAATAAGAGTTACAAAGTTCTGAATTTGATGAAGGGTTTATCCATTATTAGATATAATCCTCCTTGCAAAATATAATAAAAGGGATAAAAATAAAGGAAAATAAATAATAAACATGGAAATAAAATAACATAAATTAAAATGAAATAAAGTCCTATTCTTACACAAAAAATGGAAAAAAATGAAACCATTCATAATTCTTAGGTTTCTTAACAAGTAACGTTTGTTTAATGTTGGTAGCTCGATGTAACTTTCATACTCAAGGTGGTTTATAAGAATTGGATTGTGGTCATCTTACCATTGGTTCCATAACCTCTAAGTTATATGTTATTACCTCTTGCCACAATTTTTTTCTTTTCCATACTGCCTTGAACTTGTAAAAGTTCTAGTGGACTTGTAAAGGTAAAGTCTTACAAAATAATAAAAAATGAATTAGTAAATGATTAACTGGATTCATTAACATCAATAATTTAAAGGTTAAGAGTCATGACATTAGACATTTTAAATTCAACCTCTTATCACCCACCCTTAATATTAATTTGCCTTCACTAACATAGGTAATTGACTTAACAATAGCCACAAAGAGTCGACCAAGGACTTGAGATACCTCTACATCTTCCTCTATGTCAAGAATTACAAAGTCTACTAGGAAGATAAACTTATCAACCTTAATAAAAATATCCTCTATAATTCCCTTAGGGTGTTTTACCAATCTATTGACCAGTTGCATACTTATCCTAGTAGATTTTAGTTCTACTTTCTCCAATAATGAGTAAGGCATTATGTTAATACCAGCCTTAGGTTTGCTACAACCTTATCTATTCTTAAACTACCTATTTGACAAGAGATAGTGAAACTCCTTAGATCTATTAGCTTCTTTGGTAGCTTGCTTTTCAAAATTTTTGAGTATCTTTTGTTCAATGTTACAGTTGCCAACCAGTCCAACATTCCTTTGTTTTATAGTAGCTCCTTCAAACATTTCAAGTACTACAACATTTGCATAAGGGCTTTGTCGAAGGGTAAGTTAATTTGGAGTTGATTAAACAATTTAAGGAAACCAAACTGTGCATCCAGTAGATTTTTATTCACTTTAGTAGGATAAGGGATGGTATGTCAATATTATTTAACTTTTTTAAGGAGACCTTCACCTTCAAATTTTATTTAACTCCTGACATTTTCTTTTTCCTCTTAGGTTTTATTTTTGTCTTGAAGCTCTTTTCCACTCCTAATAGTGATTGCCATTACATGTTTTTAAGGATTTGTTTTAGTTATACTAGGTAAACTTCCTCGTGGTCTTTCAAATACTAATTTTATGATTTGAATGATCTAAAACTCTTAAGTTATGTATAGAAGCCTTTGTCCATTGATGTCATATCAAAATCTTGAGCAATTTTAGACATCATTTCTTCTAGAGGCCACTTCTTAAATTAAGGTGGGTGTTGCTAAAATCCCAAAGGAGGGTTATTCCATGCTTATCCTTGTTTTCCCCGAGAAAAATTGGGGTGATTCCTCTGTCCCGGATTGTATGTATTACTATATGGATTGTTTTACGATTTAAAATCATTCCCCATATAATCCACATGTTTAGGTTTTAATGTCTGATAATTTTGACCTAATGTTCTAGCCTACACACCTTACACCTTACACAGAATAAATTGACATTATGGATTCATAGTTAGTCTATCAATCTTTTGGCTTAGATCTTATACCTAGTTTGCCCATTACGTCAATGCATCCGCTTTATAGACACCTACTAGCTTGTTAAGTCTTGTTCATAAGGAGCACCACTAATAATTGTTCATCGTCATGTCTTCAATAAAGTCGTAGGCTACTTTAAGTGTCTTATTATTTAAAGTACCACCAGCTACTGCATCTATTTTTTGCCATGTCTTCTGATTTAGCTTATAATAGAATGTCTGAATCTACGTACAAAGCAGTAGACTATAATGTGGAAATTTTCTCAAAATCTCCTTGAACCTCTCCTATGTGTCATATAGTGCTTCTGAATCAGCCTGGGATTAGGAGGATATATCATTCCTTAACTTTGTAGTCTTTTCTAGTGGGAAATACTTCAATAAAAAATTCTCTCCTCCTTGATCATATGTAGTAAGTGATGATCTTGGTAGAGAGTTCAACCATTTCTTTGCTTTTCCCATTAATGAAAATGGGAACAATCATAGTTTTTTCACGTTGTAATTAGCCCCATTGATCTTGAAGGTATCAAAATCTCCAAAAAGTTTGAGATATGTTGTTAAATCTCATTTCTAGAGTCTAACTCGTGAGTCAAATGTGAGTGCATCACTTTGTAGGTTTCTTATAATGGAATCTCATTAGCCATCATAGGTTCATCTTCATTCTCATAACATCCCAAAATTCCATAATTGAGCACTTGATATACAACAATCCACTCTTATATTTATATCCTCAATCGTCGCCTTAAACATATCACTCATTTTATCTCTTACTTCCATATCAAACTAAGTACATTTCAAGCTTAAATGTATCACAGGAAAGCATCGATAAGTACACAATATAATTATGTACATGATTTGGGACAAAAAGTATAACTTTCATTATGGATGTTGGATTAATGTTATACAAGTATGGCTTCGAAGAGGGCTTCAAGTTCTACAACTTTTGTGAAGATAACTAAGAGAGATTTTTCCATCTAGAGGGTCAAAAGTTGCACATTTATATAACTGTCCCCAGAATGTTTGCTTAGCAGACATTGTCCCTCCAAACAGACATTAACTTAGCTTGAACATTGGAATTCCTGAGAAGGTCTGCCTAACAGATGTCAAGTGCACCCAACGGACATTTACGGGTCTATTTATAGATTTTAACCTCCTATAAGTTACCTATAACCCTTCTTATGCATATCTATCATTTCTAACTTATTTTCCTTATCATTTTCCCTTCATTATCACTTTTATTTCATCTCAATATCATTTACATTCAAATCATAATCTACGTTTGGTCATCAATCCAAAAACGTAACATTCAAACTTACGCACATTCATCATAATGTCTACATATGTTTAATCTCCCTTTATCACCTTCATTTCATTTATAACTTATCGCACTAATTCTTCCCATTTTAAAACACCATAATACTCATTTTCTGTTAACTCAAGTAAAGAAAAAGGCTATAAAGTGTCCAACATGCACCCTGTGCAGCATCACTAACTTGTAAAAAACATATCTTTCAAAACCGATCTCTAAAAATTACATACTTTATATCATTGGAAAGCTAAGAGGATAAACTACAACTTCCAAGAAGACAACCTTATCTAAATCATCCTAAATTAATACAATGTTTCCCCTGAATTGAGAACACAAATTTTACCCCTATGAGTGCTTGAAAATGTAATGTGAAAACTTGGAAAGTCACGAGAAAAACATAAATATATTTCATTAACGTCAAAAGAAAAGAGTTTTACAAAGTTTTAATGGGCATTTCAAGACCTAACTACATCACTAGTCTCATAATCCAAAAATACAAAATATATATGAATGACTGTTATTCGAAATGCTGCTAAAGTCTTGAGTTTTCATATACTAACTTAAATACAAAAAAAATGTAGACTTGGAGTGATTCCTTGACTCACTATCACTCAATCTCTTGCTCTTCACCTGGACATGGGGAAGAATGGGGGGTGAGCTTAAAAGCTCGTGGGTAACAAGTTTACAACTGAAAAACAAGCAAAACCATTGAAAATCTTCATTGCTATAGTAAATTGCATTAAATCCATAAAACACGTATTTCTCAAATTCTCAAGCTTGTCAAACAATTTATAAACAACATAAGTTATGTATTCATCAAACTTATTAACAAATCATAAACAACTTAAGCACTCATAATGGTTTGGGTAGTCCATATACATGAGGGAGTTGTTGCAAAGCTCTGATAAACATGAGGGAGTTCTTGCGAATCTCCAGTCAACGCGAGGGAGTCCGTAATAGAGCTCCATGCCACTAACGAGAAGGAGGGAGAAGCATTTAACATGGTCAATGTGCACGTTACATAACATAATGGACCACGACAAACTCACACAAAGATGAATTTCATATCTTGTAAACATCTTGCACAAAAGGCACATTTTAGAAATATGATTTCCATAAGCATGATATTTTTCAAATACAATTTCCATCATCATTTCATAAATCATCAACAAGATTCATGTACCAAACATATAGCAATTACTTAAAATCATTTAAGAAGCAATAAATGCAACATTTATAAAGAAATTGAAATCATTTAACTTTATTGATTTGGAAAAATACTCATGGCTCATTAACTCAACTATAAACGTGTAACCTACCTGAATTCCGTGCTCAAAAACTTGCTTAAAAATGGCCCTCCTCTTGCTCCTCTTGCCTGTTTTGATTCCTTTTAACATTGTCAAAAATCCAATTCAATAGGAATACAAATTGAGAACCTAAAAAGCATATTCAGTAAAAATTGATTCTAAAATACTTAAACCCATGTATTTCCTAAACGTCATGAACCAAAACCCTTCCAAAAATCAAAAGGATTAAAAATGGGCTTACTTTGAATCTTCACCAAACAAAGAGATGTTTGGCTCAATTGGAAGCTCTTCTATTCCTCTTTTTTTTTCTCTTCTTGAATACCCTCAAAATCACTCTTGAAAGCTAAGAAAAGATGAAACCCTAGCTTGTCTTCTTTCTTTTTCTCTCATATGAATGAAACTTTTTCACTCTTCTTTCTCATTTTCGTTTTTCTCTCCTTCTTTCCCTTCACTCATGTTTTTCTTCAACTAATAACTAAGACAACATTTTCCTCTTCCAATTTTACCTTTAATGAGTGCTAAATGTCCACTTTACCCTTCCTTTAGTGCTTTATGGCTTTTATAATTAAGTGACATGCCACAATTGCCCTCAATACATTCCTATTGCTTTAATCTAACTAACTAGTGAAATAAATTACTAACACTGAAATAAAAAATTAACCTCTAATGATAATTCTATCATGACCTCATAATTTATTTAAATCATGCTTACCTCAATAAAAAAAATTTAGGGGCCAACATTTCTCCGCCTCTTAAAAGAATTTCGTCCTCAAAATTCTTACCTTAGTCATTGAAAAAGTGTGAATACTTCTGTAACACCCCACTCCCGCTGAACCCGAATCCGATATCGACAGTGATATCCGGATCCGTGCCCCGCGAGGGTGGCATGTCACATCACTTAACAAATCACTTGACAAAAGTCGGTATAAAATTTTTT
>JANZXR010000005.1:10576136-10598231 GCA_027575705.1 Erythroxylum echinodendron | reverse complement strand
CATGATTTATACCTAATCGCAACAAAAATAAAATTAATCCCCAACATATAGTAAGAAGAAAAATCGGGGTCCAACATTACTAGCCAATGGTATGAATACAGTACTAGTACCACTACCAGTACCTAATTTAATTCTGGTATGATATTGTACTAGTATCAGTCAATATTGGGTACTATTTCAAGTAATTTTTAAATTTATAAAATAGTCTCTAATTTTTTTTAAAATGCAAAATACTCCCTCAATATGTTGTACTCTATAATAGATAATTTTACATCAACCCTATCTCCAAAAATCATAATAATAGAAATTTAAAACAATAACTATTTATTTTTATTAATATTACTTTTCATATATTTCATATATAAATAATAACTACAATTAATATGAAAAAGATTATTTAATCACTATACAAATATAAATTAATGACAATACAAAGTACTTAAAATGTTACAATTTCATCATATAACAAATAATAATTATATCAAAACATCAATAAAAAGAATAATAAATATTCATGACTCTTTAACTATTACAATTTATAACAATAATTCGTGTCGAAAAACTAACTAGAAGTGAAACTTGAAACAAAATTGTTTACAATTATATTTCATATATAGAATTTAACATATATATTAAATATAAGTGAAATTAAAAGAAGAGGAGAAACAAAAACTTGAAATTTCATTCAAAACATATACATTAAATAAAAATGAAATTAAAAGAAGAGTAGAAACAAAAACCTGAAATTTCGATCAATCAAATACCCACTAAAATCATATTGATCCCAATTCTCATTTGACATAAAATCCTCATCATTGAGAGAAGCCTCATTATCGTCATTATTCAAATTCATTGCATCAAATGACATGTCAATACTTTCCTATCAAAGATTATCTTCAAAGTCACTCTCATCTATTAAACCTGATTCATCAAAAGCCCAATCCGCCAAAAGATCAATATGACTAAGGTAAATTGGATCTACAGAACCACTTGTTCTATTAAGAGTCCTAGTAAATAATAAAATTAAATTATTAATTAAATACAAGAAACTATATCCAACTTAATTATGAGAATAACATACCTTTTTTGAAGCTTTAAATTGTATTGAACAAAGAACAAGTCGTTTAATATTTTGCCCTCTAATATATTATGAATTCAAATGTGCTTTAATTCTTTTCACACTCTATTGCACTCACATATTGACTCAAAATTTAAATTGCAAATCTTTGTAATTTTGGAACACCACCTCCAAATTGATTCCACCAAGCAACGAGAGGTAACAAAAGTAACATTATAAGCAAAATAAAGTGATATCTAATTTTCAACAATTAACAAAAGTGAAAAAAAGTAGTTACTTAACTAATTTTTTTTCTTTAAAGAATAGCAATAGGCATCCCAAAATCACTAGAAGCATCCTTAGAAATCTCCACTTGTGAGCTTGGGAGATTTTACATCATCTTATCTGCAACAATTGTTGTAATAATTAATAGCATCCCCCTATTAACTTCAAATTTCTTTGTAAAATTTAATCTAAAATGGACATTAAAATTCAAAAATTCCCCATATGCAAGCAACGGAGAGTAAAATTGCCTTTCTCATCTCTCATTAATGACTGCAAAGCATGTACAAAGAAGGCCTATTTTTCAAATTGACCTTGATTGCTTCCTTCACCTCTCCATGTCATCATAAAAATATATCAATATTGCCTTCTCATCATGATCAGCCAAATGAAGTACCTTCACTAAGAGCTCACAAACTCATATAACAAATTGACATTGGGAAAAAAATTCATTATCTTCAAGTATAATTCTAAAAACCTCCAATCCATCATTAAACCTAGCGTATTAAGATGCAACTCACTTATCACTTGTAAAGATATTTTTCAACTCTTTTTTCACTATAATAAAATACTAAAGTGATAAGAAATTAGATATAAAACTTATAATAGTAGGAAGACATAAATTCCTACTATTGTTAAAATACTTTCTCATTAAGTTCAAGACTCATGCATAATTGTAGATGAACTTAGTCACCTTTTTTACTCTCTTCATAGTCTCATCAATTATAGGAAAATAACTAGCATCCCTATATTTTCAAACATCAAATCAATACAATGTGCAGCATAATTAGTCAAATAAAAAGAGTTATACTTACTTTGCAATCTTTGCCAGCTACCTTATATGCAAAATCATTATCAATAATAAATTGAATAATATTTTCTCACCCAACTTCATCCACAACTTTATCTATTATTTTTAAAAAATCAATTAAATAAATGAACTCGACTACTTTATTATAAATACATCTAGTCTAAATCAGGTCATAATGGAATACTGATTTGAAAATATTAATTGATTGAAACTTCTTTTTAGTCATAAACTCATATTTAGTTTTAATATTTTAATTTTCTATAGAAGATTTGGGTGTTATAATTCAAAAGGGGAAATGATTTATTTTAAGTCCTTGACAACAAAAGGTTGTGCAAATTTATGAATTATGTTATATCTTGTCTAGATAATTATTGAATTATGTTCATATTTGATGATATTTGTTGAAAAAAGTCAAATGAGTTGAAAGAAATTAACATTTTTCAAAAGTCGTGTTTTAAGGTTTTTTTATTTATCTAAACAATATCTTCTAAAAGTTAGCACTTTTTAAAATTCCAAAAGCTAAAATGGCGTGAAAGGGCAGGTCGAAGAAGGTACCTATGCAAACTCTAGTCGGTAGGGGCAAGCTTCTAGTTCAGGAATTCAAGGCAACTCTCAGTCGAGCATTCTGACACAATCAATATCGGCAATTGCTATTGAAGATGGTGTTAGTGCTGTAGTGGTTACGCTAGAAACCCTACTAGGGATTATTAATATTGAGTTTGGTGTATTAATTGCAAACCCGTGATCCTCTAATTATAAACCCAGATGAGAATCAAGATCAAAATGAAGAAGGTAAAGCTTGGGATGTTGATGTAGATAATTTTAAGGAACCAGTTACTTCTTATAGGTAATCATTTATCTTAAACTTGATGTCTCTCTTATATGAACCTCCTGTACAATAGGACACCTTGAAATTTTCAACGAAGGATGTAAATCTTAAAAGAAATTATTGGAAATTTGCTTTAGTGGGTCTCGTAGTTAGGGCCAAAATTCCTTATAATATTGTAGAGAAGTAGGTGGAAAATAGATGGAACTAGTTGACAATGCCTAAGATTTATTTAAATGAATCTGGGATTTTTATTTTCAGATTTGAGCCCTTAGGATATGAATATCATTTTGAATGGTGGACCTTGGTTATTTGGAAGACAAAAACCTCTCATTTTGCGAACTTGGACTTCAAATTCTAATTTGGTGAATGGTAGTCTTGAAGTTTATTTTCCCAAGGCTAGAGGTTTGAGATAAGGAGATTCCATGTCCCCTTATCTTTTTTATGCTAGCTTTAAGGTATTTAACTAGAACATTTAAGGCGGTTGAGAGCGATAGGGTTTTCATTATCATCCTAAGTGCAAAAAGCTCAATCTAACTCATTTGAGCTTAACAAATGATCTTTTGGTCTTTTGTAAGGCTGGTATTTATTATGTTAATAGTCTGAAGACTTTGTTTGATCAGTTGCTGCCCAATGTGGAATTCATGTTAATATGACAAAAGTTAAATTTTCTTTGGTGGTGTCAATGATGAGTTGAAAGATTAGATTCTTAATCTGCTTGGCTTTGAGGAAGGAAGACTTCCTATCCGATACTTGGGTATTCCTCTCAATTCTAACAGACTTAGAATTTCTGATTATATTGTACTGATTGATAAAATGATAGCTAGATTCAAGGGATGGGGTGTTCATTCCTTATCTTATGCTAGCATAATGGATTGATTAGATTTTTGCTTTATGGTATTCAGAACTTTTGGTGTTCTATTGATCATGTCGTTCGAACTTTAAAATTTATAAGCTCTCAAATACTACAAGTGCACAAGTCGCAACTATAGTATAAAAGGTGTCGATCCCGTGAGGAGGGTACTAGCCTAATCCTAAGTCATCTAAGGCTCAAAGAAAAGAATAAAAAAATAAAAACTTCACAAGTGAACACGAAAAATAAATACAAAAATTTGATTCAAGAATTGTAAAGTGGAAATTTCAACAAAGCATAACTAAACTGAGTAGTCACATAGGTCATAATGGAAATCTGTCAAAAGAGTTAATCAAATTACGAGAGAGGGGATTTTACCTATTATTAATGTTAATCTAGCCATTTATATGTTTAGGAGGTGTCGGTTCTAGATGGTCGTAAGGTTGATTACTCTCTCTCGAGTTATAACCATTAAACCCTAAATTGTAAACCCTAATCAAATTATGGAACTTACAATCTCTCAATTCATAAATTACCCACAATTTTAATCAGTTTTAAAGCTCTTTAATAAATAATCGAGTCTCGTACAAATCTCTCTCCATAAAGTTACCAACTAGATTGATTAAGTGGTCAATTAGATTGCCTAATTCATTAATTTGATCTGATCATTTTTATCCAGCTCACCGTCTCAGTTTGTTACTAAAACATGCAATTACATTAATCAATCACAACAGCCAAATCAATAAACATAAAAGTAACTAGATCAACATTAACTCAAAGTAAAATCTTAAAGGAGAGTTTAGAACATTATCAAAAAGCCAAAATCCATTTCCATACAATCCATCTTAACTTTGTAGATTTAAATAAAAAAGGAAATGAAGAGAAAATGGAACTTAGGTTAGACAAATCAAGAAGGCAACGGCGTCGAAATACCACCTGATTCGGGGAGTAGCAACGTAGGGATCCACTCCTTCTTCCTCCATCTTCCTCTTTTTCTTCTCTCTCTCTCTTCTTTTTCTCTCCCTTTACGGTTTTTAAGAGTGGACGAATGTAAAACTCCCTTTTTACCTCTTTTGTTGTTCTTTAAATATCCTCTTATGTTCTAGGTAACCTTAGGGTTTTTTCTGGGTCCAGTGGGTCCAAAAAATTCTCAAACCTTGATGTTCTTGTAAGTCTGCATGTCTACCAGATGCAGGCCACAACCATGTCCCTCTAAGCCTTTTTTCATAATCGTGGATAAGCCACGAATATGGGTCATTATTTTGTCCCAAATGTCTTTTGAAACTCCTCCATTCTTCGATGTTCACCCTGAAACACTAGCAAACACATCAAGGCATCTCGAAACATAATATTTAAGCTCAAAAGCCTGTACTAACCCATAAAACACTTAAAACACAAATAATTAACAAACTAACACAATTTTAGCCTAAACACATACTAAATGATCGGATTAATTAATACCACATATCAAACTATGCTCTAAAACATGATACAATTTACACTTATCGCATCTTCACACTTAAAAGTTTTCTTGTCTTTAAGCAAACAAAACAACAAACACACAAAAATCATAAAGCACATAATGCAGTAATGAGATAGTGGCTTTAACTTCATGAAATAAATTAACTTTAAACACAATCATTTAAACTGTTGCAAATCATTACCATGCAAAATCTGTGTTTAGGAGCTTTAGACTAAACATACATATTAATCAAAACCCAAATGTTAAGTTATTCACCCTTTTCAATTGTACACACACATTAATAATTCGTTGGTTATTCAAACTCTATAACTACTCCTAAGTATGTTTTCATGAAAAATCAAGCTATTTATAATTTCGGTAGGTTTTATTATAACACATTTTTTACTTTTTATTTATTTTTTTGGACATAGACCTAGTATTTTTCTTGGAGGCAAACATTGGTGATGAATGTCGATCTAATTACTCGACTAAGTCATGTTTTTATTAAGCTGCTTGGTTGGAATGTCATTATAGCCTTTTTACGTGGAGGCACACATTTTTGATGCATGTAGATCCAGTTACTCGGTTACATCATGTTCACAACTGGCTACTAACTCTATTCATAACCCGAAGGTCAGCATAATAGTTATTTATTTAAAATTAACTAACACATTTTTTTAAAGCCTACCTTGTTGCTTTAGCTACTCGTTTTCATGAAAAAATACTAGCAAAGCTACTTAGTCAAAAGAGCTAAAATTATGACTGAATGTGACAACTTATATGGTAATAAACCAATATTGAATCTTAATTAACTTGTATATTTTAGCCAAAGAAACCAGATCACTAATTTCACAAGCTAATGACTCTTCACAACCTAATAGATTATATTCAAAATTAACTCGATTTCATTCCATCTAAGCCATTGATACATTCACACAATTCATAATAAGTACCCTAAGCACACTAGCATAACAATATGCAAAATCCACACTCAAAGCCAAACACACACCCTTCGCACACTTAAACAACACATTGTCCTCAATGTGAGAAAGATACAAACAGCGAAAAGGGAGGAATGAAAAAATATACAGAAGGTAAAAGAACAAAATACTAACAAAAAAGAAAAGAAAAATATTATAACACGAAACCATCATGGTGACTGAGGTAGTGATGTGTCTGAGGTAGAGGCTAAATGTGCTTCATACCGAGCTGGCTTTCCTATCTTATAATTGATTCAGAGAGAGTAAGAGAATTAGGGCAATGCATTCTAAATCATTGATATTTATTTATGGAAATGAAACAACTTTAATTTAATAACTGTTTAAATTTACCCTAAACATGCTAATTTATGGTCATTATCCTGACCTTGTATCATGGGAAACTCAGTCGAGATCAATTATGAGCAACTTGCTTCCACCTTTGCTGGTCAACATCAATGATATAGCTTGTAAGTAAGCTACAAATTGCAAAATGATCAGAAGGACAACATTTGATAAAGTTGAGAAAACCAATTAATTTCAGTAATGTCCTTTTCACTAATAAATTGTCAATAAAAAAGGGAATAATGCAACTCTCTGAATCTTCTATTAAGTCTAGTACTTTGTTTGGTAAAATGGTGAGATGCTCTTGTTCTTCCTTAGTCACTCTCTTTTCTTCTTCTTCTTTTGCTTCACGAACAAAGACTTTTATAGCTTCTTCAAACTTGATGTCCATGTGCATCTGTTCTTCTTCCTCATGCTCCTTTGAAGATTCGACATCATCAACTCTTATAAATGGTATTCTTGGTAGGTAAGGCGGAGGAGGGACATAGGGAGGGTCTTCATTTTTTTCTTCATCTTTTTTCTAATTTTCTTGGTCTTCTACATAGTGGGTTTTAGCCAGTCTATTTTTTGGTTCTCCTAACTCTTTCCTACTCCTAAGTGTGTTAGCCTTAACTTGCTCTCTTGGATATACTTCCGTGTTGCTCTAAAGACTTCCTACACTTTTTGTAGATAACAAATTGGCAAGCTGTTTCACTTGAACGTCCAGCTGAGAACAAAAGAGGCATAAATCCTTGTTAATCAATTTACTCTTATAACCTTTTTTAGGCCTAATCCATACTTATAAGCTTCTCTATGATATTGTCTAGTTTGGAATCATTGTCATTGCATTTATCCTGTTAAAATGCATATGACCCTTGATTTCTAAATTGAATCTCGGTATTGTTAGACCAATGAAATTTTGGGTGGTTATGCCACCCTGACTGGTATGTGCTGGAATAAGGATTGCTATCTCCCTGACTAACTTATGCTGTATTAAAGTTGAATTGCTCCACGTTGATGTTTTCTCCTGAGAAGTAATCAGTTGCGATATAGTTCTCTTGTCCACATGATTCATATTCATGTTGCATTGATATGACAGGAGAGGAAGAGATGGCTTTCAAGCTATTCAATTGCTTGGTTAGGTTGTTAATCTCAGCCTGCAATATTGTCATTGAATTTACAACAACAATCATTCCTTCTAGATCCCAAAAGGTTGACTACTTTCTACTTTGTTACGATGTCCAAAGACGACTAGTGTATGCAATGTCTTCTAACAGATCATGTGTTGCTTCAACTATTTTCCTCATGAATGATCCTCCAGTAACTGCGTTTATAGTGCTCCTTGTAGGTGAATTAACTCCAGTGTGGAAGGTTTGAAATAGGAATTCATTGGGTAGGTTATAATGAGGACAGCTCCTTTTTAACTCCTTATACCACTCCCACGCTTTATATAAAGACTTCCTGTCAGTTTGCTAGAAATTGATAATTTCCTTTATTATTCTTATTGTCTTGTTTAGAAGGAAATACTTATCTAGAAAAACTCACACGAACTACTCCTAAGTTGTGATGTTGGATGGGTGGAGAGAATTTAACCAGGCTTTGGCATGATCCCTAAGTGTAAAGGAAAAAAGCCTCTTCCTAATAGCATCCTCTGACATCTCAATATATCAAAAGGTATCATAAATTTCTAAGAAATTACCTAAATGAGCAGTGGGATCCTTATTGGATAACCCATAGAATTGCACGTTGGTTTACAATATGTTTAGCGGTGATGATTTGATTGCAAACGTATTCGCTAAAACCGGTGGTCGGATAATCCCCTGACGATGGGCATTGAATTGTGGCCTCATGACATCCATAAGGGTTTGTCGCTCTCCATGATGTATTTCCACCACCATCGTTCTTTCCGTCTCTTTTTAATGTTTAACTCTTAAGAGTCCCCATTGTTGCCTGGTGATATCCAAGTTGGTGTGCTGTCTACTTTATGCCTAGCTTTTTTTTTATAAAAGAAGGTTAAAAACCTTATACTACAAGAACTAGACTAATCTATGCCTCCCCGATAACGGCACAAAAAACTTGATCATGTCATTCGAGCTTTGAAATTTGTAAGCCTCAAATACCGCAAACGCATGAGTTGCGACTGTAATATAAGAGATGTTGATCTCACGAAGAGAGTACTATCCTAATCCTAAGTCGCGTAAGGCTTAAAGAAAAGAATAAAAAATAACAATTGCACAAGTGAACACAGAAAATAAATACGAAAATTTGATTCAAGAATTATAAAGAAAAAATTTCAACAAAACAAAATTAGACTGAGTAATCACATAAGTCACAATGGAAATCTATCAAGAGAATTAATCAAGTCATGAGAGAGGAGATTTTTCCTATCATTAATGTTAATGTAGCCATTTATATGTTTACGGGGTGTCGGTTCTAGTAGGTTGTAGGATTGATTACTCTCCCTCGAGTTATAACCATTAATCCCTAAATTGTAAACCCTAATCAAATTACGAAACTTGCAATCTCTCAATTCACAAATTACCCACAATTTTATTTAGTTATAAAGTTCTCTAATAAACGATCGGGTCTCGTACGGTATCTCTCTCTATAAAACTACCAACTAGATTGATTAAGTAGTCAATTAGATAGCCTAACTCTCAATAATCTGATCTAATCATTTTTATCAGGCTTACTCTCACGGTTTGTTACTGAAATATGTAATTACATTGATCAATCACAACATCCAAAATAATAAACGTAAAAATAACGAGATCAAGATCAACTCAAAGTAAAATCCCGAAGGAGACTTCAAAACATTATCAATAATTTGAGATCCATTTTCATACAATTCATCTCAACTTTATACATTTAAATGAAAAAGGAAATTTAGGGAAAATGGAACTTAGGCTGGACAAATCAGGAAGGCAACAATGTCAGAATACCACTAATCTGGGGAGCACCAGCATCGGTTTCCACTTCTTCTTCCTCCTTCTTCTTCTTCTCTCTCTCTCTATCTTCTTTTTCTCTCCATTTAGGGTTTCCAAGAGTGGCTAAATGTAAAGCTCCCTCTCTTACGCTTTTGTTGTTCTTTAAATATCCTTTTATGTTCTGGGTAATCGTAGGATTTTTTCGGTGTCCCAAAGGTCCCAAAATCTCTCAAAACTTGACGTTCTTAAGAGTCTGCGCGTCTATCCGATGAAGTCCGTGATCGTGACCTACATCTAAGCCTTTTTTAACGATCGTGGATAGGCCACGATCGTGGGTCGGTGTTTCAACCCAAATGTCTTATGAAACTCCTTCGTTCTTCGATACTGACCCTAAAATACTAGCAAACACATCAAGGTATCTCAAAAAATAATATTTAAGCTCAAAATCTTGTACTAACCCATAAAACACTTAAAACACAAATAATTAACAAACTAACACAATTATAGCCTAAACACATACTAAATGATCATATTAATAGATAAACACATATCAAATTATGCCCTAAAACACGATGTAATTTACACTTATCATTTGTATTTCCCATTCCTAAGTTTGTGATTGCCAAAATTCAACTATTTGTAGATCTTTCTTGTGGAGCGGTGTTGATGCTAGTAGGAAAAGACTTCTGAGTTGGCAAACCGTTACTCTTCCTAGAGTGGAAGGTGATCTTGGTTTTAAGGAATTGCTTGGAATAAAGGTGCAATGATTCAACATTGAGTTGAGTTCTATTTAGATTCTGCTCCAATTTGGCAGAAATGGGCTCATACAAATTTTCTTAAACATCACTCCATTTGGTATGATAATAGTAGAATTGGTGATGTGATGTGTGGTACTGGAAAAGTTTGCTGAAAGTCAAAGATGAATCGTTGCAATTATATCCTCAGACTTATGTAAATTTGTTTGATAACATGAGAGGAAAAAATGGTAGATTGAGTGTTGGTGCTACTTATAATATCTTTAGAAAGAAGGGTCTAATTTTCCCAATCATCCAGAGTATGTGGCATGGTTTTCACATCTAAAGAGGCTCTTTTCTTTTGTGACTTGCTGAAAAAGACATGTTGTATACATATGCTAGAATACAAAGGTTAGGTATAACTCATGGTTTTCCTTTGGATTGTAGATTTTATGAACAGCACATTGAAAATGTGGATCACCTGTTCTCTAAATATGTTTTTTCCTAGTCTATTCTACAAAGAGTAATGAACTGGCTTAGAGTTTCTCATATTGATGATAAAATAATGCCTTGGTTTAAATGGCTTAACATAAGAACTAAAAAGAAGTCCTACAATTGTATGATGAGAGCAGCTGGTTTTTCTGCTATTGTTTATTATATTTGGTGATTTAGAAAAAAAAATTGTTTTTCACCGAAAAGAGATTTTAGTTGATAGTTGTGTTTGTATGTTATTATTACTCAGCTGAAGCTTAGATTTAGTGTGTTGATTTTGCCATGTAATAGGAAAATTAGGAGTTGGTATAAGTGCTTAAATATTTCTCCTAGAATGATTGCTATTTGATTTCTCTGGGTATAACCAGGTGTAGTTATTCTGCAACGCTTTTTGATGCAATGGATTTTATTTCACTTTGTTCCAAAACAAATTCCAAAAGCTAGAATTTATAAATAAAATGCACTATTAGTTGAGTAAGAAATTTGATTATCAGATCACTCATCTTTGACAGCATCAAGTAGTGTTTTCATCATAATGAAATAATTTTTGTGTTCAATGAGATAATTTTATTTTCTGGAATTACAAGTGCAAGGTCAAATAATTCGGAACTTTGTCATAGATAGTGCATGGTACTATTCAGGTGACTATGGTAATTAACAATAAACAATCGATGGATAGATGGCCACTAAATAAGGGCCCATTAATGATCAATATCCTGATAAAAAAAGCTTATCAACATCCATCGTTTTTATCTTTCATTTCATTTCTTGTGATGCCAAGGAAAGTAACTAAGGCAAATAGAAAGATGAAAACAAGATTTTAAGTTAGTAATCATAATTATAAGTGATATTGATATTGCAATATATTATGCTAAGAATGTCGAATCATTTGTAATTATCATCATAATTCACCCGTGCAATAAAACTTACAATTCTCTCTGTTTAAAATCTTGAATAAAAGATGAAAATTGGTGCATAGAGGTGTCCATATTGATGTTTATTTTTTATTTTCGATTTCATGAGAAATTAAATAATGCATCTATTTGCCTTGTACTAACTGATTTGATTACAAATGCATATAAAAATGATCTAGCTGACTTTGGTTATGCCAAGATAAACTGTCTAGTTACTGTTCAATGGGAAAATAGGGAAATACTGTCTCATATATCCTACGGAAATAGATAATTACATGTTCCGAAACATATAAAACGTTTAACTTGCTAGACTTTGACTAGCCCTCGCATGTGGATGAACAAATGATTTTCGCTAACAACTCATTTGTGTGAACCGCTTGCTTCTAGGAGTCCTATTTTAGTATATTCCATACACATATTGCAGAAATCTGCGCCATGAAGACACGCAACCTATTAGGTGGAATAAATTCTGCAACTTGGAGAGCAGAAGAATCAATATAGATACGCTACACTAATAAAACATGGAGAAAACTTTTTATCACGACATGGCATAGTAAAAACAATCCCAGTTACACAAATCAAAATTACACAGCATGCATGCATGTTAACATGTATACCTTCTCACCAATTGAAGGAAGTACATTGCTGTTCAAAACCCTGACGACCCAGTATGGAAGTAATCCGTTTTACGACTGGAGTTTTATTTTCTCATCTTCTTCTTGTCTCACCAATATTATCATCATCTTGGTATATGATCGAAACCCACCAAACAAATGGGATGATTTTCAAAGAATTGTTGGTGGTTTATCATGACCAACGCCGGGGCTGTGACCTGGGCTTGTCGGTCTAAAAGCATCTTCTATTAGCTTGTGACGGTTTACACGATACCAATAACTAGGTGGAGGTCTTGGCTTCAAACTTCTGGGTGTAGCTGGTGGATGAATACCTAGCGGCCTTAAGGCCACCGCCAAATCAACCTCGTATTGTAGAAGGAGGAGAAGAACAACAAACAAAACTAACTTGAGGGTTTTATGTGCCATGTATGAACGACTGGAACCGAGTACTTTATTGCAAAACCAAATGGGAAAAGCTGAATATGAAGCTTAAGATGTTTCAAGTTTCTTGAAATGTGGACCTACACTAGAAGCAGTGTTGGTGTTTGGAGGCGGCTGAGAATGCTGGCTATTTAAGAAGAACCTTTGATGGCCCCCATGGGATGGCTTGTGTAAGAGTCAACAGGAGCATAGAATAGGGTTTTTGGTGCGTACGTGCATGGGCTAGGAGTGAGAGGAAGTAAGCATGGGAATAATTTCTTGAATCGGCAAATTTTAGAATTATTGATTATTTCCCTTGTAAAGGGCTTTCTCTGAGCCATTAGTTGAAGTTTTAAGGTACTAACAAGGAAAGGGCATAAGAGTGTATCGTTGATATGACAACCCCCAATACACTTTGCTCAAAGGTTTCTGTTTTATTTAGTAGGTTAAGCAGATGAGGAAATTGAGATCTGTAACATATGGCGACATGATGATAAGCTATTTTTTAATAAAGAAAATGCTCATTCCACTAATCTAGCTGGAGATTAGTACCTTTAGAAAAGTAAAAATATTCAATTAGTTCTACTTGTTGAGTGTTTTGTTTTAATTTTAATTATTCTTTTTCATTTATATTAAGAAGTCACTAGTTATCTTCCCAAAATGCCAATCACTGGACTTATTTAATAAGAAGAAAATGTACAAGTAGAACGGTAGTTTTGCATAGTAGAAGAAATATTTTGGTGATAATTAATCCGTATGCACTTGGGAGTAATCTATGACCAATGCTTGTATGGAAGAGGAAGAAAGAGATAAGATATATTCCATGTGTGCTACGCGCTCTAACTTTGGAACCATAATATTCCTAATATTCGAAGTGCTTATATTCAATCGATTGCAGTAAAGAACCCCCTTTTTTTGTAAAATAAATCTTATTGTTACCATTTCCAGAGTTTAGACTGCAAATGGCAGATTTAGTGTTGCACTTGATTCTTGCGTAGATTGAAATAAGCTCCCTTTGCAGCTTTAAATCTTTCAAACAAGCACTAGTGATCAACTACGCATCAAGAATATATTATAACCTTAAAATAAAACTATTTTATGACTTTTTTATTCATATTCTATGTCCTCTTTTATTACTCTAAAGTGGTAAGTTTCCAATCCATTAGGCTCAAAATGGAAAAGGAAAGGACTACTCTGCGACCGTATTTAAAGTTGGGAAAAACTTGGTGCAATGATCACCTCATGAGGGGTTTTGACCCTGAACCCACCAAATATCTGATCATCGGTCACAAATGAGTATAGTTAAATCCTCTTTTTCAGTTAATTATTCTGATCCAACTTTATTTTATTAAATCTTATTCATATATTTATGTGGAGTTTACGTAAATATGTAGATAAGATTTAACAAAATATAATAAGAATACCATAATCAAAATAGGAGATCTAATCTCCTTAAATGTTTGGTTTGAATTATTATTAGCTTTTCGCTGGACACTCTAAAGGCTGAGACCTGGCAGAACTATGAATTGAATATAATAGACATTAATAATTTTTATCCATATTAAAATGTAGTACTACATAGAACAAAAGAGGAGTTATTCTTACATGTCTCTTATTCATTGCTGAAAGGCAAACTAATCAAATCCAAGCAAACTTCCTATCTAATTAAAATGAAGAAAAGATTCTCATGAAAGAAAACTAAAATTTTTTCAAGAAATTATAATAAAATGAAAAAGCATAAAAACACAAAAATTAATCTATAAACAATAAAAATTGAAGGAAAATAATGCACACATGAAATAAAAATACTTTATTTATGACAAATTGAATTTTTAATTGGGAATAAAAATAACCTTATTATATTATTTTGAATAAGAAACTTTAATTTTTTTTAAAAAGAGAACACTTTTAAAAATTCCCTGAAATTGTATAAAAATAAATATTATAGTTATGGCAATTAATATTCATAGTTGAACATTTTTTATAAAGTAAATGAAGATATATTGGTTGAAGAAATTACATATATTTACTCAAGTGGAAATAACACTAAAACAAGTGATTGTCAAAAAATCAAGAGACAATAGGATAATTGAAATGCTCATATAAAATAACTATGAAAAGTGCTCTAGAGGAATTGGTGAAGATATTATTCATGTTTAACGTAATATAGTTTCCACTCAACTTAAGGCTTTTATATCTAAAGAAAATAAAGCCTGCTTGCACATGATGCCTTATCTCTCTTTGATCTTCTTACTTGGTAGATAGCTTTCGCTTTGCTACTAAAAATTGACTGCATCTTTGGTACAGATTGTATGTCATTGTTTGTTTTCTAATAAATTGAATGGTAATTGAGGTAGCTTAGCTTATGAGTAATGGCCTTTTGGAGATATTCTTATATTTCTTTCCATCCACAAATTATAGGTAGAGCTACTTAGTGTTATCTTGTAGATCTAATGTTCATATATGTCTTTATCCTATCTAAGGTGTTTAAGTTTTCTTTAAGAGCTAACTAGAATATGAATGAGGTATGTGGACATGCTTATGGGTGCCAAACCAATCTACACCAAGGAATTTTAAGGGCATGAGCTCTCAATAGGTTCTTGCATGATTAATTGGAAAAGATTTCATAGCTAATCATTTTTCATTGAGTTATGCCTTTTTGAACTTGAGTGAGTAGGAAGTTCATGTTTAGAGACGTTTGGGAGTTAGTGATTAGATTTCTATATGCATTATGAGATTCATTAATTAAAGCACTATCAATAATCAAATTACGAATGAGTAGAAGCTCCCTGACATTGCTTAAATGGCCTATCATTAATCAATTATCATGCCAAAAAGAAGTTACTGCTCCATCCCCATTATCCTAATAAAATTCCAATTTGATTTTTCCTTTGATTTTTAGGATGTTGTACATTGTCTATGATATGTTGCTTATTGGTTTTATAATCTTGAAGTTTTGGCCTATTATAAAAAAGGAATCAACAATTGACCTAAAGTGAGTTGATGTCCTTAAGAATTTTCCATATTCTCTTAATAAATTCAACCTACTTAATGACCTTAACAAGAGATTCTCAACCCTTCCTTATCTTTAGGTAAGCATAGATCTTTCCATTTCACCTAAGCTAAGGAAGAGCCCATACTGTTACCTAACCATATAAACTTTCTAAGAACCCGATCAATAGTCTTGCTAATACTTTAAGGGAACCAAACATTTGAGGATCAAAACATATGGATAAAATGGAGGACAAAATTCATTAGTCGCACTCTTCGTACTATAGATAGACTTTTATTACACTAATTTGAATTCTCAGTTTAATTTTTTCAATTAGTGGTCTGAATTCAGTGAAAGTTGACCTTTTGGTTAAAAATTATTATATCAAAATAAGTCAGAGGGGGTTTAGAAGATCTCAACCTTATGATTCACTATATCTAATTTGAGATTGAATAAGCTCTCGGGAAACGTAAAGTTGGCTTTTATTTGTGTTGATAGAAAATCTAGAAAGAGATTTAAACGTGTTTAAATTAGTCATAAGTACATTAACTAAGTCAGGATTAACTTTAAAGAATAGGATTATATCATATGCAAAGGAGAGACTTATAATTTGCATATGCTTACATTCAAGGTGAAACTTAAAGTTCTTTTCATAACCAATTAATACCTTTATAAGTCTGATAAAGACTTTCATGCTCAAGATGAATAGGTAAAGGGAAAGAGGATTCCCTTGCCTTAAGCCTTTATCTACCTTATAATATTTATGGGCTTACCATTAACTAGGATGATGTATGAGATAGTAGTGATGCATTAAGATATCTCAGCAAACTTGCAGGGAAATCCCTAAACTTACGATTAGGACACACCCCTAATTAAGTTAATTAAATGTTTTATAGAAGGAATCCTTAATGGAAAAACATTTTCTTGAATGTTTCGTGTTGTAATTCTTTAAAAACTTATGAACTAGATGTATATTATCGCCAATTATTTTACTTTGTACAAAGGCTTCCAAGGATGGATTAGCTAGATGTTTAAGAACAATTTTCAAACTATTTGTTAAGAGCCTATAAATGATTTTATATATGGAATTATAATAGGAAATAGATCTATAATCCTTCAACAAGTTAAGGGCTAGCACCTTAGGAATAAGGTTAACAAAGGTCTTGTTCAATTCCTTCAACATTTTTCTTTCGTTCAAGAATTCAAGCACAACCTCTATCACCAAATCCTTAGTGTGTTGCCTTATCTTATGGAAGAAATGAGCATTTAGAATATATGGTCCAAATGCCTTATTTGGGTTTAGAGCAAGCATGAAGCTTCCACTTTATTAGGATTGAAAGGCTTATCAAGTTATCAACTTACTAGGGACTGATTTAGTCTATCATGATTGATTTCAATATATCCATACAAAAGGTAGCACTAGTTAGACCACTAGAGAAGAAACATTGAGACTCCTCAATACGTCACCCTTTACACAAGGCTATTTTCTATATTGGTCCTTTAGAGAGGTTATTTTGTTTGTATTTTTCTTACAAGTACAAAATTATAGAAAAAAATTGAATTCTTATCTCCCTCTTTTAATATTTAATAATAAAATAAAATAAAACAAGAACCATGATTATAAAACTAAACTTGCTTTGTTTTTAGTTTTTCTTATATTTTTATTATAAAATTTACAACAGGCTCTTAGTAAAAAAACATAAACTAAAAAAAAAAGAAGTTTGTAGAAATCTTTTCTTATTTTAGAAAAATGTAAAGAAAAGTTAAGATGTTTGACATAGCATAATAAAGCTTGACATGAGGTTATTTAAAGAGAAAATTCAATCTTAAAAATATTTTCAATTTTTTAATAACAAATATTTAGTTATTATATAAAATAATAATATTCATTGCCTTTTATTTTAATTTATGTTAATTAAGCATTATAAAAACTTGTGACACTACAAGAAAAATGTCATTTTGCAACGGAAATTACTGACGAATAAGTTTAGCGACGAACTTTACCGACAGATAAAGATGTCGTAGAAATGACCGTAGCTAATAATTAACAACAAAAATAGGGATTCCATCAGTAAATTTACCAACGGAACATTAATTTACCATCGGTGAATATACCGACGGTTTATTCTGATCATTGGTAAATTTACCAACAGATGATGTTATTCCGTCAGTAAATGTATCGACAGTTTGCTCCTTTCTGTTGGTAAGTTTGTTAAAACATTACTGACGGTTATGTTTATTCCGTCGATAATTTTATAGATGGTAGTCTATTCATCCGTCGGTAAATTTTCCGACAGAATTGGTTATTCTGTCTGTAATTATCGATAGTTAGTCTTTTTCTGTCGGTAAATGCAAATGATTTACCGATGGAAGTTTGTTAACTAGAAAATTTTTAAAAAAAATATATGTCAATAATTTTTATTAGATGATGTTATGGTTGATACATAATTTAAACAGTCATGAATTTAATAGTATACATTTAATTAGTTTAGACAAAAATTTTATTGATGATATAAAGTTAAAAATATCTTAATTGATAATAAAAACATTTCATTGTACATAATAAGCATTTGTAATTCAAATTAAATGACTAAAAGTACACTATTCATCTGTTGACGGTGGATGCTCTGATTGGTGCGATGAAGTGCTACCCCTACCCGTCAACTGATCTACCTCATTGTAGAGCTGAGCTATGTACTCCATCGATTATTATAACTGAGTTGCCAATGTCTGCACTGTGCTCCGAAAATCTTGCACTTCATTGAACTGAGTTGCCAATGTCTTCAGTGCCTACTAGATGCTGCTATACTAGACGTGGAGGATTGTGAATAACATGCATTTGTAACTGAACCTAAGTCAAATATCCTCCCACGATGGTCCCTACCACCCACTACTTGAAGATAAGTTTCAGTCTCATCACCATCTTTAGACTGCTGAGACTATCGATGAAAGCTTTCTTGTATTTGAACCTATCAAAAGACAATGTTTATATTATTAAGTGATAATTATTAAGCATTAATATTAAACCATAAATTTCACATACATTTAATTCTCTACAACGACTGTTGACGAATGTCACATTGTCATGCTTCTTAGTGTAAGCGTGCAAAAAGAGATGATGGGGCATAGGCCTTATACCCTTAGACTTTTCCTGCATAAGAATAAAATATTATAAATGTACTAGAATTTTAAAATTTTTGACAGAGTGTCCTCTATTTTTATGATATCTACCCCCTGTTGAACAAAGAAAATAACTTAATAATGCAGTCATATATGGCACCAGTCATTTATAACATTATCATTTTAATAAGAAACACATATTTTCATTTCAAAATTCACACATCAAATTTAATTGAAATGCAGCAAAGAAAAGAAAAGAGAAAATAAATATAAAGTGTAGATACTTACAAGTCTCTTGGCATACTCGTGGTGGGTAATAGATTCTCCCGTATGTACGGGAAGACTCTCTCCCCGTAGTCCTCCACGTCTGTTGTCCGAATTACGCTCTGAAACGGACATTGCCTCAGATTATGTCCAATACTGCTATTAAAGACTCCATATTTCTTCATAAATGTAAGGCGGTCGTACACTAGCCCTGTGTATAATAGTAACAAAGTCTCGATAACATGTACATGCTCGTCTCTCCCATACTCTATAGATAATTGTGTCAAATTGAGAATCTCAAAAACATTGTTTCTGAAACAAAAGGAAAAATATTCAATAAATACTTATGATGTAATAATATTTATCTAATTAATGTATAAAACTGTTAATTAAAAAAAAGATAATAATTTTTTTGTACCTCAAACTCATGATAGTAAAATTCCTTTGTCTCGTGAGAGATATTCTTCTATACATAACCCTCAGGATCAATCTTTTCCATGAATTTTGATGTCATGTTTCTTGAACACGGTCCAGATGAAAATAACCTAATATAAAAACAAATAAATTTATACTATTTTTTAAATTTAAACCTATAACTTAATTATAAGCATATAATGTTTCATGTATTTTGACTTACATATTATTGATAATTGTGATGTAAGTTTTTCCATCGGGTTCCTCAGCTCCAAGATGGAAGTTGTCTCTTGCATCTACATTGTTTACCCCTGATATCTCTATCGATATAGAGGTAGTGAATGATGTAGGGGTGGTGTATGGTGTAGCAGCAGGTACAGAAGGTGATGCCTCATCTGCAAGTGTAGTAAGTGGAGGGGGAGGAGGTGATTCGGCTCTAGCTGCTACACCATGAGAAGGTTCACCTGTATAGTAAGTACCTTCGAATCTTGGTCTGAATCTTGATCGTATCATATCCTGTCTTCTCTTTGGTGGCATATTTCAACCTGAAATTAATATTTGATTGAATTTTGTAGAAATATTACAATTTGATTTCAATATTTTATACAATATATTGAAAAGAAAATAATTGATTTGTTGAATATGATATTCAATTACAAACACAAATTAATGACTATCGTCACTTAATTGTAAATCAAAATCATCTTCTTGTTTTGAAGAATTTGAATCAAACTCAGGCTCTTCTTCATATCTCTACCCTCCTCACCGTCTCCAGATAAAATTTCAACATATTTATTACATGGATTGTTCAAAGGTTCATTATCCTCATATATGACAGATGCATTTATTTCATAAGCATCTTCCTGAAATGCTTCACTTTTAATTCTTTGTTCTCCTTTTCCACGTGGTTCAAAAACATCTCTAGGTTTAACTTTGAAAACAACTAACCAATCTAACTTATCTTGTCATAAGCTGGAAAAAGGGAAATAACACACCTAGATTGCTTGCATTACCAATACGAAAGGTTCAAAATGTCGAAATCTTCTTCGCTTGTTGATTTTAACTAGATTGTATCGACTATGTACTTTTTTACCAACATTAAGAGTTGGATCAAACTAGATACACTTAAATATCACACTTTGCTTTATTGGCAATGCAGGGTACTTAATTTCAAGTATCTCAATAATTTTTCTATAGCAATCCATCAATTCTCCCTGTATGCAAACTTCACTATTTATTGTTGTCATACTATGACCATGATATTTTGTATGATATTTGTACCCATTAATGAAATACATCAGATATGATTTAATAGTTTGCAAAGGTCCCTTCACAAGATCACATATGAACTTGTTCTCGATTGGATTTTCTAAGGCCTACAAAAAAGAAAATATCATATTAAACAGTATAATGTCATTTGAACACTTAAATCTTATAATTCAATCATTTCACTATTTGTAAGTGAAAACTTACATATTGCTCAAACCATCAAGGAAAGTGCCTTTCAACTTCTTTATTGATATCATCTTGTCATTTTTTGGGATAAGCTCGTGTAACAATTCCTCATATAATTTAAAAACATTATTATACATTTCAGTTATGAATAACACTAAATTTCAAAACTAATAATCACTTGACACTTACTATACGAAAGGTTGAACCTCTTGACAGTTCAATAAAATGTAACTATGGGCAACCTCAATTTTTTCCTATGTTAACAACCTTCTTGTTGAACGTCCATATGTTCGTCTAAGATATGTAAAAATAGATAAGTTACCATCAGCTTTAATAGTTCCTCCCCCGTCATCATTACAAGGAACTTTTATTTCTCTTGTGTGAACATGCAGCCCAAAATAATGTAAACAAAATATACTAGCCTCCTCCACTATATAAGCATTACATGTCAAACCTTCAACTCTAGCCTTTTTCTTCACATTTTTCTTCAAGTGATGTAAATACCTATATGAGCGAATAAGGTTAGTTTAGTTTAGTTATTAAAACATACTATGACTTTAATTACAATCATTTTTGTTAAATTACCTCTCAAATAGATACATCTAACGATATTGAACTGGACCAGCTAGTGTAGCATCGTGTGCTAAATGGACAGGTAGATGCTCTATATAGTCAAAAAAGCTTGGAGGAAACATCCCTTCTAACTTGCATAAAATTACTGGAATTTCACTATCTAGTTTTTTATGTCAGCCAACTTGATTTCATATGATGTTAAGCTTTTGAAAAAAAACTTAATTGTTATTAATTCCCAAATCTTATTCGATAGCAACTCTCAAAATGCAATTGGAATTATAAACACATGACAATTATGTCTTTTCATCTCAAATAATTTATACTTCCTCATGTCGACACACCTTGCCATGTTTGAAACATAACTATCGGGAAACTTTAGACTTTTAAACCATTCACATAATATTTCTTTCTGTTTTTTGTCCAAAGTGTAACATGCTTTTGGATACTTACTAGTGTAAAAATCTTTATGTAACTCATTCCTTCTACAAAAATGATGTAGGACAGCTTAGAGATTGGGTATTTAGGATATTTCGGTGGGTTAATAATAGGAATTGAAGGGTAGATTTCTAGGAATCACACCTAGA
>JANZXR010000005.1:10525913-10547653 GCA_027575705.1 Erythroxylum echinodendron | reverse complement strand
CTTAGTTCACTCATTGGTCTTCTCGTAGACCCGTTTCCCTGATCCGACCCGTTAGGTGGGACCGGGATGTTACAAATAGTCTTCACAGGAAGGGTTTATTCGAGCCTTATAAGTATCTTTTGGAACTTTCCAATATGAAAATCCTTAAATGAATCTTTTTAAACTACAACAAATGGATTTTGTTCATGATTATCAAATCTCATTTGCTTGCCTTTGTAATAGAATTGAGGGTTTGCCTACTCAATCTATTTTGGAATGTTTCCTTTTAGGTTTGAAACTTGAAATCTATAGAGAAATCATCATCCTAAAACCCTTTAATTTAGCTCAAGCAATTGGTATGGTCAAACTAATTGTATTAAAAATTTGAGACCTTAAACTTATTGTTTTTACTCCAAAGTCACTACCACCCATACATAAAACACCCCTTTTACCTAATCCTAACCCGCCAACGATGCCTATAAGGCAGTTGTCATCTACAGAAGTATTAGGGGTGCCATGGATGCATACACGAGAATGCAACAAAAGTATCGGAATCTAAATTTTAACACCATGACAAATCCGAAAAACACATAATCATACATGCATGCATGGATATGTAAAAGAACATGAAATATAAAATTTTTACCTTTTGTTTCTCCTCTTTTCTTATTTCTTTTCCTTGTTTGAGCTGTTGCAAATACCAAACCCTTCCTTGATCACTTAAGAACAAGCAAAGATTAAGAAGAAACAATGTGTAAGGGTGATTTGAGCACCAAACTAGATTTCTAGTAGATGCTCAAAATGATAGAAGATAGATTAAGACTCTTGTTTTATACACTTTGATTCATACAACAATTGCATAAATTACAAGAACAAGACTCTTGACTCCTCTTTCTCACTTTAGAACTCTTCTAAAGCCCTTATGCTCTCACTTGAGTGTGTAAGAAGTAGTAAAACTCTCGTGTCACTTATGTAATCATTCATGCCCTCGGTCATGATCGTGGCCAATAAGCCACGATCGTTGCCTGCTTAAAAACAAGCTCATATAGGCCACGATCCATGATTGTGGCCTACTAAAAAACAGGCTCGCATAGGCCACGATCGTGGCCTATTTAAAATTAGCCTTATACACTATATCTTTCATCCGATCTTTTATACGTGTGACCCTTAGGTTCCCGATTATTTTAGGCACTCGAATTAACTCTTAATTTAAGCAAATCTTGAAGGGTTTTATGATGTCAATTTGTCAGAATATAAGTGGATTAACACATGAAATCTTTGATAGTTAATATTTTGACTTATGAACCTTTCCGTAGACAATTACCGTGCAATTCGTTCTTTCACCATACTATACCCCACTTGGTTCGAAGTATGGGCTATGTGTCAACTCCCACTAGACTGACTACGTCATATCTAGTCCAAGTGATGTTACTTCTTGTCTTGGGATCTCATTACTCTATGTGTCACTGAAGACTCTCTTCATGACACATAATTGCTCTAGCCAGAGACTCCTGAGTAATGAACCCAATAAGAGGTCTTAGGCATCCTCTCCTTCTATTAAGAGTGGTGAATCCTTTATTGACTACCCACTTACCTTCGAATACCAATAGCTATACCCAATCACTATCCTAAGAGTGACCTCATCTTGAGGTAACAAGGAATGATATCAAAGCACAGGATTAGTATCCAAGATATCATTGAGTACCTCAAGTCTAAGGATATTTTCCCCATTGCTATAATGAGATTAATCATTGATATTCGATAGATTATCCATATGATAATCTCATAACAGTTCATCTTATGTACTTACTACCTTTAGTAAACATTCACATGTTAACTCTAAACGTCTCATGTTTACAATTTTTGAGATTCACTGTTTGATAAAATCAAGGAGTACAACATGTGTTAGTCTGTCTTATTGATCCTATGACTAAGTATTATTTAGATACTAACATAATTGCGTATGATAGGAATCTCATTATGATGATCTCGTTATGATTTCCTTCATACTATGTTTTGTATCATGGACTTCATTAATTTAATTTAAGATCAATATTAATTCATATATTGACGAATATCAAATTAATGAAAATTGCCTTTCACTTTATCAATCAAAATAAAGTTTGTACAGAAGTATTAAAGGTGATTGCCTTTAGATCACTACTTTAACAATCTCCCATTTGCACTAAAGTCAATTGCCTTTATATCTAATGCCATAGGCAAGTACACAAGAATCAAACTTTATTTGAGAAACTGGCTTAATCAAAGGATCAACGATGTTCTAATATGTGGGCACTCTCTTAATCTTCACATCACCTATATCAATTTTTCCCAGATCAGGTGATATCTCCTAAGTACGTGCTTAGATTTCTGATAAGCTTTTGGTTCCTTGGCTTCATCTATAGCCCCATTGTTGTCACAGTACAACAATATTGGGTCTACTATGTTCGAAACCACTCCAAGTTCCATAACGAACTTCTTGATCTAAACAACTTCTTTTGCTGCTTCCGCAGTTGCAATATACTCTGACTCGATCGTCAAATATACAGTTGTCTTTTATTTGGAACTCTTCCAACTGACTGCTCCACTATTCAGTAAGAAAAAATAACCTGACTAAGATTTAGAATCATCTTGGTCAGATTGAAAACTGGCATCTGTATGCCCGCTCACTACGAGATCTCCATTTTCATATATCAAGAATACATCCTTAGTCCTTCTCAAGTACTTTAGGATATTCTTGTCAGCTATCCAGATCACTAGGATCTGATTGATATTTGCTCATAACACTTAGATCATATGATATATCGGTTCTTGTATATAACATACAATATATGATTGATCCTACTGCCAAAGCATACATGATCATACTCATGTGAGTCCTCTCATCTTGCGTCTTGGGACATATAGATTCCGAGAGTTTTATCCCATGAGTCATGGGACGAAACCTTATCTTAGACTGCTTCATGCTAAACCTATTTAGCACTTTGTTTATGTATATTGACTATGAAAGACCTAGCAACTTCCTTGATCTATCTCTATAGATCTTTATTCCTAATATATATGTTGCTTCTCAAAAGTCTTTCATGGAAAAATATTGGGATAACCAAACTTTGACTGATTGCAAACTAGACATATCATTTCCTATTTGTAATATGTCATCCACATATATCATAAGGAATATGATAGCACTCCCACTAACCTTCTTGTACATACAAGGTTCATCAGGATTTTGGGAGAAACTAAACTCTTTGATTGTCTCATCAAATCGGATGTTCCAACTCCTAGATGCTTGCTTCAATCCATAAATAAATTTTTGAAGATTTCATACCCTTTCGCCATCTCAAGATACGAAGCCCTCAAGTTGTATCATATACACATCCTCAATTAGGTTTCCATTCAAGAAAGTCGTCTTCACATCCATTTTCCATCTTTCATAATTATAATGAAAAGCAATGGCTAAGAGTATTCTAGTGGATTTAAGCATTACTACTAGGCTAAATGTCTCGTCATAGTCAACTCCTTATCTTTGAGGATAACCTTTAGTGACTATCCTCGCTTTATAGGTAATCACATTACCTTCCATGTCGATTTTCTTCTTAAAAATTCAGTTTTACCTTATCGGTTTTAACACTTTGGGTGTGTCAATGAAATTCCATACTTAGTTTTCATACATGGAATCCAATTCAAATTTCATGGCTTGAAGCTATTTTTTCAGATTTTGAACTCTTTAGAGCCATTTCATAAGTTGTAGGCTCATCGTCCTCTATGAGCATTATGTCATTGTGTTCGCTTACGAGAAATCTATATCTCTCTAGAACATTGGTATCCTATTTATCCTACAAACATTTTGTGTGACAGAAGGTTCAACTGTTGTCTCATCTTTGTGAACAAAAATTTTGGGTTCAGGCAATTGATCTGCTTCTATTTGAGCATCATAAACTTCATCAAGTTCAACTTTGCTCTCACTGTCTTCTCTTAGAAGAAACTCTTTCTCTAAAAAGACAACATGCTTTGAGATAAAAATCTTTTGCTTTAAAGCATTATAGAATTGATACCTAATTGATTCCTTAGGATATCTTATAAATAGACATTTATTTGCTTCAAGCTTGTCTGATTGAATCCACTTCACATAAACTGGACAACCCCAAACTTTCATATAAGAAAGATAGAGCGTTTTTTAGTCCATATCTCATATAAAGTAACTTCAACTACCTTTGAAGGTCTTTGTTTGTCACATAAATAGCTGTCTCGAGTGCATAACCCTAAAAGGATTTAAGTAGATCTACTAAGCCGATCATTGACCTTACCATGTCTGACAAGTTCGGTTTCTCCTTTCAGTCACACCATTATGTTACGGTATGTAAGGTGGAGTCCACTGAGATACTATCCCATTATCTCCAAGATAAGTTAGAAATTTCTCGTTTAAGTATTCACCACCTCGATCTGATCGAAATGTCTTAATACTTCTACCGAGTTGTTTCTCTACTTCATATCTAAATTGTTTGAACATTTTAAATGCTTCAGACTTGTATCTCATTAGAAACATATACCTATAACATGAATAAACATCAATAAAGGTAACGAAGTAGATAAACCCACCTCTGACATGAATGGACATTGGACTACATACATTAGAATGTATTAGGTCTAACATCCCATTCACTCATTCACACTTTCCTTTAAAAGGTAATTTAGTTATCTTGCCCAACAGGCACGATTCACATGTGTCATATGATTCATAATCAAATAACCCTAAGCTACCTTTCTTGTATAGCTTAATCATGTGTTTCTCACTTATATGGCCAAGCTGACAATGCCAAAAGTAAGATGATTTTAAGTTATCTCGTTTTTGTTTTTTATTGTCATTGATATTTAAAATTGTATTGCACATATTTAATATGTAAATTCCATTGCACAATATAATAGTACGATATAACGTTTCATTCAACTTAATTGAACAACCATTGCTTGAAAAGGTTAAATAAAATCCCATTTTATTAAGACATGAAACAGATACAGTGTTTTTTGACACAATTGGTACATAATAGCAATTTTCTAAAACTAACTCTAGCCCACTAGGAAGATACAAAACATATGTCCATATGGCTAATGCAGCGACTCTTGCTCCATTTCCCATACGTAGGTCCATCTCTCCCTTCTTGAGCGGTCTACTATTCCTGAGACCCTGCATATCAACATATATGTGTGAGCCACATCTAGTATCTAATACCCAAATGTTATGATTAGAAATAGTATTAACCTCAATGACAAATATCGTAGCTGACGTAGACGGTGGGGAATCTAATGCCTTCTTCTACTTTAGTGACTCCAGATAAGCTTTGCAGTTCCTTTTCTAATATCTTTCCTCGTTGCAATGGAAGCATATCCCTTTAGAAGTTGTCTCCTTTGCCTTCTTCTTGGCTACACCTTCTACTGGCTTTTTAGACTTCTTCTTCTTTTTGTTCTTCTTTCGAGAACCAAAAGCAAAGTCCACCAACATCACAGCCTTACTGTCTTTCTTGAGAGTCTGTTAAGCTATTTTGAACAGATTAATCAGCTCAAGTATAGTTAAGCCCAAATTGTGAATAACTATCAGCCAAACTAGTTATAATTAAGTTTATACTTAATTCATGATCCATTATGAAACCCAAACTGCCTAACTTCTCAATGTATCCATTCATCTTCAACGTAAACAACATTGGAGATGATCCCTTAGCCATCTTAGAAAGGAAAAGTAGCCTCAAGGTCTCGAATCTTTCAGACCGAGTTTGCTCGTCAAATGGTTTCCTCAGATGGTAGACTATGGTATGAGCATCCATAACTTCATGCTGCTTCTGTAGTTATGGCAACATAAAACCCAGCATTATATAGCTAGCCAACTCACTATCATCCAGTATCTTTTTGTAAACTTTCTTATCTTCATCAGATGCATCAGCAACAAGGGGATCGGGAAGTAGTTCATCTAAGACATATCCTAGTTTTTCAGATTTAAGAACAATTCGCAAATTCCATAGCCAATCTAAGAAGTTAAGTCCTGTGAGTTTGTTGGAATTTAATAGAGATCGTAGGCTTACACTAGATGAAGACATCATGACCATTCCATAACCTAGAAGAATGAGAGAAAGTGTTAGAATGTACACTAATGCATATCGATAAGGGCTTTAATCACATGCATTATAGGTCCCACTATTCTTATTCAAATCCATATCTTTCACTATGAATTTGAGAAAACTTACAGTTTTCTTAATGGGTCGATATCTGATATCACCAAGAATGACCATGGGTTTGCCCAACAAGCCATCTTAGGTCAATCAATAGGTATCATTCATACCAATTTCATTCATTTATGCAACTATCGTCCTGTGCCATCAACTATTGATTTAACACACTCGTTGGGTCATCAACTCTTGATTTGTATACATCCCATGTATATAATCCAACTTTGCCTCTATCCACGTTGACCTTGGGTTTGCTCAACAAATCAACGCTTCTAGTTAGGACCAACCCATTAATCTAGAAATCTAATTTTCATAGTTTGAATGTATTCGTGTAGAGCGGGCTTGGGCTTGCCCAACAACCTAACTCTAAAAAAACTCTAGTTCTTGCCATATCAATGGAAGATGTAAGCTAATATTTGGTTGAGGGATTTGTTCTTTAGTATCATTAATGCTTAGATAATCTTGAATATGTGTATCACATATATACATTTAGATTATGGACAACTCAATTAAATTGAGCCTATGTCTATGACTACCCTTAAAATGCATCTAACGCATGTACCATACCAAGGAGGTTTAATTTAGGTTGTGACTTGACTATGCATCTAAAGTTCGTGATTTGATTCAACTCTTGAACCTAATCGGGGATTAGTGTTAGTCTTGGCTAATCCGAATTATGAATGTGATTTGATTAGGAACCCTAAAATTTAATTATTTTGATGTCCAAATTAAACACTTTAATCCTAGTTTATATGCCTTTATGTACTCACACTAGAAAAGTTATGCTCTACTTAGATTGATTCTAAATTAATCCCTAGGGTTTCCAAAAATTTTCATAGATCAATTAGTCATCTCTAATATCCCTAGGTCATCTCAAATTTATCTAAACAATTTCAGCATTAGCCAAAATTATTTTGACGGCCAAATCGTTAAGATAAATAAGTTAACCTACTATATACTAAAGGGACCTATTCGATGTTCTGAAAATCTCCGAAGCCCTAATTTCAAGCGCGTGCGTTAAGTACGCTATTACGATCAAAATAATACATTTCTTATCACATAAGAACTTTATTAAGGTCTTATAACTGAAATGCATATACCACATGCGTTTAGTATGCTATTACCATCAAAATTATACATTTCTTATCACATAAGAACTTTATTAAGGTCTTATAACTGAAATGCATATACTATAAGTCATTAAGTCAACTCCATCAACTTTTAAAAAGTTGATCAATGTTGACTTTGACTTGATTTAATAATTGAATCAAATTTAATTAATTTTGAAAAAATTCTAGTTATCTAATAAAAATTCTAGAGCCTAATTTTTAGGAATTATTTATTAATAAATAGGAATTAGCCAACATATCACATGTATGTGACACTTGTCATATTACTTCTAACACTCGTCAAACATTACATCTTACATGCATAAGATAATCACTTTAACAAAAAGTGTCATGCATCTTATACACGTGGAAACATATCATCTTACATGTGAATGCATAAAATTTATAAAAAAAAAATTATAAAATTAATATGGAATTTACAAGCATGCATGTTCATCACATTTCTAGAATTTCCCAGAACTTCATATATGCATTAGGCTGAAACTAAATTCGTAATAAAATAGAAAATAAAATTTAATTGCATTTTATTTATATAGAAACATAACATAACACCTTATAAACATTTCTATGAAATAAAATCAGAAAAATTTCTAGAATTATTACGAAATTTTCAAAATTAGCAAATGCATTCAATTTTTTAGAAATTTCTAGAAACCAAAATATGAATTGTCTGGATATTAATTTGAAATAAAATAGAAAATGACATTCAATTGCAATTTCCTTCGACAAAACCATGATATAACATCTTACAAACATTTTTACGAAAGAAAATCAGAAAAATTCTACAATTTACATGAATTATTCCAAAATAGCATGCATGTCAGTCACAACCTAGCAAACACTTTGCACATGTTCAATGCATCATCTATTACGTGCATAAGCTAGCTCTAATACCACTGTTAGGGATGCCATAGATGCATGCATCACATGCATAAGAATGCAACAAAAGTGTCAGAATCTAAATTCTGACACCATGACAACCGCGGAAAACACATAATCATACATGCATGCATAGATATGTAAAAGAACATGAAATATAAAACTTTTACCTTTTGTTTCTCCTCCTTTCTTATTTCTTCTCCTTGTTTGGGTTGTTGCAAACACCAAACCCTTCCTTGATCACCCAAGAACACGTAAAGAACAAAAAGAAACAATGTGTAAGGGTGATTTGAGCACCAAACTAGATGAGTTTTAGTAGATGCTTAAAATGATAGAAGATAGATCAGGACTCTTGTTGCATGCACTTTGATTCATGCAACAATTGCGTAAATTGCAAGAACAAGACTCTTGATACCTCTCTCTCACTCAAACTCTTCTAGAACCCTTATGCTCTCACTTGAGTGTGTAAAAAGTGGTAAGACTCTTATGTACATAAGTGAAAAACTCACTTATGTACTCATTCTTGCCATTGGTCACGGTCATGGCCAATGAGCCACAATTGTGGCCTATTTAGAAACAGGCTTGCCTTAGGTCATGATCGTAGCCTATTTAAAATTATCCATACACACTATGTTTTCATCCGATCTTTTATGCGTGTGACCCCTGGGTTTTTGATTATTTTAGGCACTTGAATTAACTCTTAATGCAAGGAAATTATGAAGGGTTTGATGAAGCCAATTTATCGGAGTATAAGTGGATTAACACATAAACTCTTTGATAGTTAATTATCCGAATTATGAACCTTTCCATAGATAATTACCGTTCAATTCATCCTTTCACCATATTATACCACACTTGGTTCGAAGTATGGGTTATGTATCAACTCCCACTACACTGACAACGTCACATCTAGTCCAAGTGATGTTACTTCTTGTCTTGGGATCTCATTACTCTATGTGTCATTGAAGACTCTTCATGACACATAACTGCTCTGACCAGAGACTCCTAAGTAATGACCGTGATAAGAGGCCATGGATATCCTTTCCTTTTATCAGGAGTGATGAATCCTTTATTAGCTACTCATTTACCTTCTAATACTAATAATTGTACCCAATCACCACTCTAAGAGTGACCTCGTCTTAAAGTAATAAGGAATGATGTCAAAGCATAGGATTAGTAACCACGATATCCTTGAGTACCTCAAGTCTAAGGATATCTGCACCATTCTATGATGGGATTAATCATTGACACTCGATAGATTATCTATATGATAATCTCATAGTGGGTCATCCGATGTACTTACTATCCTTAGTAAGCATCCATATGTTAACTCTAAATATCTCATGTTTACAGTTTGTGAGATCCACTGCTTGATCAAATCAAGGAGTATGATATGTGCTAATTTATCTAGATTAATAATGTCCTGTCTTATTGATCCTATGACTAGGGATTATTTAGATACTAATATAATTGCACATGATTTCTACTCTTATAATCTGCACCATTTTTTTTAACATATCAGTTTTCATATCTACTCTTATAATCTGCATCATTTTTTTATTGTCACATCCATATATAAGTCTACCGGAAACAGCCTCTCTACTTTGTAAGAATAAGGCTGCGTACTATCAGACCTTCCTAGACCCCGCTTTATTGCAGGATTTCAGACTGGGTGATGATGATGATGATAATTGCACTTGATAGGAATCTCTTTATCATGATCTCATTATGATTTCCTGCATGCTATGTTTTGCATCTTGGACTTCATTAATTATTTAAGATCAATATCAATTCATAGATTAACGAATATGAAATTAATGAAAATTGCCTTTCGCTTTATTAATCAAAATAAAGTTTTTATAAAAGTGCTAAAGGTGATTGCCTTTAGACCACTACTCTAACAAGAAGCGTAAAAGTGTCGTGCAAAAGGGTTATATTTCAATTGCGATGAAAAATTCACCCTGGTTATAAGTGCAAACAAAAGCAATTTCTTTTGATCATACCTAAAGACTCACCACTAGAAACCTTCAACACTACTCATGATAATTTTTTCTTTACTTATGAACACTTCTTTACTTATGAACACAACACTCCCTTCTCGTAATTACTTCCTTATGATATTTCTCCATATATGATTTTCCATAGTTCAGATGATGCCTTATCAGGTTTTATCACTTTTTAAACTCTACGTATGACAAATAAAATTTATGAACATTCTTTATTGTTTTAGTACACTTAGGGAGCAACCATAGTATTATTCAACTAAAGTGGTTCAACTTCTAGATCTACTAGTGTTTGATACTTCAAAATTCTCTATTATGGTCAGAAATGGGGCTCACATCACTTGTATGGGTATGTGTATTAATATAGACTTAACAATTCAAACTTATACATGCATCATTATATTTTATATTCTTCCTATACATAGAACTGATGTGGTTTTAAGAATTCAATAGTTACAAACACTTGGCCTAATTTTATTACATTATTATATTCTTATGATGTGTTTTCTTCACAAAAAAGCCTACATTTCGATGGTTGGAGAATCTAAAATCCTCCCTTCCATTTCTTCTGTTAATTAACTATATCGTATGGTTCATATAAATAATGTGGAATCTTTTTATGAACTTTACTTTACAACCTCCTAAACTCCTACCCCTTCTATCGATTTCACCCTTTATACTAATCTCCCCCTGACCTATACTCTCTTCTTATGCATTTTCAAACTGTTTTTGGCTTACTAATTGACCTCCCACCAAATCATTCTCATAAACATCATATATACTTGAAACCTAACTCAACACTAATTAACATTAAACCATACCACCACCTATATTTTAAAAAGAGGCAATGACAAATTATCTTTGATATGCTGTCCAAAGGTATTATTCAACCAAGCATAAGTTCATTTTCCTCTCTAATTTTACTAGTTACAAAACAAGACGATACCTGGTATTTTTCTGTGGATTTCAGAGCCTTAAATGCTATCACAATTTTGGACAGATATCTTATACCTACTATTAAGGAGTTAATTTATGTACTTTATGGTGTAAATTTTTTTTCTTGAATTGATTTACTTGCACGTTATCATCAAATTAAAGTTGTCGTAGAAGATGTTCCTAAAATTGCATTCTAAACTATTGACTACCATTTTGAACTTTTAGTTATATGTTTCAATTTGTTTAATGGTCTTACTACATTTAAGAGTGCAATGAATGACTTATTTCAACAATTCTTACATAAGTTCATCTTGGTTTTCTTTTATGACATCCTAATTTATAGTTCTGATAGGAATGAGCATCTGGAACATCTACACACATTTTACAGCTATTATTGGATAACTTGTATTTTGCTAAGTTTCCTAAATATGATTTTGGTGTTTTTTTTTATTGATTACTTAGGTCATATGATCTCTGAAAAGGATATTCAAGTGGATGATTCTAAGATTAAAGCTATTATAGACTAGCCAGAACTTTGAAGCCTTACTAAACTCTAAGGATTTCTAGGATTAATATGGTATTACTATTGTTTTATGAATCAATACAGCTCTATTGCCAGTCCACTCACTTATCTCCTTAAAAGAGACCAATTCTAATAGAATTCTATAGCAATTTCAACATTTACATGTTTAAAGAAATCTCTAACATCTACTTTAGTTCTACAATTACATAATTTTTCCATCCTATTCTTCGTAGAATGTGATGCTTTTGGTCTTGTAATTGGGGTAGTCATATCTCAAAATGGTCATTCAATTGCATATTTTAGCAAGAAATTAGTGCCTTATATGTGCAATGCTTCTACCTATGTTAGGGAACTTTATGCAATCACTGAAGAGGTAAAAAATGGCATCACTATTTAGTAAGTTGCCACTTTATTATTTTTACATATTAACAAAGCATCAGAAATATGTTAGAGTCAACATCTAACTAACCTAGAATAACAAAAATGGGTATCTAAATTACTAAGGTTTGATTACACTATAAAATACAAGTAAAAAAGTAACATCGTACCTAATTCTTTATTAAGGCTCAAAGACACTTTAGCTCCCTCCTTCTTGGTAGTATCTGTCTCTCACTCTTCCTTGTCTAAAATTGTAAGAATTTTATCATAAAAACCCCTCTTGAATATAACTTCTGCATAAATATAATTCAGATACTCAGATGTAATAATCTTTTTAGCTCAAAGAAGGTCTCTTACATTTTTAGGGTAACCTTCATATACCTAATCAAAGTGGACTAAGACCAAACTACTTCATAAATTCCATATGACTCCACTTGCTGGCCATTTAAAAGCATCTACTGCTCGACTTTTTGCTTTTTTTCACTGGCCAGGACTTTCCAGAGATATCAAAAATTTTGTCAGAAATTGCTTAATTTGTTAAGAAAAACAAATACTTAACAAAAAAATCATTTGGCCCACTACAACACTACCAATTCCAAAGCAAGTTTGGGAGAACCTCACAATGGATTTTATTGCACATCTTCCTTTCAATCTTACACAATTATATGGGTCATAGTGGACAAGTTATCTAAATACGCTCATTTTATTCCTTTGTTAACACATTGCACTGCACTGCATTACTTTAGCCAAAATATTCCTCTCTCAAATCTGCAAACTTCATGTAGTTCCTAAGTTTATTATCTCAGATCATAACCCTCTATTTTTACGCAAATCTAGAAGGACCTTTTTCGTCAATTAAGAATCTACCCTCTCTTATAGCATTACCTACCACCCTTAAATCGATGGACAATCGGAAGTATTAAACAAATGCTTGGAAACTTACCTACATTGTTTTATCTACGATGAACCTCACTGATGGTTAATAATTGTAGTTTACATTATGTTTTTGTAGGTATTTTAGTTTGTTTTTAGGTGTTGATTAGATAATTGGTGCATGTTTATCTTTAGAATTTTGTTAATGTGATTGTGTTTTTATGTTTTTGAGTGTTTTGTGGTTTAAAGCATGATGTTAGACTTTAATTTTGTGCATTTGAGGTTTTTTGATATGTTTGTTAGTGTATGAGCCTAGATAATGAAAATTGAAGGAAGTTGGAGCAAGCTTGAACAAGAAGTCTAGGTCACGATCGTGACAGAAGAGCTCTCCCTAGGGTTACGATTGTGACAGAAGCTCATTTTCAAGGGTCACAATCGTGATAGGAGCAAGACTGATGCAGGGATCTGCTTTTATTTTCATTTTTGGAGGGTCATTTTAGCCTTTTTGGCCTAGGTAAAACCAAGTTTTTACTCTAAATGGCCCATGGGCTATATAATAACATAATAAGATTCAAAATGACCTAGCCACCATCTTCCAAAGTGAGAGAACAAGAAGAAGAGCAAGAAGAACAATCCAGAAAATCTAGATTTCAAGTTTGGGTGTAAATCAAGTTCTTTCTTTCCTTCCTTTATTTATTTCATTAAACTTGATATGTAACTTGGATTTGAATATGTTATTCATGTTTAGAATGCTCTAATTTTCATATTTGTATTTGTTCTTGAGTTGTATTGTGACTTGATTATTGTTGATTTCAATTCAATTTTCTGGTGCTATAATGTTTGGGTATACTAATACTTCGATAATAAATCGAGAGAGTGAGTCAAAAGTAATCTGATTAGGTTAGGTGATGAGAGTTAGTGACCTAATAAGTCTCACAAATATCAAATTGGTTATCATAAAAAGAGAGATCTTGTGTAAAAACCCGATTATTCGATAGATCACTTAAGAACTAGTTGTAAACATTAGGTAGATTTTGTGAATCGAGAGGTTGCAAAATATGGAATTTGGTAATCAATTAGGGTTAATTGATTATGTCTTGAGAAAGAGTAGTCAATCCCTTAAAAGATCTAGAATCAACACATACTTGAATCAATAGTGGTTAAGGAGCTAAATAATGATAGCATGGATCCTAAGCTTTATCCTTGATGTTCTTTACATATTTGCAGTAGCTCATTTGTTATTTGATTATTTGTTTAGTTTCAGTTAATTGTTTTAAAATTCTATTATTTATTTTCATTCAATTTATATCCCGATACCTTAGACAAAGTTAGGTTCACTTAGTTCTAACTATTTCCTAGTGGGATCGACACCTTTAATACTACAAGTTTACGATCCATATACTTATGAATATTGGGGGTTTTATTAGAAGTAAAACTTGCTCAACAATGGTCACAAGTTCTCTCAACAGCCGAGCTCTAGTACAATACCACCTTCCATTTAGCAATCAACATGTCCCCCTTCCAAGTGCATTATAGCCGTCTTCCTCCACACATGCCACATATCAAACTAGCACAGACTAAAATCTTAGATCTTCAGGACCTTTTAGCACAAAAGAAACACATATTGGCCACATGTAAAGCCAATCTCAACAGAGTAAAACATTACATGAAGCAAATTGAAGATCTTTATAACAAAGACAAAATATTTTTGATTGGGTAATAGGTTTACCTAAAGTTGGCACCTTACGAAAAAATCTCTCTCCAACGACAGTCTTTCCAGAAGATGGCAAAACGCTATTACATGCCTTTCAAAATCTTATGACAAAATGGAGTAATGACATACGAACTCGAACTCCTGCAAGTAGTAAAAATCCACCCAATCTTCTATGTTTCAATCCTGAAGAAATGTCAAGGAACATTGATGACCCAATTATTTCCACTACCTCCTTCAACTGTGGACAACTAACCTCTTCAAGAACCAACAACTATTTTAGGGAAAAGAAGGGTCAAATTAAAGGGAGAGCCATAAACCCAAATACTAGTGCAGTGGAACTCTCAGTTAGTTGCAAGACGCTTTCCCTAATTTTGACGTTAGGGAGAAGGTTAATTTTAAGGGGCTAGTTAATGATATAAACGAACCAATGGCTATAAATGAAAAGGGAGTAGATATAATCAGTCTAGGCCCAAATGTGTTATACAAAAGCCCACCTAATGAAAGATTTTGTCATATATTATATATTCTAGAAGTATCTAGGCAATTATACTAAATAACAAATTATATACAGGTGTCATTTTGTTATTAGAAATGTGTCATACATATTGTAATAGACTTCGTTTTAAATATCCGAATAAATGAAAAGAAAATTCTATACAAAAGTTCTTTTTCTTCCCTCAAAGTATCCCTCTCTCAAATTAGCGATAATTTTACACATTGCTTCGTATCATTAGTGTTAATAATATTCATGTGGACCATCTTCCTTTAGACCTTCTAATAGAGTTGCGAATACCATACCGGACTTGGTACCGGATTGGGTTCTAGTACAGTACTGTACCGATGTCGGTACATACTGGGTACCGTTTCGGGTAATTTTTTAAATTTATGAAATAGTCCCTGAAATTTTATAAATTTTGCCAAATAGTTCATTGGTATATTGTACAGTTATATACTATATACTTTACAAGTTTACATTAACCTTGTTTCCAAAAATCTTAATAATAAATAATAATCACAATTAATAATTTAATATGAAATAACAATAATTTTTAAAAATTTCACATATAAATAATAACCACAATTAATGTAAAAACAATCATCATAATACAAATATTAAAAATAAGAATAATACAAAGTATTTAAAATATTACAATCATACAAATTTATCATTTTAATAAATAATAATTACATCAAAACATCTAATAAAAAGAACAATAAATAGCCTTAAATATTACAGCTTCATCATGACGAGGAAACAATCAAGTTGAAGTTAAACATGAAATAAAAACATTTACAATTACATCACATATATAGAATTTAACACAAACTGATAAACATCAAATATAAGTAAAATTAAAAGAAGAGGAAAAAATAACCTGGAACGAAATTCAATCGTCAACGAGAGGATACCTGTTATAATTACACTGACCTCAGTTATCATTTGGTACAAAATCCTCATCATTGAGAGGAGCTTCATCATCATTATCATTCAAATTTAATGCACTAAATGACATGTCAATGCTTTCTCATCCAAGATTATCTTCCAAGTCATTTATATCTACCAAATTCGGTTCTTCAGAAACTATCAAATCTGCCAAAAGATCAATGTTATCAATGAAAATTGGATCAGTTGAACTACTTGTACCATTAAGACTCATAGTAATTAATCATTATAATATTATAAGAAATTATATCGAAAAAATAATGATAATAACATATCTTTTATGACAATTTCCAACAATCATAAAACATTCATATAAAATTTCAATTTCCAACAATTCCCAACAATTCTCATTTCCAACAATCACAAAACATTTATAAAATAATATCCAATTCTCAATTCCAACAATCACAAAACAATTTCTAATTCCAACAATTCCCATTTCCAACAATCACAAAACATTCATAAAATAATTTCCATTTTTGACAATTTCCAACAATTTCCATTTCTAACAATCACAAAACATTCATATAACAATTTCCAGTTCCATCAATTCCCAACAATTCTGATTTCCAATAATCACAAAACATTCATAAAACAATTTCTAATTCTAACAATTCTCATTTCCAACAGTTACAAAATAGTCATAAACCAATTTCTAATTCCAACAATTCCCAACAATTTTCATTTCTAACAATCACAAAACATCCATAAAACAATTTCCAATTCCAACAATCACAAAACATTCATAAAACAATTTCCATTTCCAACAATCACAAAACATTCATAAAACAATTTCCAATTCCAACAATTCCCAATAATTCCCATTTCCAACAATCACAAAATATTCATAAAACAATTTCCATTTCTAACAATTTCCATTTCCAACAATCACAAAACATTCATATAACAATTTCCAATTTTAACAATTCTCAACAATTCACATTTCCAACAATTACAAAATGTTCATAAAACAATTTTCATTTCTAACAATTTCCATTTCCAACAATCACAAAAAAGGGATATAATTAAATTATTAGAAAATTATAAGAAATTATATCGAAATTAATAATGATAATAATGATAATAACATTCCTTTCCCTAAGCTTTAAATTGTATTGAATAAAAACTAAGTTATTCAATCTCTTATGCTCCAATCTATTCCCTTTTTTGGAGTGGATAAATTTAAATTTGCTCCAGTTTCGTTCACAGTCTATTGTTCTCACACATTAACTTAAAATTTTAAATTGCAAACCTTTTTAATTCTAGAACACTATTTCTGAATTGATCCCACCAAGAAACTGTAAGTTATAAGATGACAAAAATGGCATTATCAACAAAATAAAGTGATAATTAATTTTCAACATATAATAAAAAGGAAATAACTAATACCTGGAGAAAGTTTTCCTCTTTGTCGAATAGCAATCGGCATTCCAAAATCCCCTTAAGACAACTTAAAAAGCTCCATTTGTGAGCTTAATAGATCTTGCATTGCATCAATGTTAACAATTGTTGTAATAGTTAAAAGCATTCATCTATTAACTTTATCTTGCTTACTAAGATCCAGTCTAAAATAAACACTAGGATTTAAAAATGCCCCAGCTACAAACAACTAAGAAGAAAGTTGTCTTTCCCTTCTCTCATTAATGATTGAAAGATATGGTGTGTACAAAGAAGGCCTATGTTTCATATTAGCCTTGACTACTTTCGTCGCTTTCTCGTCGCTTTTTCCATAACATCAAAAATATAACCCATTGTTGGCTTTTGTTCACTATCAGCCAAGCGAAGCACCCTCACCAAACGCTTACAAACTCGGATAACAAATTGACATTGAGATTAAAATTCTCTATCTTCCAGTATAATATTACAAACCTCCACTCCAACATTAAACCTAGTATGCTGAGATGCAATTCACTTATCACTTGTAAACATTTGTCTTAACTCTTTCTTCATCAAAACAAAAGACTAACGTGATAAGAAATTTGTTTTGAATCTTGGCACAGCAGGACGACACAAGTTCCTACCATTGTTAAATTCCTTTCTCATCAAGTTCAATACTCATGCACGATTATAAATAAACTTTGTCACCTTTTTAGCTTTCTGTATAGTCTCATCAATAACAGGAAAATACCTAGGATCTCCTATATTCTCCAGCATTATGTCAATGCAATGTGCAATACAAGAAGTCCAAAAAAAGAATTATACGTATTCTGCAACCTTTTTCCTGCTGCTTTATAAAAGGAATCATTGTCAGTAATAAACTGAATAATGTTTTCTGGCCCTACTTCGTTCACAACTTTATCAAATATTGCAAATAAAGTCTCAATACTTCTACTAAGGCTAGATGCATTAATAGATTGAAAAAACATTGAGTCATTTGTAGAATAAACCAAAAAATTTATAATAGACTCTTGTCTCCTATTTGTTCAACCATCACATATGATTGAACATCCATAAGTACCCCAATTCACTCTTCTTTAAGCCAAATAACTTCTAATTTCATAAACATAACAACTCAAAAGTTTACCTCTTAAGTCATCAATTGAAGGACCTTTGTATCCCGGACCATAAGAGGTTATTGCATCCATCATAGGTTGATAATAATAAGATTGAGAAGCATTGAATGATGAACTTATATCATACCACCATCTAGCTACTGCCATATCGATATCGTGAGTCGCATTTCTTGATTGCATTGCACTACGAATTGAAGGTTGAGCTCCAGCAGTTGTTCATGGTGCAAAGAAATTAGTCACCTGCCTTCTTCTCTTCCTTACATCAGGTTCATATACTTCTTCTTAAGCCTGAGATAGAACACTACTACCACTACCAGTACTAGTACCACTACCACTACCACCTTCAACATTTTTATAATTATCACGAAAACTAGGAAATGAACTTCCACTACTAATTTCAAAATTCAACCTTTCCCTTCTATCTCTCTCATGTTGATATTCATCAAGCAATGTTTTCATTTACCACTTCATATCATGGCTTATTTTTTTACAAGGTTCTACATTTCCTTTGACCCCAGTTAAATGCTTCTTCAATCTGGTGATTCCTCCACCTTTCAAATGATTGTTACAAAACAAGTAAATTGTATGATTCTTCATACTTGGGACTAATGCAGCATGAGCCCAAGCTGGATCATTATATCTTCTTAAAGTAGTTTGATCAAGAGAAGTTGAACTTCCTTCAAGGTGTTAGTTTTGTACGAAATTAATCCTTTAGTAATTTTATCAACAAAATTAGCAACGATATGTAAAGAACCTGCCAAACTATTGCCACATATTTTTTTCCTAATTATCCTCTTACAATAATTAAGATGAATAAAGAAGATTAGGGATAATAAAATATTCTACTGTAAATTTGGATAAAGAATTAAATTGAAATTTAAAAATTAGTATACACCTTAAATATTACAATTAATTATGACTTCTTAAACAAATAATAAAAAATTAATTTAATCTAAAATTTAATAACTAAAACTTTAAATATATCTAAAGTAGTCAATTCTAATTGTTGTCTTTCTATATGAATATGATAGCATTTGAGCTCTTTCAATTTAGGTTCTTTTCTGTGTATGTTTAGACAAATTATCTTTTCTTCAACTAATGATAATGTAATTGCACTTACAGCTATATGCTATTTAGCATAGCATGAATGGATCTTCTTATGAATATGATGCTATTTACCAAAGCATGAATGGATGTTCTTAATTTTCTATTTTTATTTTTAATTTTGTTTTTATGTTCAAATTTAGTGAACAAAATTTGTTTGTTTCAAAAATTCAATGTGAACCAAACCAACCAACAAACCGTTACAATTAACTACAATACATTGCAATATACGACTTTCAAGTTTCATGAACCAAACATTCGGCTCTCACATTTTCATTACAAAATACCAACCAAATCAACCACAACTTTCATGTTTTCATTACCAAAACCAAAACCAACCGAACAAATTTCACATATTCGTTACCATTTATCAGAAATCCTTCGCAAACAATCACTAGAAATCCTTCACAACTCCAAGTCTCCAACACAAATAATTAACCAGAAACCTTCACTATTTCATTTCTCATAACACAAACAATTAACGGAAACATTCTAACAAAAATTGAAAAAAAACACATCCGACAAATAGAAATTTACAATCGAATTAGATGATGAGTCAGGTCCAAATCTGGGTATTATTCCCATATCTGTTGGATGATGTGTCTATGGTGCCTTGGTGGTCGTCGAAGACTAGAGAGCAGAGCCGATGGTGGTTGGTGGCGACCCGCGACAGAGCACCGCGAACCGTCGGGAGTGGAGGAGAGGATGAGTTGGTGAGAGAGAGAGCAAAAAAACAAAAATGAGAGGCTGAACAAAAGAGGCATAGGGGGCGATAATTAGCGAAAAATGTTTGGTTTTTGCAGATTAATCCTCAAAATTTTTAGCTTTCATGGCAAAAACGCCCGGTATCGGCTGATAGTTATGACTAGTTAGGGATGTTAACGGGCCGGGCTGGGCTAGGGCAGGCGATGGCCTGGCCTGGTTAGTTGAAAAATATATGCGGATGGGCCGAAATAGCCTGGCCCATGGCCCGACCCACTACCTGTGGGCTGTGACGGGCCGTGTCCTATTTGCTCATGGCTAGGCCCGTGGCTCAGCCCGCGGCCCGAGCATTTAATTTATTTTTAAAAGTTTTTAAGACAATTTTAAAAAATTGTTGTTGTGTTTTTAAAAATTCATAAATTATAAATTATGACATAATCATTTATAGTAAAATGTAAGATGAAATTACTCATAAATTATGAAAAAATATTTATTTGAAAAGTTAATAAGTTAATAGTTGTAGTAAATCTACTATCTTTTACATTAATTACAATTTTTTGATTTACTTAAGTTATTTATTAATTATTATAAGATAGAATTGATAATTAATTATAACAACATATAAATGATTAATTATGATGATATAATAAAGTTATTGAGATGTATGTAATGGGATGGACATTTAATTAGAAATTTATATAAAAAGTTAATAAGTTAATAGTTGTAGTAAATCTACTATCTTTTACATTAATTACAAATTTTTTATTTACTTAAGTTATTTATTAATTATTATAAGATAGAATTGATAGTTAATTATAGCAACATATAAGTGATTAATTATGATGATATAATAAAGTTATTAAGATGCATGTAATGGTATGGACATTTAATTAGAAATTTATATGAAAAGTTATTAAGCTAATCATATATTCATGTTTCATAAAATTAATAAAATTTTCACCTTTTTCTTTTTAATATATATATTATGTGATAACTTTGAATTATAACAACATATAATGAATTAATTATGATATAATAAAGTTATTGAAATGTATGTAATGGTATGGACATTTAATTAGAAATTTATATGAAAAGTTAATAAGCTAATCATTATATTCATGTTTCATAAAATTATTAAAATTTTCATCTTTGTTCTTTTTAATATATGTATTATGTGACAACATGAATTAATTATGATATAATAAAGTTATTAAGATGTATGTAATGGTATGATTAATTAGGATATTTAATCAAATTAATTAGGACCTTTATATGAAAAGTTATAAGCATATTATCATATATTCATGTTTCATAAAATTAATAAAATTTTTACCTTTTTTCTTT
>JANZXR010000005.1:10483344-10525813 GCA_027575705.1 Erythroxylum echinodendron | reverse complement strand
GAGTCAAGTTGATCAAACTGCACTTATAATGAAATTGGAATCTTCAGTAACATGAGATTAACTTGTTTAACAGTCTTAACAAGCCTTCCATTACAAAAGTAAATAGACAGGGAGATAGGGGATCTCCCTGTCAGATCCCCTTAGCAGTTTTAAAAGGTTTGGTTGAGATACCATTCACAAGCACACTTAGTGAGGGGGGTTTGAATACATTTCATTATCCAAGTAACAAATCGTGGAGGTAACTGTAAAGCATCAAGACATATATGTGTAAACGTCCAACTAACCGTATCAAAAGCTTTGAAGAAGTCAATTTTGAGTAGACAACTTTTGAGATTTTTACCTAAGTTATGATCCTTCAACAATTCTTATAGAAGAATATTATCTCCTATGTTTCTGTTAATAGTGATGGCTCTTTGTGCGAAATTAATATTTCCTAAGATAGCCACTTTAAGCCTTTGCTAGAAGTTTGGAAATTACTTTATAAACTATGTCGCAGTAGGAAATAGGTCTAAAGTCATTCATTGTCCATGAGGATTGCTTTTTGGGTACGAAGAATATGTAACTATGGTTTATTTCTTGGATCATTTTGGATGAGGCAAAGAATTCTAAGACTACCTCAGTGAAGAGCTCGCTTGTAATATCCCAAGTTTTCTAAAAAAAGAGAACGGTAAACCCATCAGGCCCGGGCAATTTAGAAAGATGGAGGCTGAATAATACTCTCTTGATGTCATGTTCAATGAATGAAGAACCATATATTCCTTGATTTCTTAATCAATAGTACAATCAAAGAGCCGCAAAGCATTGAGACTAGGCTCAGTTGTATCAACAGTACCCATTAGTTGCATAAAGTGGGATCTAGCAAGCTTTTGCAAGTTCTGTAGACCAATATATTCATTCTCATCCCTATTTTGAAGGGCCGATATTTTATTGATATTCCTCTTAGCTAATAAAGAAGAATAGAAGAATAGAAGAATTTCGTGTTGAAGCCCCTTTCTTTCAACCAATGAATCCTAGAATAGAAGAATAGAAGAATTTCGTGTTGAAGCCCCTTTCTTTCAACCAATGAATCCTAGCCTTTTGTTTAACTCAAGACTAAGAGCATTTTGAAACTCTTGTGGTCTTTGTTTTTCAACCTGTCTATATTTAGTATTACGAGAGGAATCATAGTAGTTTTTCTATGCTTGAATCAATCTATCTGTAAAGGTGCTTAGATTTTGAATCAATCTCACATTTAAGTTTGTTATAGAATTGATGATTTTGGTTAATCAATTTAAATTTTTTGGGTTAATTATACCATAGTTTCCTTAAGATAGATTTTTTTAAAACACAGTTTAAAGGTTTATTTGATTCAATAAGCAATGAAATAAGTAATTCTGTCACCACTTAACCCTTTTTATATTTATTTTGCTTAGCAAAATCAAACAGTGATACAAAATTGCTGCACATTACAACACTTCAATAAAAAAAAGGTGTTTATGACATTAGACAGGAATGATGGTTTCCTGAGTGTTTGCCTTGGAATTATAATGGTACCAGATTTTCTATGTCACCATAAATATTAAATAATAACAACGCAAATCTCAAGAAAACAAGATGACTACTTCCTCCATTTCTGCACTTACAAAGGCCATGGGAATATGATGTTAAGTTTTTAGTTATTCCTAACTTATTTGGGAATAAGTAAAAACTTACTTTTAACTTATTCCAGACATTATTTTCAGCTCAAGGTCATTACTTTTAAGAAAGAGAAAAATTGGAAGAATAACATTAAATAAAAATATTTATATTTTCAATATTTACTTAATCCAATATTTGTTTAAACTATAGTTTAGTGTGACTAATTTTAATTTTATTTCATAGTGTGAGTTTTTATTGTGTATTCGAGCCATTTATCAATTAATGCTTTAAGCTTTATTATAGTCATGCACATACTTAAAAGGTTCACACGCAAGTTAGTTACTAAAGATTTGTTTATATAGAGAAATATTAACTAAAAGATAATAACAGTTGATTGAGTTTGCTTGCAAAAAGAACAAAATAGAACCATCGATTTATCAGTCATGACTAGCAAAAGCTTATATAACTTAACTGTAGACCAAAATAAATACAAAATCAGATGTCTAGTAGAAAAAAAATATTTATTAAGTTTTCTAACATACATACTGTTTGCTTCTTTATGAGATTGTCTAATTTCAGGATATTTTCGGTGGTGGAATTGATACTTCTTCTGTAGTCTTACAATGGGCGATGTCAGAAATGCTTAAAAATCCAAGAACAATGGAAAGAGCACAAGAAGAGATTAGGGAAGTCTTTGACAAAGTAGGAAAAGTTGACGAATCAAATCTTCATCAATTGAAGTATTTGAAATCAGTAATCAAAGAAACATTAAGAATACACCCTCCTCTTCCTTTACTTATACCAAGGGAAAACAGTGAAAAAGTGGAGATTAATGGACACGAAATACCTACAAAAACTAGGATTATCGTCAACGCCTATGCAATTGGAAGAGATCCCAATTATTGGACTGAAGCAGACAGGTTTTGTCCAGAGAGATTCCTTGATAGTGCAGTTGATTACAAGGGCACACATTTTGAGTTTATCCCTTTTGGAGCTGGAAGGAGGATTTGTCCTGGAATACAAACAGGTATAGCCATTGTTGAACTTGCACTTGCAAATTTGCTGTATCATTTTGATTGGAAGCTGCCTAATGAATTGAACTCAGAAAATCTTGACATGTCTGAAGCTCGTGGCCTTACAGCCCATAGAAAAAGTGACCTCTGCTTAGTCCCTAGTTTACGTTATCCTTAGCTTATTGGGGGAGAAACCTGGACTATGAAGGTTTTTGTCAAACGCCTTCTTGAAGTGCGTAAACTATTATAGTAATCATTACTGTCTTTCTTTTACTACTTTTTACCGTCCCTAGCTTGTTGTTGAACATCTTTGTTTGAAGCCGTACAAGTTATGTATGTACTAGAATTATGAATCAAATTTATGTTATTATGCACATATTGCTTCGATTTATCACCAATATTTCCACAGCTGACAATGTTGTAAGTTAAAAAAGTTAAAAGAATGATATTCAAAGGATTAAATCAAAATAAAAGTTTCTTTAAAAATATATGAAAAATATAATTTAAATATATTTTTAAATTTATATAATCTAATTTATCGATCTAAATTGATGAGAGCACATGTGAACTACTAGCTAGCTGATTAAATTTCTCTTTTTATTTTCTTATTTCTTTTTAATCTTTTTGTTAGATATATGTTAAATATACTTACTTTATTTTATTTTGGCATATTTTTAAATTGGCATATTTTTTATCACCTTCAATTCAAACACTAGTCAGATAATGTTATAGATAGAATAAAATTTATTTTGTACAGAAATTGATTTGAAGAAGGATTATGTGTCTTACGTGGAAGAAGAGTTTAAGGGTATTATGTTATTTTTTTTAATGCGTGGAAGAAGGGTTTTCTGCTGAAACAATACGTTGTTGCTGTTTTGGTGAAATATATACATTATACTGACGACACATGGTGAGTGGGGGTACCGTGTGTATGGAGTGCAGTGTGAGTTTTGTGTGCAGTGTATGTGTTTTGTGTAGTGGATGTTAGAGATAACATATACTTATGGTTGATTGGGTGTAGTGTGAGTGATACTTAGGGATGTCCCGAGCCCAGCTCGGCCTGTTGAAAAGAATATGCGAGTGGGCCAAGCCCACGGCCGGGGTCGTGGCCCGGCCTGGGCGAGCCGAATACGACCAGTGGTTCATGGCGTGCCGTGTCCTATCGGTCCGTGGCTAGGCCGGTGGTTCAGCCCGCTTAGCCAGCCCGGGCCACGGGCTGCCCATCAGGCCTGAGTCGGCCCGAGCATTTAATTTATTTTTAAAAAATTTTAAGACAATTTTAAAAAATTGTTTTTGTATTATTAAATTTTCATAAATTATAAATTATGACATAATCATTTATAGTAAAATGTAAGATGAAATTACTCATAAATTATACAAAAATATTTATATGAAAAGTTAATAAGTTAATAGTTGTAGTAAATCTACTATTTTTTACATTAATTACAAATTTTTGATTTACTTAAGTTATTTATTAATTATTATAAGATAGAATTAATAATTAATTATAACAACATATAAATGATTAATTATGATGATATAGTAAAGTTATTGAGATGTATATAATGGTATGAACATTTAATTAGAAATTTATATGAAAAGTTAATAAATTAATAGTCGTAGTAAATCTATTATCTTTTACATTAATTACAAATTTTTGATTTATTTAAGTTATTTATTAATTATTATAAGATAGAATTGATAATTAATTATAACAACATATAAGTGATTAATTATGATGATATAATAAAGTTATTGAAATGTATGTAATGGTATGGACATTGAATTAGAAATTTATATGAAAAGTTAATAAGCTAATCATATATTCATGTTTCATAAAATTATTAAAATTTTCATCCTTTTTCTTTTTAATATATGTATTATGTGATAACTTTAAATTATAACAACATATAATGAATTAATTATGATATAATAAAGTTATTGAGATGTATATAATTGTATGATTAATTAGGACATTTAATCAAATTAATTGGGATATTTATATGAAAAGTTAGAAGCATATTATCATATATTCATGTTTAATAAAATTAATAAAAATTTCACCTTTTTTCTTTTTAATAAATATATTATGTGACAACTTTAAATTGTAACAACATATAATGAATTAATTATAATATAATAAAATTATTGAGAGGTAAGCTAATCATATATTCATGTTTTATAAAATTAATAAAATTTTCACCTTTTTCTTTTTAATATATATTATATGATAACTTTAAATTATAACAATATATAATGAATTAATTATGATATAATAAAGTTATTGAGATGCATGTAATAGTATGATTAATTAGGAAATTTAATTCAATTAATTAGAAATTTATATGAAAAGTTAATAATTTAACAAGTTAAAAGTTATTATTAAAATTATAAATTACATTAATTATAAAATTTTAACTTACTTAAATTATTTATTAATTATTTTAATAAATAATTAATTTTTTTGTTGTAGGCGAGCCACGGTCACAGTTTGAGCTGGTGCCCACTATTTCACGGGCCATTATTTTTGGCCGATACAATACCACGTGACTGGTACAGAACGGTATCATATATGGATGTCAATAGGCCGGGTCAAGCCCAGGCCACCCTCCTCCTGGTTCGGCCTAAAAAACGGCAGGTGCGGGCTGACCTGTGGCTCTCGTGGGTCGGGATAGCTCCGCTGGCGGCCCGGCCCCTCGATGGGCCGACCGGCCCGTGATTAGCAGGTGGCCCAGCGGGCCAAGGGTGGGCCGAGCGAAACTCAGCCCATCTATATTTTTTAATATAAAAAATTACAAAACGACCTCATTTTGTAGGGTCGGGCCGGCCCATTGCCTACACGGGCCCACTATAGTCGACGCATGGCTTGCTTATAGCCTGTCAAACTTAGGCTAAAAATACGCCGGATCGAAATTGACATCCAAGTATCATATACTCTTTCTCACGCGTGAGAACATCAGCCGATGACAATAATTTGTTTTTTTGAATTAGAAGGTGAAGTTGGGCTTTTAGAAAAAAGAGTTTGATATTCTGCTGTTCAACTGGCTAGTCAATAGAAAGCACGACCACGATCGATTGCTGGGAACAAAAATTATTAAACGATGTATTGATAAACTTACAAAGCTATAAATTCTCAACTCGACTTTATCCATGTACATAAGACAAAATTGAAATTAAAAATTAATAGCATTTAGAAACAAATTATCTCTAGACTTTTAACTACAAAATTTTAATCTCTTGTAAAAATTAAATAAAACAAATGCTAAAATACTGGAGTTTATTTTGACCTAAATCAGACTCGGACCGTACAAATATTCTGCTCTTAACAAATCCTTGCCTTCCTTTTTCACTAAACCCTATTAAGTATAAACCCTACGTAGCTTCTCCTCCTCTGAACTCTCAGTCCCCTGTAGTTAACGCATGACAGTCCTGTTCTCTTCGTCTCCTTTTCTCTAAACTAAAAGGCTATTTGCTGGAAAGGGTATTTTGGTGGTTGCGTAACGAGAATAATTACGGTTTGTTGTGGGAATGGCAATGAATAACAACTACAAAGAGTTGGAAGAGCTTGTGACACACCATATAGACTCCTACGATTACATGGTCGATAGGGGTCTTGAAGTCATGTTGGATAATATCAAACCTGTCAAGATTCATGATTCCTTCACCAATACGTCTCTTTCTCATATCCTTGTGATCAATTTAATGTTGTTGGTAACCGGTAAATTATTTAGATCACTTGTTAAATGTTTGTGTCCTTAACTTCTTTTCTTACTTTTCTTGAGTAATCCTAGATTGTATGAGCCTCAGAAAGAACATGGTTCCACGAAGCGGGGTGCTTTGTTGCCCTTTGAAGTAAGTAACTATTTGTTACTTTATTTGAGCGTATGTATTCCGCTAATGGGTGTAATTTAGTTCCTTTTGAACAGTGTCGACAGGCTAAGCTTTCATATATAGGAAGGTTTGAGGCAGATGTTTGCTTTCAGTATCAAGGCCGAGCTGTTATAAGAGAAAAAATTAATTTTGGGCACCTTCCTATAATGTTAAAGGTTAGGATTCTTTTGGTCTTGTTTCTGTTTTGTTTACTTTAAATTTACTGTTCATTCACACGAATTCTTTTGATATGATTTTGGGCCTGATTTGAATTCTAAGCTGAACTGTCATATCTGAACTCAAGAATTGGGTCTCTTTACCTTCAAGACATGACCTTTTTGTTTTTCACTGGATTGACTTCTCTAGTTTTACTTGATGGTCATACCAATTCTCAAGTTCAACCACTTGCATAGGTCGAGAAAATTAGGCAAATGTTAATTGTTGTAAGATGACTGTTTGAAAACCTGAAATCCATGTGAAAATCTCTTTTTCTTTTCATTTTGTTTCCCTGTGTTGGAAGAGCCACAGGAAAATACTTTATTCTCATTTTACCATTGGTAAAAGGGAGGGAACTTATAATATCAACATTCACTAGCAAGTTTTGCACATTATCTTTCCTTTATGGTTCTAAATAAGTGTTTAAATGGTAACTTTTAGTAAACATATTTTTTGATTGTTTGATGTTTCAATGTCATGTGAAATATGTTTAGTTCAAAAGAATTTTAATGGTGCAAAATAGCATATTGTTTTGTATGTAATCTAATAAATCATAGAACGATTGACATTGTAGGAACTATATGCATATATTGATGTATGTGTTATTCCTTAGGTACAATTTATCATGTCTTTTAGACCATAATATTCTTCATGTCGATTTATAATGTGTACCCATGGCAACAGTCAAAGCTTTGTCACTTAAGAGGTGCTGATCCCCAAAAGTTGATCTCACTCAAAGAAGAAGCTGCAGAAATGGGTGGGTAAGTATCATTTTATGGGTCAAATATGTTAAACATTTGAATTCAACTCGTTATCTTGTATAAAGTTTTTACTTGGAATATGAGATGGAAGTTGATGGAATGTGGGTTGAAGGGCCAAAGAGTGGAGAAAAATTCAAAAGCTGAAGAAAATAGGAGAAATAAGTTTGTCTAATGGCTGTTATATGGTCTTGACAGCTATATATGAATGGTTATCACATATTTTCCCTGTACATACACACAATGATGCCACCATGCTACCTGTAGTGTGTCAACTGAAATAGTTCACATTCAATAAAAGGGTGTTGCAGGATTGTAGGGAGGAGCTGTTGCATCAATGCTGAGTGATGCAATAAGGCCATAATTTGATCAATATACAGTTGGTCAATCTTTATATTTTACAGTTTTCATTTGTTTATATTGGAGTTAGTTTCCTTATTTCATTTTGTTTTATTCTATTGACGCATGCAGTTACTTCATATTGAATGGGCTTGAGAGAGTTGTTCGACTTCTAATAATGCCAAAGCGCAATTATGTATGTGTGTTTCTCTCTTTCTCTCTCTCTGCTCTCATCTCTTTTTGGCATATGCTTCCCTTTGATACTTTGATATAGTCCTTTGGTAGTGGCTTCATCTAGTAAAGCTTGTTGATATAAGATAGCTGTCTAGGAAATATGTTATTTATGCCCGGAGTAAGATTTGAATGGAAAAAAGCAGTATTGGGCTACCAAATGCTGCCAATATAGATGCTTGAACAAGGATTGATGTTGATTTGCATTTCTTTTTCTTGCTCATGTGCCTGATTCATTAATTTTGCTTATTTCCAAGTGCCACATTACTGAACCATTATTTTCTGTTCCAGCCTATGAGTATGGTGAGGAGTTCGTTTCGTGATAGAAGGGAAGGCTTCACTGATAAAGCAGTTGTGATAAGGTCCGTAATCTTGCTGACTTTATCTCATATTCCTGAAATGCTAATTGTTAATGTGCTTACTTGATATCTAGAAAGGGCAAATTAATAGCTTTTGAAACTTTGATCTGTCATCTCCTTGCAAATTCGGCAAATATTGTTTGAAAATTCTTGACAATTGATCTTTTATATCTTTTGTTGCTGATTAGTTCTTAGTTGCAACTCTTAAGCCTTTTGTTATCTGTGATTTGTTAGAAGCCTCGGGTCTTCCACTTTTGATTACCCCATGAGAGTAGAGAAGGATGCATCTAACATTAAACACCTAAATTTCGGCTCAATTTATTTCTTCAGCTGTTTTTGCTGATTCTTTCAAATAGACATTGTACACAGTTGTTCATTATAATGGTTGGTCCAATAAAACTTGCTTCCCTTGGTATCAAATTGTTCAGCTTATGTGTACCTTAATTGTTCATTAATTATTTTATCTATTTATATAATCTAATTCTTCACAGGCTACCTGCGTTCCTGGCCTTTGGTTTTAAAGGAATTCTTGGTTTCATTGCCTTTTTATTTCCTATTGGTTTTGACGGAATACAATGCATAGATTGAGTGCAAGAATTGCATCCTGATCATGGTGTCCCAATTGCTCAACATTGTTTAGCATTTTCTAGTGGTAACCTTTTTTTCATGATGCTCATGTTATGTCTACTTTATCCTTTCCTTGTTTTTCATATTATTGTTTATTAGTTGTGAATGCTTACTGTTAGACTTACATTCTGTTCATATTGACACAATGAACTGATTTCAAGACAAAAGGTGTGCCTATTGTATCAAGCTTTTCGTACCCTTTTAAACTCTTGAATGCTTATTTTGTGATTTTGAAATTTGTCTCAGGTGTGTGAGAGAGTATCAATCTTCATTGATAGATCAATCCTCTGTAACAGTTAAACTGCATTACCTTCGCAATGGAAGTGCTAGACTTGGATTTTGGTAAGCATCTCAGTTCTGTGGGATGAATCAATTCTGGGCTTATAACGAAAATGTAAACTTAATTTATGTTTCACCCTTTGCTTTTGCAGGATAGAGGGAAGGGAATACTTGCTTCCTGCTGGCATGGTTCTTAAGGTAGTGTGCATTCCTAGTTCTGTCATTGGAGTCTCACTTCTATAAGACCGCCATTCTTTTTGTAAGGTGTATTTTTAGTTTTTACAATGTTTTGTTTCACACAAACAAAGAATTGCAGATTTATTGTCTATGCATTGGCTTTAAAAGAAAATGTGGAAGCTGTAATTATGTCTCTTCTGTAGTTTTATTATTTCCTGTATTTCATATTTTGTTGCCACTAAATCCGCATGTTTATTAATACTTGCAAATGGATGGCTTCAATGTGGCTTTCATCTGTCCTAGCTTACTTACTACACATCATGAAAATTGGTGGGAGGATTTCAGCTATTTCAAATGGGTGGATTGGGGTACATTTAAACATGCTACTTTGCTGTCCTAGTTCCTTTTGAGAAGGATACCTGGCAAAAGGGAACTTACACCTTTTTGCCAAATGGTGGATTTTTTAGTTAAGCATGTGACCATGCTCAGATATCTTGGACTTATAGATCTTCATGGTCTATTGATTTGGGTAAGAGTAAAACAAGCTAAATTGGTACTGAAAACTTTAGGTTTTCAACATGACCCCTCACCATTCTCTAAAATGAAATGCAAATAAAATGAGGATATAAAATGCTATTTTTTGAACTTAATATTGTGATATTAGCAGTTTTTCCAGCCCAAATTCTTGATAGATTTGTCTTATACTTAATTTGCTCATACTTTTTTCTGGTGTTGAGCAGAAACTATAATGCTTCTACCTCTCCTTATGTACTTACTGTACTTCTTTTATACTTCTAACAGGCTCTTGTCGATACTACAGATCGCGAAATCTATGAGAAATTAACATGTTGCTATAACGAGAAATACAACAAGGTAAAGGGAGCTGTTGGCTCCGAGCTTGTTGCTGAAAGAGCAAAGATTATTCTTGATGAAGTTCGGGACTTGTCTCTTTTCACTCAGCATGACTGTTTGCAACATATAGGTACTTACTTTTTCAACTACCTAGTTATCTGTATTGCTACATCAACTTATTCTTAGTTGGTTTTTGTTGTAGGAGAGCATTTCCAACCAGTTGTAGATGGACTTGAGAATGAAACTCCCTCTAATGTGAGCTGAATTGCATTTCCTGCAGTTCTCCTTCTCTGTTTCTGAAATGATGGGAGTTCTTTTGTGAACCTTCTGCAAAGTCTCCGTACTTGAGATTGGGTTTAGGTGTTTTGGCTAACTTTTTCATCTTTTCCCTAACTCTGTTTCTTTTAGGTGGCTCATACTGTTCTAAAGGACTACATCTTTATTCATCTTAATAATTATGACGACAAATTCAATCTTCTCATGTATGTTCCTTGTCTTAACTTTATTTGATTATTTCATTTATAATCATTTTCATAACTTTTTCCTATGAAATGGTATCTCTTACTCTTCATTCCCAATGTGGATTTTCTTTTTCTTTTTCTAGTTTAGGATTCTCCATTATGTCTTAGTTTGATTTGCAAATGAATTTTTTGTTTTTAGCTTTATGTTGCAGAAGCTTTTCTCTTTTACGGATCAGACTTCAGCACCGGACAATCCAGATTCCTTGCAGAATCAAGAGGTCTTACTCCCTGGGCACCTTATAACCATCTATCTCAAGGCAGGACTAAAACTTAAACCCTGTTAATGCTAGTTTTAAGCCAAAGTCGGCAACCAAAAGTTAAGACTATGTTTGTTGGATAAATCATAAATGTGGAAGTTCTTTTGCTTTCAGTTAATATGAATAGATGTTCTGCTGGATGGGGTTGGGGGTTCAAGTTTCTAGTTTTGCCTCTATTTGCTGGCATATGCTTTTTATGTTGATAGCATAGGAAAATTTCAGTCTTTTTTTCCAACGGAGGGTGGTGGGTGTTGCATGTCCCTTGTTTGATGTGTTTTTTTAACTGACCAAGAAAAAATAAGTGACTTCTATAACTTGTCTAAAACTGAAAGTTGTGCTTGTACATGTGTCGAAATATGGATTTAGTTGTATGCTGTGCTGCAGTCTGACCCTTGACTCACCAACTATCTTGGAAATCATATTCTCTTATAGTCAGAGTTCAGTTTGTTCATAACTTACAAAATCGTAATATGAATTCTTGGTTCTTTTTTGTTTGTAGGAAAAACTAGAAGATTGGATGCGCAAGGCTAAAAAACTTGTCCAAGAGGAGCTTGGGAAAAAGAATGATTTTAATTTCCTAGCAGGTATCTGACTGCCTGTATCCAATTATTGGAATCGGATTCCTGGAACAACAACTTAATTACTGTCTTATTGATTAGTGTAATCTATTTTGGAAATATTATTAAAGCAGGTCATGGTATTTTCTAACACTTAATCTTTTTGTTGCCCGGGGAAATGCAGTACAAGATGTTAAGAAGGTCATTGATAAAAATCCTCCAACACAAATTGGCTTAGCAGTGGAAAACATGCTGAAAACTGGAAGACTAGCTACACAATCAGGTCTAGATATGCAGCAGGTATTAACCTATATGTGATGGACTCCTTAATTGGGATTTCTCAGTGGCATCATTTTCTATTTTTTGCTAAATTATAGGAATAATCTTATGGAAAAGTATATGTCTGCTTGGAATGGTACTTCACTTCTGGCGCAGCCAATTGTGCAAGTTAGATTTTCATTAAGCATGACTCTTATCTTTTGCTAAAGGATTTATAATTTTCTTGGTAGGTGAACTTAAGTGTATGTTTAGGCAACTTTATTATTTGTGTACTTTCTGTCATTGTATATGGTTTGCAAATTGAAATCTCTCTTTGTTACTCTAGGCTTTTGTCCTATGGTTCTGTTTTGTTAGTTTTGATGGCAATATGCATTAATCAAAATAGAGACGCCTTTGTTTTGCCCTTGGTTTCCACAATGGTATCCTTGAAAAGTTGGATTTTCAGTAATTTTTTATTTTTGCTTCCAGTTACTCATGGGTAGTCATGGTACCCAAAATTGTTGGGTTAATTACACAAAATCTCCATGTGTTATGTGTTATCACTTTTTTAATCCCTTTATGGTTTCAATTTCATCAAAGAGGATATTCTGGTTTGATATTTAGTCAAAAATGCCCTTTCAATCATATTTTATTGTATTATTTTGAAAGATTTTGAACAGAGTAATGTAATTCAATGTAAACAGTAACTAGCAAAGGAAACAACAAAAGTTGTATTGCAATTACATATAGAATATTGAGGAATGTGCCTATTTCACCAATTATTTAACTACAGAGCCTCTTTATTGAAATTAAAATCACAGGGAGTTTTTTGAAAAGTAGATACCATAGGGGCCTTTGTTGGAAACCCATATTTGTTTCACTGCTGGGTTTGATTTCTTAAACAATAAGTTGGTATTGATACGAAGTTGTTACTGATCCCTGATGATTTTTATTCAAGGTTTATAGAAAAAGTTTTAGAGGGGATCCTCATTACATCAATTTTTTTTTATTATTATTATTATTTCTTGGGTTGAAATAAGTTTTGTGCTGACCTGGTGTTTTCTTTATTTTGGAATGCAAAAAGGGTGATATCAGCTTGAACCTTTGAGGAACATAGTTTTGGTTCTAAAATAATGTAATATTCAATCTGAGTGGGTCGTACCAAGTCTTAGTACGTGCTTCTATGTGCTATACTGTTTCGATATATTTCATTGTGGATTTTGGTAATTATTGCTGGCTCCTACTTTACCCGGATTCATATTTCTTAAGAATCATGACTTTTTTGGCGTTATGTGTTTAATATTTTTATTTTTGATAAAATTAGAAAATATTTATTCTTGTTATGTTTTGCTTTATTAGAGGGCTGGTTTCACAGTTCAAGCTGAGAGGCTTAATTTTCTACGGTTTTTATCATTTTTCCGAGCTGTGCATCGAGGGGCTTCATTTGCAGGTCTTCGCACAACAAGTGTCCGGAAGCTGCTACCTGAGTATGCAGCAACTTATAATTATTTTTTGGTCAATTATGTGGTATTTCTAATGATATATGATGTGTTATGCTATTCATCAACAGATCTTGGGGGTTTCTCTGCCCTGTTCATACACCTGATGGGGAGCCATGTGGCCTACTGAATCATATGACTTGTTATTGTCGTAAGTGCAATATTTGTAAGATTTTTGTTTCACTGGATTTGTTTTCTAATATTAATTCTTAATTGGATTTTAATCAATTATTTCAATCCTCTTTAATAAGCAACTTCATGTCTACTTATTTTTGGTTTTGTCTTGGTACTTCTTCCTGGGATATTAAAAGCAAATTTAAATTAATATGTCAGTGACACAACGGAAGTAGTTAGGTAGAGATTTTAGGTCAATCTTGGAACCAAATCTAAGCATAAAACTTAGGATGTAATCATCAAGAGAAAGACAATCTCTCTTAGGAAAATTTCCTGCAGTAGTTTTATCAAGGTAATATTTTCAGGGGCTTCCTAAAACATCTGTGAACCCTCTCTTTTATAGGTAATGTTTTCGGGGGGTTCCTAAAACATCTGCGAACCCTTCCTTTTATATCCCTAACGTGGTACATAAGGGTCCTAATTCTAGTGTGAAAAGGATTGATTGAAATCTTTTTCTAAAGCTAACTTATTTCTTTTCTTGCCGGACAAGAAAACCTTCCCACTAGGAAACTTAAAATAAAATAAAACAAAAACAAATCCTAATAGATATATGACAATATGGCAAAACCTTATCCTAATGGTTCAATCCTTTATTAGTCCCCTCCACTTGAAAAGAACTCGACCTCGAGTTGTCATTAGGATAGAGCTCATCTCCTCCATGAAAATCATAGATATCAGCAACATTAAAAGTCTTTGAAATTCCCATCTCTTCAGGCAGATTGATAACATAAGCATTGTCATTGATTTTACGTAGTATCTCATAAGGACCATATTTCTTCGGCTTTAATTTGTTGTAGGTTCCAACAGGGAATCTTTCTTTCCTTAAGAAAATCATCACTTTGTCACCTTCTTGGAAAGTTTTAGACTTCATGTGTTTGTCGGCTTGTTCTTTGTATTTGGCATTAGTCCTTTCAAGTCTCTCTCGAACCTCCTCTTGCACAGTCTTCACTTGTTTGGCCATATTTTCAGCTGCTATGCTTAAGTTTGGTAACTTCGGAAGTTTTATCAGATCAACAGTACTATTTGGAACTTTCAAATATACCAATGAAAATGGTGATCTACCAATAGCACTATGGACAACACTATTATAGGCAAACTCCGCTTGAGCTAGAGCTAAATCCCGTTGCTTAGGCTTGTCTCCACAAATACTCCTCAATAGATTTGCAAGAGTCCTATTAAGTGACTCAGTCTGACCATCTGTTTGTGGATGAGCAGTGCTATTAAAGTTTAAAGAAGTATCAAACATCCTCCACAAAATTCTCCAAAAATGACTAAGAAACTTCGAATCTCGATCAGATGTAATGGATTTAGGAATTTCATGCAATCTTACTACTACTTTAAAGAACATTCTAGCCACATTAGATGCATCGGCAGTCTTCCTACATACAATGAAATGCGCCATCTTGGAAAATCTATCAACTACTACAGGAATATAATCAACTCCCCTTTGTGTTCCAGGTAATCCAAGGACAAAGTCCATAGACAAGTCATCCCAAATATCTTCCGAGATTGGGAGTGGCTTATACAAACTAATTTTGGGATCTTCTTTTAGCAATCTGACAAACATTGCACCTTATCACAAAGTTTCCAACATCTTTCTTCAACTGAGGCTAATAGAACCTTTCTTTAAGACTAGTAATGGTCTTGTCCCTTCCGATGTGACCGACTTATCCTCCACTATGCACATTACGAATCAACTTTTCTCTAAGAGAAGTGTGAGGAACAAAAAGTTGGTTATCGTGGAAAATATAACCATCAGTAATATGGAACTCACCAGTAAGTTGCTTTTGAATACACTTTAACCACATGTCTTTGAAGTCTTCTATCATCCTAATAAAGCTCCTTTAAAACTTCAAATCCAACTACCTCTTGGGACACAGTAGAAAGCAATACTGTCCTCCTACTAAGTGCATTAGCCACTTTGTTAGTCACACCAGATTTTTGTTTAATAACGATAGGAAACTTTTGTAAGAAAGTAGTCCATCTGGCATGCATATTACTCAAGTGCTTTTGACTGTTCAAAAACTTTAAAGCTTGATGATCAGTGTAAAGAATGAATTCTCTTTGAATCAGATAATGTTCCCAATGTTTCAATGTTCTCACAACTGCATAAAATTCTTGATCATAGGTACTCCATCTTTTCCTTGTGTCGTTAAACTTCTCACTAAAGAAAGCTACAGATCGGCCTTCTTGAGATAAAACAGTTCTAATACCTACTCCACATGCATCACACTCAACCTCAAAAAGCTTGTCAAAGTTCGGTAAGGCTAGGATAGGAGCGGTATTGAGTTTTTCCTTAATCAAAGCAAAAATTTTCTCAACTTCAACATTCCAACCAAACTTTGCCTTCATGCATTATGTGATAGGGGCCATAATTGAACTGAAGTTTCTAATGAACCTCCTGTAGAAAGTATCTATCCCATGGAAAGATTGAACCTCACTAACATTCTTAGGGGTAGCCCATTCACGAATTGCCTTCACCTTTTCTTCATCCACATGAATTCCTTCAGAATTATCCACATACCCCAAGAATAGTAACTTGCTAGTCAAGAAACTGCATTTCTTCAAGTTCAGGTAAAGCTGATTATGTTGTAAAACAGACAAGACTCTCCTCAAATGTTCTAGGTGCTCTTCAATTGTTTTGCTATAGACAAGGATATCATCAAAATAGACAACCATGAACTTTCCGTTAAAAGGTCTAAGCACTTGGTTCATGAGTCTCATAAAAGTACTAGGGGCATTGGACAACCCAAAGGGCATGACTAGCACTCATACAACCCCTCTTTTGTTTTAAATGCGGTCTTCCACTCATCCCTAGGTTTGATCCATATTTGGTGATAACCACTTTTCAAGTCAAGTTTAGATAAACCTGAGAACCATAGAGTTGATCTAGCATGTCATTCAATCTAGGAATAGGAAATCGATATCTTACGGTGATTTTGTTAATGGCTTTATTGTCAACACACAGTCTCCACGATCCATCCTTCTTGGGTGTCAAAAGTGCAGGAACAACACAAGGACTCATGCTTTCTCGGATCAAGCTCTTTTTCATCAATTCTTCCACTTGTTCTCTTAGAATATCAGCTTTTTTAGGATTCATTCTATAATGGGGCAGATTAGGAAGCTTAGCTCCAGGTACTAGATCAATGTGATGTTGAATATCTCTCATATGAGGCAATTCATTAGGTAATTCGGATTGGACCAGATCTGAAAACTCCTCCGAAAACGGCTGGATCAGATCTGAATTAGCTCCGTTCTCCTCCTCTTTCTCCTCCAATAATTGGTTCTTTACCACCAAGACATGAACGTCTTGAGTCTCCTTAACTTCCTTCTCAAAATCTTTCCCACTAAGGGTCAGCAATGTCTTTCCCTCCTCTTTAAAAGTCTTTGGCCTATCAAAGGCTGCATTTGTGGGTAGCATGGTCACTTTCTTGCCTTTCTATTGAAATGAGACGGTGTTATATCTTTTTCTATAAGTAATATCTATGTCAAATTGCCATGGCCTTCCTAGGAGCATGTGGCGTGCATTCATGTCCACCACATCACAGTAAACAGTAGCCTTGTAAGACTTTCCTATAGAAATAGGAACTTGACACACTTCAGTTACTCTCAAGGCTGGCCCATCAGTAGGCCAACCAATGGTGTGGGGATGAGGATGTTTCTCAGTAGGAAGCTTCATGTGATCCACCATCTTTCTTGCCACTAAATTCTCATCACTGCAATTGTCTAAAATCAAGTTGCACACCTTATCATTAACAGTGCAGAAAGATCTAAAAATGCTTCTCCTTTGTTGTGGCTCCTCAATTTTATATGAATAAAGTATCTTCCTTACCACTAGACTAACTCTGTCCTCGGTAACTTCTTTAACAAATTCCTCTTCTTCTTCTCCCTCTTCTTGAAGCTCTTCCAAATCTTCTTCACCTTCAGTAATGTAGTCTCCTTTTTCAGCAACGTTGATCATCTTTCTCTTAGGACAATTGCTAGAGATATGTCCAGGCTTCTGACATTTATAACATGTCTATTTTTGGTGGTGCATATGGGTTGGAACCCTTAAGAACTCCTCTGTTGCTGCTGCCATCTCCTTCAAAAGACTTCCTTTTGTCCACTCTTAGATCTTTAGGGGCATTATCGATTTTCAATGTTTCAGCTAATGTTTTCTCCTTTCCTACCACTTCATTTGGAATTTGTTGAGTAGTTCTTCTAGGGTATTCAAACCTCTTAGGTGCCTTTTTCATCTTTTCAGCTTTCAAGGCCAATTGGTAGGCCCCAATAGTGTGCATTCCAAGCCTTTCACTTATGGATGATCTTAATCCTCTAAGATACCTTGAAACTTGCTGCATGTCAGATTCTTCAAGATTATTGCGTGCTGCCAACCTTAAGAACTTAGAATGATACTCCTCTACACTCCTAGAACCTTGGACACAACTTTGATAAAGATCAAATAAGTGCAGCTCATAATCAGGGGGTAAAAATCTAAGGAAAAGGGCTTGTTTCAATTTCCTCCAAGATCTGATTGGTGGTTTTCCGTTCCTCTCCCGATTCTTTTGAAGATTACTCCACCAAACTTTAGCACCACTTTTTAATTTATAGCCCACAATTCTCACTAGTTTATCATCTGTGACTTCCATCATCTCTTGAAAACTTTCCACCTCATCAATCCAATCAAGAAAGCCTTCAATGCTTAGATTTCCACTAAAGTAAGGGACTTTAACTTTAATCTTGTAATCATCTTTATCCCTTTGGCCTTTTCTTGGTTGGTCTCGGTCTAGAATTTCTTCATGCGAACTATCTTCCATAAGAGGCATCTAATTCTAACTGTGAGCTCTCTTATTTCTGCATTCCTTGGAAGATTAGGTCTACCAATAGGTTGGGGTTGAGGTAAACCCCTGCCTTGAGATCCAGTAATTGGTATTCTTCCATTATTGGCTTGATTAAGGCCTATAATGGTTAGAAGTTGATCCATACGAGTCGCTAATCCATTAATAACCTCCAAAACTTCGCCAAATCTCTGCTTATCTCCTTGATCAGCCATCTATACTAGTTGGTCAAAACTGAAAATGTTTGGTTTGACTTTTATAGGTTTTGGGTGAATTTTCTTGGTTGTTGGGGCTGGAAGATGGGCTGGAGGGTGTGGAACAGAAAAAAAATTGAGGAAATGCACTAGGGAAGAAATCCAGGAAAAATTTTTCTAGGTTGGTAGGGCTGGAAGATGGGTTGGAGGGTGTGGAACAGAAACAAAACTGAGGAAGGCACCAAGGAAGAAATAGAAGAAAAATTTTCTGGGTTGGTAGGGCTAGAAGATGGGTTGGAGGGTGTGCAATAGAAACGAAACTGAGGAAAGGCACCAGGAAAGAAATCCAGGAAAACTGGATTTTAATACTCTGATACCAATTGACACAGTGGAAATAATTAGGTAGAGATTTTAGGTTAATCTTAGAACTAAATCCAAGCATAAAACTTAGGATTTAATCAACAAGAGAAAGACGATCTCTTTCAGGAAAATTTCCTGTAGTAGTTTTATTAAGGTAATGTTTTCGGGGGGTTCCTAAAACATCTGTGAATCCTCCCTTTTATATCCCTAATGTGGTACATAAGGGTCCTCAACTTATTTCTTTTCTTTCTAGACAAGAAAATCTTCCTAACTAGGAAACTTAAAATAAAATAAAACAGAAACAAATCCTAATAGATATATGACAATATAACAAATCCTTATCCTAATGGGTTCAATCCTTTATTAGTCAGGTAAGATGTTTCTGAATGGAATGAGGCGGCTTCAAATCTTGAAAATACAAAATCCAGAGCCTTACATGTTCATTGAAAAAATTGTGTTCTTTTGAAACATTTGTCGGATTTTCAAATTAGAGTGCAGAAGATTTGTGCTGTGTCAATGCTGAAACTATAAGATCACTAAATTATAGCAATGGTGTCACATATATAATTAATAGTTATGTAGAAGGCATGGTGTCTCAGCATGAAACTAGTGAGTACAGTATCTCTTTTGATACAGTACTTAAGGTTAAGATACATAGATTATTTTTGCCATCTATCTTAATGTTTGCTCTCTGTTATCCATGCAAAAGATTATAGAGAGAAAGAAAAGATATAGACTATGTAAAATACAGGCTTCAAGAGAAATAAAGATTCTTTGAGGAAAAAAGTTAGGAGGGAATTCATCTTCATTCTATTTGCTGGATGCTTTAAGTTTTTTTCTCTAATGAAATTTTGAAAGTTTTTCATATTTGGACATTGTCTTTCCATGCAGACAAGATCTGTTGTCTTCATGCAATTGTGCTATAGAAGTTCATATTAACTCTATGTTCGTTGGTTCTACTTGGTGAACTTTTATTACATTAGTTCCACATTTTGGCAGTTTAAGAATATTTGCCTTAAATATTCCACTTCATTTTTCATAGTATTTTCATCTAGGGTATTACTTCTAATTTTGATCCTTTTCTTGGTTATTGTACCAGGAGTTACATCATACTTTGACTCACAAGGGACGGTAAAAGATTTTTTTGATATAAGAAAATCTGTTCTCAATGTTCTGACTGGTCTTGGAATGACTTCTTCATTGCCAAAGCTTGTGCAACCTGGTCCTCCCCAAGTTCTGTCTGTTCTCTTAGATGGCCGTGTTGTGGGTTTTATACGTTCCAGTGAAATTGAGAAAGTTGTTGCTCATTTACGAAGATTGAAAGTGTTGGCTCCTTCACTGGTTTGTCCTAGCTGGACTTTTTCCCTTCATATGGTTTATTTTTATTGGTTATAAACCTCAGTACTTTTTAAAATAGTGGATTATTTTTATTAAAGATATTTGGATGGAATAATGCAGATCCCTGGTGATTTGGAGGTTGGATATGTTCCTCTGAGCATAGGTGGTGCATATCCTGGTTTATACCTCTCCACATCACCATCCAGATTTATTCGTCCAATTCGGAATCTTTCTATTTCCTCAGAGGGAGGTCGAGATATTGAACTTATTGGCCCATTTGAACAGGTTAACAAATAATAGGACACTGTCTGCTTGGTATACTTACTATTTATGGCTCAGCTGCGGTGGTTAACTTACTACCTTTTTTTGTTTTTGTTGTTATCGAAGCATAGGTATTTATGGAAATAAGATGTTCTGATGGTGGAAATGGTGGAAGAAGTGGTACCTTCCCTGCAACTCATGAAGAAATTCATCCAACTGCAATGCTTAGTGTGGTTGCTAATCTAACACCTTGGTCAGATCATAATCAAAGCCCACGAAATATGTACCAGTGTCAGGTTTTGATCTAATTTAGGGCATAAAAGTGGTGTATGGTCGATAACATTTGCTTGTAATGTTCTTTAAATTCAATATTCTAAGTCTGTAATTTGTTTATTTTAGATGGCAAAGCAAACAATGGGTTTTTCTTTGCAATCTCTTCCCTTCCGTGCTGATCAGAAGCTATACCATCTTCAGGTGTGTCCGATAATTGTTTTCTTTAATGTTCTTAGTGTTGGCTTCCTTGATAGAGTTTCTATATAAGTACATTTCTGTAAATGGCTTTTAGGTGATGCAATAGTCTATTGTTTATATAACTCATTTTCATTTTCTTGTTTGAAAAAGTGGAAGAAGATTGGAATTTTATGCATGGTCTTGAAATACTCGTGGATTGATAGCAGGACAACATAGTTCAAAATTCGTAGTCAGCCGTTAAGAGTATCTTGATTTGTTGAATTTACAGCCTACTAAACACATTATTTTTTCTGGGTTTCCATTTTCTTTTTGATTAAGTCTTAGTTCCAAAACTTCGTTTTAGTGATAGAAAGATCCCATAAGCATGAATATGGTTCTTTGGTATATGGCCAAAACTCCTCATGGCCTCCACAATAAATAATTCCAGAATAGATACAGTGGATATGTTGCCACTCCATCTATTACATGTATTGCCAGTGTCCATAACTTAGCCTAATCCTGTTGGGTATGGAAATTTAGCTGAATAATAGAAGCATTTGCATTCACATTTGTAATAGGTATGCTTGCGGTTCAACTTGTTCAGAAACCATGTTCTTGACATTAGAAAATGATGTATTTTGTTGTTGCATTTCTGTTTGCTGTGGTTTGTCCTTTTGCTCATTCTTTTATATGTATTCTGGGCATTTGCAGACTCCTCAATCCCCTATTGTACGCACGAGTGCATATACAAAGTACAATATTGATGAGTATCCAAACGGCACAAATGCAATAGTGGCAGTCCTTGCATATACGGGGTAAATGTTGAATAACTTATATGATTCAGTTATTTTACCAATTCTTCTAACAATTTATGTTACCAGATATGATATGGAGGATGCCATGATTTTAAACAAGTCATCTGTAGAACGCGGAATGTGTCATGGACAGATATATCAGGTTTGCATTTATTAACCAAAAAAAAAAAAAAAACACATGAGTGCTTTAAGTTTATATCTGTTCTTGCTGCATGTACAGCTCCATTGCTTGAGGTCAACCTTCTGTCCTCTCTGATTTTTGTATTTTTCTTGCTTGAACATCAGCTTTATACTACATGGTACTTGACCCGAGTTGGTTTGCCAATATTAGCCTCTATACTTTTATCACTATCATCAATATATATATATATATATAGCATGGCATCCAAAGCAATATGTATGTTTGGGTAATAAGTATAGTTTGTGAACAATTATAGGCTTATGTTTGGGTAATAAGTATAGTTCATGAACAACTATAGGCTTAAAGTGATGTATCTTACTGACTTGTGATATGAAATAAGCTTACCATAAATTCTTAACTATGAAGCACCTAACTTTTGGGTTTTGTTGTCGTAATATGAGAGTTTAGAATACCAAATTTATAGTGCTCGTCTTAATTCTCATAATTTAGGCTTCATGGTGGGATATTAAATGAGGGCTCTGTTTGTGTATGAGAATACTTGTGGGAGTCCTAAATCAAATTCCTTACTGGAAGGGGATTACCTTAGGAGGATAATTAAGAATTCTTTCTGCTCTAGGAAATAGGACTAAACTTTAAATAAACAAAGTTTATGCTCTTGGTTCTTTCACCTGAAAATGTTGTTTATTTTTTTGAAAATATCTGCTCGAATTATAAAACATTTTAAGTGCTTAATTTTCATTCTTTCATCATGCAATGAGTCCTAAATGCAGTACTCATAATCAATGCTATTCTAATGATAACCATCTTACCTATTTCCTAATTTGTGTGTTTATCCAATTTTTGAGTTGTATTTCCTATCATGTATGGTTATCCAATCTTTAACCGCATTTTGTAATGAATATGATTATCCTATCTTTAACCGTATTTCCTAATATATGTGGCAGACTGAGACCATTGATTTAGCTGATGAGAGTAGTAGGTCAGATGCAGCACAAAAAATGTTCAAAAGAAGCAACATTGATAAATCCTTGCATTCGCTGATTGATTCTGATGGGCTTCCATATGTTGGTCAGGTTAGCCTCCTGTTATCCAAATTTTCCGTTTCTTCTGTCGTCTTGTTATTCTTATTTATGTTTTTCATTCTCGTTTTCTACACATGCACTACATGAATACTTGTTATCTTGTGAGATTATGATCCATTCCTTCAATTTGGGTTTCAGAAAATACATCCAAATGAACCCTATTGTACCGTTTACAATGAGGTAACAAACACAACCAGAACGAATAACCGAAAAGGTTCAGACCCTGTTATTGTTGATTACGTTGCTGTTGATACAAAAAACAAGAAGCATCTTCAAAAGGTAAGTTTATTCTCTTTTCTGTATTTGATTTTTCTTATGGGAATACATTGAAGAACATGAAATTGTTTATTCCATTTAGTTCGTAGGTTTTTGTATATTATTTCAGTACTCTTTTTTCCCTTTTGAGTTATTGCTTCTTTGCCTAAGCAGGTGAACATACGGTTTCGTCATACTAGAAATCCAATCATTGGGGACAAGTTCAGCAGTAGACATGGACAGAAGGGTGTCTGCTCCCAATTATGGCCAGATATTGACATGCCGTTTTCTGGAACTACTGGAATGCGGCCTGATCTGATAATCAATCCTCATGCATTCCCTTCGAGAATGACTATTGCAATGCTTTTGGAAAGTGTTGCTGCTAAGGTATGTAGATTAATAAATCTTTGAAATGATAATAAAAGCGTGTTGAGAAAACATACATTAGCAACTTTTTCTTATTCCACTTATAAGAATGTAAACTTGCAGTGTTGCACCTAATTCAGAAAGAGAACAGTTTTCATGTCCTTTTACTATTAGTGTCATGCCCTTGTACTACTAAAAAATGTAGATATTTGTTGAAATGAACTCAAATCCCATTTAAAGATTTGAAGCTTGCAGCAGTTTGAGCATAGAAAGAAGGTGACAGACTAGTCTCCAATTTTCTTATACAAAGTTGGCACTGAAGACCATACTATATAATCTTTTCTAAGCTTTATGCCAAGCAAGATTACTACTAAAAGGGATATTGGAGCAATACTCTGTGCACGAAGTATGGTCTTTCCATCACCCCAGGTGTGGGGACTTTTTCATTAGGTTTATATTCTGGCCTAGGAAACACGAATGATTGGAAACCGTACTCCCAACTCTGCTCAAGCTTATATTTGACACTACTTTCCTGTCGTAAACTTAACTCTAAAAATGCTTTTTCACAAATGTCGGGGATACATTTGTACAAGTGAAAGGTTAAAAAGCCGGATACCTTGTGAATTTGTCCACGGAGAGAATGTACTAGTTTATATATAAAAAAGGGGGTTAATCTTTGTGTGTTGATAAAATTGTTTTAGATATTCATAGAGCAGAAAAGGACTTGTACTGTTGTAAGGAAGAATCCTTTAGTGCCTTAATAACAAATTGTGGAAGAGAAGCAAAATTTGAAATAAGGAAGAATCCTTTAGTGCCTTAATAACGAATCGAGGAAGAGAAGCCAAATTTGAAATTAGTTTCGGGCTTGAGCCATTTCTTAATGCAAAGTTATCTACTACCTCCATCACATTATTTTATTTACCTCTAGCTCTTTTCATCATTTTTATCCAATAAATGCAATTTGGTTTGTGGTCCTTTTTCTTAAAGAAAAATGAAATTTTGGTCATCTAAAAGCATAAAGGCTCCAGTAGGATGTAATGTGATTGTTCACTTCGTTTATCTGGTAACATTTTTTTCTTCAGCAATAATTTGAAGAAAAGAATAATGTGCTCTTGCATAATTTTTGTTTCAGGGAGGGAGTTTAAATGGGAAGTTTGTTGATGCAACACCATTTGCTGGTTCAGACAAGAAAGGTAAAGGAGAAGAAACCATCTCAGAATCCGGGTCACTAGTTGATGAACTTGGCAACATGCTGAAGTCTCATGGGTTCAACTATCATGGAGTTGAGGTATTATATAGCGGGGTTTATGGGACCGAACTTACATGTGAAATATTTATAGGGCCAGTTTATTATCAACGGCTTCGCCACATGGTTGCAGACAAATTCCAGGTTAGAGTTGCTGCCTGCAATTGATGTGACAATTTACTTCTTTTGTGTTGTACATTTGGTATTCAAGCACCAATTTACAATCTTTGTTTTACCGTGATCTATCTATGTTTCTTTGTGATGCTTTCAATTATTTGTACATTACCTTTTTCCTGCTCCTCAAACCTCCATTATGATTAATATCCAACCCCATTTTGTATTTATTTTGGTTTCCTACTCTCAGCTTGCAAACTTTACTTCATTCCTTTTTTTTTAGTATCATTATCCAATTCCTGCCCGTGACTGCTCTTGCCTATGTTAGAGGTGCTTGAGAAGAAAGTTTAATAATGGCCTTTCCCTATATGACTTTCACTCGATATGTGTATATTTGATTTCGAGGAATACGCAGGTGAGAGCAACTGGAGCTGTGGATCAGATAACTAGACAGCCAATCAAAGGAAGAAAACGTGGTGGAGGTATCCGTTTTGGAGAGATGGAACGAGATTCTATGCTGGCTCATGGAGCTGCATACTTGTTGCATGATAGGCTGCACACATGTTCAGACTATCACATTGCCGATGTGTGTTCATTATGTGGGAGTGTACTCACAAGTTCGTTTATCCAACCGCAAAAGCGAGCGGTGCGGGATATAGGTGGCTTACCTCCAACCTCAAATGCTTCGAAAAGGGTAACATGTCATGCCTGCCAAACAAGCAAGGGAATGGAGACAGTTGCAATGCCTTACGTCTTCAGATATTTGGCTGCTGAATTAGCATCCATGAACATAAAAATGACGCTCCATCTGAATGATGGATCGGAGGCATGATGATTTTGACAGTATGTATGGTTAATAGTTTTTGCATAATTTGATTTAGGGATGGAAATCCTGATAGAGAAATTTTTGTTAGTAAAGTTTATTGATTGTACCATGCAAGTGGATTCATTTTCATTAATGGATACTTGAATTGAATCTTGTTTTCTGTTATGTTGTGATCATCTCAACCAGCTCTTCTCAGAACCCGGCCGTTATGTTTAGTATGTGAATTTTTATGAATAAAAATGATGAAATTTTAACATGCAGCTTTAATATATGAAGTCTTTTAGTAAATTTAATTTGAATATTTTTCCCAAAATATAAGTTTGATTTCATCCCTAATCCTTAATCCGTCCGCCAGCTCTGACAGTTCCACGTTGGGCTATAGTTTTTCACTTGTCAATATTACTAGTGGATTTGGAAATTGGTGTTGCCGTTCAAGACATGAACGATGGCGGTGGTGGTTTCATAAAGGTATGAAATGACCTGTTCCAATTATGTTATTAGTATTCCATCTCGTCCACGCATCTTTCTAACTCTATTTAAATATGTGGATAAAATTAGATGAATCATAGTAGAAACAGAATAAATAGATTCACTAACCTCGCCGGAAGTTGCAACAACAAAGATGGACTATGCTTTTCGGTGAAGATTACAATTTCTTCAGTTGAAAGAGGAAACCAAACAAAATCTAGAACCCATATTATTTCAGAACCAAAAACATCCGGTGGTGTTGGTAATTGAAGAAAACATGCGCCTACTGGTAGTGATTAACAGTAACCGAGTGGTTCTTTAGCAATTCTTATGGTAATCCCAACTCACAATAACAACAATGATAGCGATCACAACGCAAAGAATTGGAATTGGCTCCAATTCCCATTATCTTGGCAAATTTGACTAATTCACCAAGTTCAGCCACACCTAAGTAAGTTCCTTGTTCGTCGAGTCCATAATATCTCAAGGGACTAGACATTGTAATGTCTGCGTAAAGGAGAGGAGCACGTCCGTCGAGCAGAAGGTTGCCCGGGATGCGAACTGGGAACTGTTCGTCAGTCACCATAATGTCGGAGAAGCTTCCATGTGTACTACTTTCTACTATATATGAATATTACCTCTAAACCAAACACAGATGATTTCCAATGAGTCACCAAACCAAATACATGCATGTCCATTTTCGGATTAGGAACACGGCATTTTTTTTTTTTCACGTCCCGTGGAAAAGGTTTATCAATATAAGAATTTACGGTAATTAGGATTGTTTAGATTAAAAAGAGTTTAATTAGAGTAAAATTATATTATTTTGGCTAAATTAGATTTTATTAAAAATTAAACAATTAATTTAATTACATAAATAAGTGACACTTTATCACATTTAAGTATAAAAGAGTTTAATTAGGATAAAATCATATCATTTAAGACAATTTAAGGTTTATTAAAAATTATATTAAAAATAATTTAAGTTTAATCAAATAAAAAGATTTCACTTTGTCAGTGACATATACATTACATAATAAGATTTAAATGTTTAATAAAAAATAATAGCTAATAGATTTGTGATACTTTAGTATTGACGTGATATATAATAGAAAAAAAATTAACTCCGTCTAAATTTTCATCTATTCAAAATTGTTGAACTAAAAGAAGTTATAATAAATGTTTTAATGATAATAGAACATAGCTGCTACTAATAATTATTCCTTGATGTTTTAAAAGAAAGCAGCATGAAATGAAGTCAAGAAACAATACGTGGAGACCAAATGCATTCAAGTTGAGTAGAAGACTAAGATCAAGAAAGATTAAAGCACAAGTAGTCTACAAAAATACTTGTTATCTTGCTTGCATATCTTATTTGATTATTTTAATGCTTTAAGAGCTCTTCATGCAAAAGCATTTCATGTTTTAACTTAACGCGTAAATTTTTTCTTTTATCAATAGGAATCAAAATTTTTATTTCAAAGGAAATCCAATTAATCTTTAAAATATTCTTATGAAAATTTCGAAATGTTTTTGTATCAATTAATCAAGGAAATGTGGTTTAATCTTTTGAAAGAACGTAAAAAGTTTTTAAAAACATATTTTCAAACACATCGCTCTACCAATGTATAAATGTGGTCGACCAATGTGTTGTTTTTAAAGACATAGGTCGATCAATATCTAAAATAAGATCAATCAATATGTCAAGAACTTCAAAAAAATTGTGTACAATGAGTTTGCATTCATTGATCGACTAACGTGCCAAATTGGTTAACCAATGTCAATATTATTATCTGTTATAATATCTATTTTTGTTTTCAACAATATTTTGGAGCTAGTATGGGTTAAATGTTTAGGATTTTGGTTGTTAGACATTTTTATGATCCTTGGGAGTTGCAATAATACATTTTGAAGAATTTTTTGCATTTACGCATATTCATTTATTGGTTATGAAGTGATTGAGACCCATTGAGCATTAAAATGAACATAAAGTTTATATGAGTTTTAAACATCAATTAGGGTTGGCATTCTTAGATAAACCAAGAATTATCGAGGTTCCTCTTCACCCTTAAAGGAAGATTGTATAGTTGCTCCTCTTCGCCAATCGAAGATTATCGTAAGATGGTTTCTCTTCATCTGGTTGAAAAAAATAGGTTGATTATAAAAATTTCAAAAAATTTACTCAATTTTGTAATTATAGCCCAAACTTTAAAAAGTGGCAATTAAATACTCAAACTTTCAATTTTTTTCAATTATAATCTGACATTAGTATTTCCATTAACGTTGCTGACGTGACTTACGACATAAGACAAAAATCTTAAACACTTATACACTTCATACTTTAAGTTTAACTAATTAAGTTTAGGATTAATTACCAAAAAAATCGCAAACTTTCGTCAATTTTCAATTATAGCTTGAATTTTAATTTTTTTTTTAATTTTTTCCAATTCTAACTTGACGTTAGTGTCTTTGTTATTTTTGCTGACGTGATAGTGCCATGTGACAGTGCCATGTGCCTTATTAAAACGACATCGTTTCAAGAAGATAAAATCATATCTGTCTTTCCTCCCTCCTCCTAGACGCGTGAAATCCTTAAGTTTGTTGACATTGTTTCCCTCCCTCCCAGATGCACGAAATCTGTTTGTTTGGTCCCTCCTCCCAGATGCAAGAAATCCCAGAAGCATTATTTCGACGTCTCAATCAATTTTCTCCCAATACCTACACCATCTCCCATCACCGAAATTTCCCATTCTTGACGCCCTCAACCTTTCACAGTCAGCAACGTGAAGGTTAGCTTTTTTTTCACATTGTTGTCGGAAAATGATAAACTAAATGTCTGTCTGTTTTATTTCTCTTTCCAATTATCTCAAGCAATACTAAAATGTTTGATCAAGCAATGTAAAAAAAGAAAACTAGGAATCTAATCTCTACTTTCCGTGTCTATACATACAAGTCTCATGTCTCCTATGTTACAAATTTGGTATGGTATCTCCAACTTAACTCACCTATAGAACATGGTAAAGAGGGAGAGTAGCTAGCCGTGAGAAGGGGGCTTTTGGTGTTTGAAATATGTTGAGCTGGGCCAAAAAGTAAAGTGATGTGTAGGGTATGTTAATGTAAGTAGGAAAATGGTAAGGTAGAAAATGGAATATGAGTAAAGCCAGACACTCCAATTAGTATGTGGAGTTTTTGATAAGAAAAGTTACCTTGAACACTTTTGTTAGCTTATATGGAATCATGACCTTATATACGATGTGTCTTCTGGCTTTGCAACAATTCTTACACTATCCTATGAATCCCAGACACTCCAATTGGTATGTGGAGTTTATGATAAGAAAAGTTACCTTAAACACTTTTGTTAGCTTATATGAAATCATGACCTTATATCCGATCTGTCTTCTGGATTTGCAACAATCCTTACTCTATCCTATGAATAAAGACTCCTCATATTTATCTTCACAAATCAAATGTCAAAGCAACAACATAATGGTTCCACCTGCATAGATTATGTATTAATTGTTTGTAGTAAACCATATATGATTGTGAGAGATGGTTACTTCTTATTGTCTTGATATACCTTAAAGATTTTATTGGAACAAAAATTCTTAGAATTATATAATGGAAGAAAGAAGTAATAAACATTTATTTTAATAAAAAAGATGAATACGCTTGAGATTAGAAGAACTTTTCTTTTAATTAAGGTTGAGTTACACATTTAAAATAACAAACAGATAATTATACATAGTATAAAAGGTTAGTGTTGAAGGTGGAAAATGATGAGAAATATAGTATAAACAACATTTGCTGGAACCCCTCCCTGGCGAGTCACGGGTCCGACGTTCTACGTGACATCTGAACGCGCGTCCCACAAGGGAAGAATTCCCTACCAGGTCAAACTTAAAAACAAAACAAACTCATTTAACTTACCTCCGATCTTTTCACTTGATTTTAATTCCTAATTTCAAAATAAATATCCAAAAATTTTCAATTTCATAAAAAAGGTAGAGAAAAGTTTCAGAAAAATAACGCTTCGAAAATTAGGTCAATCGGAGGTCGGTAGGAAAAGATATGGCTAAAAAACATAAAAACAAAATAAATAAAATAAATAAATAAAAATAAAAAAATATTCGAGCTGGATGCGTGCGCGTTCGCGACCGCTTCGCGAGGAGTCATGGGCCCGACGTCCTACGTGACATCTAAACGCGTGTCCCACCAGGTCAAACTTAGAAACAAAACAAACTCATTTAACTTACCTCTGATCCTTTCACTTGATTTTAATTCCTAATTTCAAAATAAATATCCAAAAATTTTCAATTTCATAAAAAAGGTAGAGAAAAGTCTCAGAAAAACAACGCTTCGAAAATTAGGTCAATCGGAGGTCGGTAGGAAAAGATATGGCTAAAAGAACATAAAAACAAAATAAAATAAATAAATAAATAAAAATAATAAAAAAATTCGCGCTTGATGCGTGCATGTTGGGGTCGCGAGGCGCGCGCTCTGAATGCGAGTGCTCACGACCGCGAGCACTAGAGCTCGCGAGTCTAGCCTCTCAAAACAACAACAAACTTCAAAAATTCATAACTTCTCACTCAGAACTTCAAAATTCGTAAATTTGGTATCAATAAAAAGCTAAAAGGAAACTCTACAACTTTCTTGAAGGATTCAAAAACCAATTTGGTCTCTAAGAGTATTAAAAATCACTGGAAAGAGTCTGTCAATGATAATATCCTAAACAGCACAGAATTTCTAAACATCAAAACTTTTCACTCTATGGGCCAAAAATCACATACTTCATATCATCAGAAAGAGAAAAAAAAATGTAAAACTTCCATGAAGACTCCAAGAACAATTTCAAACCCTATGAGGATCAAAAATTTGCTCAAATTTTCTGCCCAGAAAATTGAAAATTTGACAGCATCTGTACCAAAATTTAACACTCCATATTATTCAACTCCCACATCCAAAAGCAGCAAATGACACTTCATTGGAAAGCTATGTAAACCCTCTATAACTTTCCAGAAGACTAATTAACCCAATTTAATCCACATCAGCCTAGAAATTGGCTTCAAAACCCAGCAGACACAACCCATTCAACATCACCTGCAGCAACCTTCAACATCTCACATCTTTCAACTTCCAGATCCAAAATCAGTACATGATACATCAATGGAAAGCTATGAAAATCCTCTACATTTTTCCAGAAGACTACTCAACCCAAGTCATTTCATATCAGTCCAGAATTGGCCTCAAGAATCAGAACACTCAAAACCTATCCTTATGGCTATTTTGCAACAACCAACACAAACAAAAAGAAATGCAATCCGATGGAACACTAAAAACTGAAGCCCCTTTATTCAATATTCGTAGACATCTAGTTCAAAGACTAACACCGTTAGTACCTATAGGCTTAAATACTAAATAATCTATATTAAGAAGAGAGAAGACAATGGTTAGTGAATATTAACTATAATATCTAATCTTTATTTCCAATTTTATAACATTATAATTCCTTTTTCTTTTACAAGAAAGCAGAGGATACGGAGTAATATTTTGGGAAATTAGTGGGATCACCTATAATAAGTCATTTAAATATATATTCATAGTACTTATATGTAATTATAAGGGAGATAGTAGTATTTACTGGATTAATTGTTTATACTTCATAGATGGGTGGGAGTCAATGCCAAGTGTTACAACCTCTGAATACTAATGCAACTACTACTCAAGCATAGCAAAATACAACTGCCAATACAACTCAACCTAGGAGGAGGATCGAACTAATGGAAAAAATATGCAGACTTGGAGTGATGCCTTGACTCTATCACTTGATCTCTTACTCTTCACCTGGAGATGGGGAGGAATGGGGGGTGAGCTTAAAAGCTTATGGGTAACAAGTTTATAGTGGAGAAACAAGCAAAACTATTGAAAATATTCATTTTATAATAAATTGTACTGAATCCATAAAACACGTATTTCTCAAATTCTCAAGCTTGTCAAAAAATTCATAAACAACATAAGTCATGTATTTCTCAACTTGTAAAAAATCATAAAAATCATAATGGCTTGGGTATGTAACATCCCATATTTAGGGCGAGACCCCAGAATAATGAATTGAGTGTAAAGTGAGAAATTAGAAGTATATTCCATACATTATATGACATGATTAAATATTTCAATTGTGTTGATATGCATTCAAAATAATTGTAAATGCATTCATTGACATTTTCCGAGTATAATTGATTTATAAAGGCGATTAAAATGTGAATCGAAGATTATTTGTGGTGAAAATTGAATTAGAGACTATTAATATTGTTATGAAATTTTTGGTGAATTTTAGGAATTTTCAAAATTTTGGGTATTTTAGATAGGAAAAATTTAAAATAAGAGACAAATTATAGTGTGACATATGGCCCCATATATATGTATCCAATGTATTACATGCAAGATGACACATAGCAAGTGTTTTTGAAAAGAAAATTTATCAACCTTCACTTATTATTCAGTATAACTTTCTCTCTCTAGTGTTCTTTACCAAAACAATCTTTTCATGTTCATCCAATGGAACATCTTTTTGTGCTATTGATTCCCCTTCATCGCTGGACATATTGTTGAATCAATTAAGTGACGTTGATGATGTTTTAATGTTGTAAATGAACACATGCATGAGTGGGTTAGGAAGTGTAGTTTCGGTGATATTAAGTGATGAATGAGTTAGATGAGAAATAGGAGATGAGTAGAAAGTATACGAATAGATTAGTGAAGTAGTTATAAATTGTAGAAAATAATGGTTGAATGTTAAAGGTGTTCATGCTCTGTTCTTCTATTTACTGTTGTTATGCATGAATGTATTTGGGAGTGTTTAGAAATGATTTCAAATGAGTTGAGAGCTGGAATTTTACTAAATCAAGTAAGTTTTTGTGAATAACATTTGATGATGTTTTAATGTTTTGTACATGGGTTCATGCATGAGTGATATGGGAAGAAACAAATTCGGTAGTGAGAATGAATAAGTACAGAACCATGGAGAAAAATGCAGAAAATAAGGAAGATGCGTGAGGGATGTGATAGTTAAATCTTGAATTTTTGAGTTGTTTGAGTTGTGATGAGCTGAAATGGAAGAAGAAGAGTTGGTTTAAGTGCTGTTAAGTGAACAAAATCAAAGAGAGAAAATCAGAAAAAAAGAAGATGATGACCTGCGTTTTAGAGAGAGAGAGATAGAGAAAGGGAGAGTAGAAAAAACGGTGTTGTCCGTATATGAGTCTTTTTTAATGTTTGAAATTAATCTTGAATCTTGAGTTGTTTTGTATTATTGAGTTGAAAGGGGAGCAGTATAGATGATTTTTTCATGTTTGAGGATTCTATGATGGCTTGTGCTTGTTACTGTTCATTTACAAATTTCATAGAAGAGAGAAGAAGAAGAAGAAGGTTACGTGCATGATTTTTATGTTTAAGTCTATATATAAACAACTTTGATTCTTTTGGTGATAACTTCTTCTTCTAAACTCCAAATGACATGGGACTTGGTATAGAAATGTGAAATATATGATTTAGGAATGAAGAAATTAGTGGGAAGAAAGGATAAAAACTTCTGGGAGTGTGCATGGCAACGCATGCCCGTGACTGTTGCATGAAGTGGGTTTTTCACACCCTGAACACCTCTGATTCTTTTCACTATAACTTTGTCATACGATCTCCAAATGACTTGAAACTTGAACCAATAGACTGATAAGACATTTTAATTTCTCTCCATAAAATTTAGAGACATTTGAATTCGTTTGGAAATATTTGATTAGCTGATTTAAGATGTAAGTGAAGAAATGTGCTGGAATGTTAGGAACTGGAGAATTTTCACTGAACATACTTCGGTATTTTGATTATATCTTGATCTGTATATCTCGAAATGAGTTAATTATTGATTAATATTAAACTTTAGGCTTATTTCTATAACTTTCTTGAAGAAGTCGAATTTTAATTCTGTCTCTAAGACTTAAAAAATTGGCATGAAATTGAATCTTGGCTTTGGCTGTAGCACTACCAGGGACAGAAATTATATCTTGTAGTTATTGAATAAACTGTATTGATGTAGGCCAAATTAGACTAATATGTCTTCACCAAAGTTGTATATTATTCTCTTAGCTTTAAATTGGTATAAATATTGTAATTTTTTGATATTGTAATTGAGAGATATGAGTTGTAAAACTTGACTGCATGATCATGCTCTAGCCAAAATTCAAAATGTACAAAGTCTGTGGTATTTTAAGCATAACTCATAGAATAATAAACCAAATTGTATGATCTTGGTATCATTAGAAGCTTAAGATATAGATAAAAAATTTCTAGTAGAAAGTTTTACAGAAATACATCATTTTCTTCATCTTATTGCTTATGCAAAGTTGACGCGAATGAGATACTTTCAGCAAAAGCTGGAATAGTGAATGAGTGTGTGAATTTTAACATTATTGGAATACATCAATTTGTTACAGAAATATACCCGAAAATTTTTCATTGCACATGCATGATACATGATACATTTATAACTATGTTTACTGAATTACATAAGCAGTACAATAATGTGAAATTGTGTTAATGTATATAGGAGAGCAAGTAGCGCAACCATATCCTGATATTGCCTTAACATCAAGGCAATAGGCTTTAGGGAGCAATTGTGAGTAACCTAGACGGTCCCACTTAATTATTTATTTGCTTAATTTCTGATTTGAATTATCTGTGAATGTGATTTGATTGTTGAATTCCAGACATGAAGGTCTGATGATTCTAGTATGATGATGATATTGAAGTGCTCCCTGTCTGTGAATTGGAATGAATAAGTGATACTCCATATTATTATTGAATTCCGGACTAAGGTCCAATGATAAATGTGAATGTAAAACTGAAACTGAAATCAAGTAACTGATTGTGTATATATATGAATGTGGAACATTCCATTACATGAATGCATGAAAGATAAAGGCAGTTGTGATTGGAGTTGCCAGTGTAAAGAGCTTAAAACTCATAATGTGATTAGAGCCTCAGGCTTAGTTGTGAAAGTACCTGGTATCTACTAAGGGATATGGGACATTATTCTAACACAGCTCGGTATCCATTAAGGTATATGATCTAATAAAAAGGCACTCAGTTACAACAACAAAAATAACAAGTGAAAGTGAGTTTCACGTGGATTGCATACGCATTTTAAAACATATGATTGACTGATTAAAATGCATTGGTACTTTGCATTTGAATGAGAATGTGAAATGTGATAATTCTTGAAAATTGCCAAGATATGAAATATGTGTTATGTTTGATAAGATGTTACATGAATTGAGTGAACCATGGATGATGGTTACCTCATTGAGTTCGCAAAACTCACCCAAAAGTATACATTCACATTTCAGAATCGAGAAAGGACGTTAGAGAATAAGAGATTACAAAAGCATAATTCTTGTACTTTTATGAAGAAGAAATGGGTCAAAGGTCAGTTAGCTGAGACTAAAGACTTTAGATAGATTTTTTGTGTAATTTCCCCTTTCATGTAGCATATATTGTATTAGGATATGATGATGTACATGTATGGATGTTTAGAAGCTAAAATGTAAATACGTTCGGTTTTATGAAATGAAATGAGGGTTTCAGTTTGGTATTTGGTTTTAAAATTTGGTAACATTTATGTAAAGTAGTTGATGCCATAACTAAGTTAGATATGTTGCCATGTTATAAAGTGAAGGTGAGATATTTAATACATCATTATTATAGATTATGTACTAGAATATCCACTGGGTGTTCTGGTATGTAATTTATGGTAATGGGGTATTACAGGGCAGTCCATATATATGAGGGAGTTATTGCGAAGCTCCGATAAACATGAGGGAGTTCTTGAAAATCTCCAATAAATATGAGGGAGTCTGTGATGGAGCTCTATGCCATTAATAGGTAGGCGGGAGAAGCCTTTAATATGGTCAATGTGCACGTGACATAACAGAATGGACCACCACAAACACACACAAACATGAATTTCATGACTTGTAAACATAATGCACAAGAGGCTCATTTCGAAAACATGATTTCCATAAGCGTGATATATTTCAAATACCATTTCCATCATCATTTCATAAATCATCAACAAGATTCATGTACCAAACATGTAGCAATTTCTTAAATCATTTAAGAAGCAATAAATGCAACATTTATAAAGCAATTGAAATCATTTAACTCTATTGATTTGGAAAAATACTCATGACTTATTAACTCAACTATAAACATGTAACCCACCTGGATTCCTTGCTTAAAAATTTGTTTAAAAATGCCCTTCCTCTTGCTCCTCTTGTCTCTCTTAATTCCCTTTAAAATTGGCAAAAATCCAATTCAATAGGAATACAAATTGAGAACCCAAAAAGCTTATTCACTAAAAATTGATTCTAAAATACTTAAATCCATGTATTTCCTAAGCTTCATGAACTAAAACCCTTTTAAAAATCTAAAGGATTAAAAATGGGCTTACCTTGAATCTTCACCAAACAAAGAGATGTTTGGCTCAAATGAAAGTTTTTCTCTTCCTCTTTCTTTTTCTGTACTCGAATACCCTCAAAATCACTCTTAAAAACTAAGAAAAGATGAAACCCTAACTTGTCTTCTTTCTTTTTCTCTCATATGGCCAAAACTCTCTCACTCTTCTTTCTCATTTTCATTTTTCACTCCTTCTTTCCCTTTAGTCATGTTTTTCTTCATCTAATAACCAAGCCAACACTTTCCTCTTCCAATTTTACCCTTAATGAGTGCTAAATGTCCACTTTACCCTTCCTTTAATACTTCATGGCTTTTATACTTAAGTGACATGCCACAATTGCCCTCAATAGATTCCTACTAGTTTATTTTAACTAACCAGTGTAATAAAATCCTACTAACACTGTAATAATTAATTTAAACTACAAAAATAATTCTATCATGACCTCATAATTCATTTAAATCATACTTAATAAAAAAATTTGAGGGCCAACAAACCCAGCCTACCATATTTTTTAAAGAAAAGCGTCAAAAACATTATTGTTTTTGACAAAATGACGTCATTTTTGAAATAATAGTTAGGCCATGGGCTGACTATGGTTTGCCTGACTGGGCCACGAGATGAGGGCTCGGCTAGGACCTACCAAGATCGGCCTACAGCCCGCCTGTGGCCCGATCAACCTGAGCCAAATCGGGCTAGGCTACATTTGACTTCCTTACTTACAACTGAATATTAAAATGGTAGGTGATTGAATAACAGATAAAAGAGTCCTAATAAACATAATAGTTACATTTGTTCTTCTAAGTATTACAATGTCTCTATTTTTTCGTACTTATAGCTGATGCCTAAGCTATCAAATCGCATAAGACCTATAAAATAAAGATATAAACACAAATATTAGGACTTATGACAAATTTGCATTATGCAGATATATTTTCACACATACTTACTTCTTACGAACAATAATACATCTTCCAAACAAAACTCTTACCCCAATGCACAGAACTTGTTTGACATATTTTCTGACAATAACAAACTTTCATGTCTTTCATAAATATCAAGTACCTACAAGAGACCTTCAATTTAAATTGATTAACATGAATTTATTCGATTGGAATTGTTAAAAATAATAATTGAAATACTACTTTTGTATTAACACATTCATAAAAATGTTGACTAATGTTAGGCTTAGCATTTAAAATCCGTAACTTCATCTTCTCATTACATCTATATTATATATAGAAATATCAATATTAATTATAATTGAATCCAACTAAATTTTCACATATAACAAATAATATATATTACAATTATTTACTATAGAACATAATGCTTTCTCTTTACAAAATTGATAATATTTCCTTCCAGCTTCTGCTAAACTATCAAAAGAACAATAAATAGTACCCTTGAATCCATTAACAACATCTTGACACTCTTCCCATGTCAAATATATACCAGGTGCATACTCAATGAAAGCTACATATAAGTTATTTTTGCCCATATTTCTTTATCCTAATACAATATCATCATACAAATATTTAATTACTACCTTAAATGTGGGACTACTATGATTTGTTTTAATAAATGCACCCATCAAAGAATGAAATGTTGAAAATGGTGAAGAGAGGCCTCATCATTACTACACCTATAAACTATATTTGATGGGTATAATCCAATGTGGTGTAAAGTGTAAATAAAACCAATGAATGCTTACTGTAAGGCCCCAAATTGTATCCTAGTTGGAATATTTCATTGAACATGTATTCCATATGACTTAATTATGTTTTGAAAGAATCATACTTGGAGAATTGGAATTAAAATGGCATCATAGACATTTAAGGTATTAATGTTGAGCCCAAGGTCTCAGAAAATATGTTATGGATACTTTACATAAGGTTTAGATGAAGATTTAGTGATGAGAAGGCTTGAAAGTACTTAAAACTCTAGGTTGTAATGATTTTTTTTTTGCAAGACAAATATGACACTCAAACTTGTAAGTGTCATATCTTTTGATTCCAATGTCCAAAAATTTCAAACTTTATACCATTGGAAAGCTAAGAGGATAAGCTACAACTTTCATGAAGACAACTTTGTCAAATTCGGCTTAAATCAATACATTTTATTGATGTTTAATACGGGGACTAATTTTTGGTGACAAATGGCAGCTCCTAATTGGGACAAGTGTAGAACATGCAAGAAGACACATGTTGTTACCATTTGGTGACACCTAGCATTGGAGAAAAGACAATTTTTCTGCCCAGGGGTTATGTTTTATTGAGTTCTTCTAAAACTTCTTCTCACATCACCGAAATTCCCTCTCTCACTCACACCTCCTAGATTTTTCTGCTTGGATTTTTGGGTCATCTTCTTCACTTGACAAAATTGCATGCTACTACGTTAAGGAAGCTAGATCCTGCCCCTGTTTTATCTTGTTGTCCTCTTGGTCTTCTTAATATTAGAGTTGTAATTTCTGCTTGAAATGCTAGAGTGGTTTGCTCATTGAAGGAGGAACTTGTGTTAAAGAAGGTATGGGAATACTAACCTTGATTGCATGTTATTCTATGAAGTATTTGATGCTTGATTTGATAGAATGTGTATTGATTTATTGATGCATTGAGTTTTAGACATGAAATGAATGTGTAATTGAGGCATGAATAACGTGGAATTGGGGTAAAAAGGATAAAGGTTGGAGCAAGAGTGTTGATAGTGCAAGATGTGAAAGAATTGTAATAGTTTTACTGGACAGATTTCACTGAATAGTTGTTGGTTTTTAGGCTATAACTTGACCTGTAGATATCCAAATGGGTTGTTTTTCATTGTGAATTAATCTAAACTCATATACCTACAACTTTTGTTAAGGAATGTAATTCCCAAAGGATGATGAAATTTGGCCTAAAGTTGAAATTAGGATTCTGTCATTGTTTGGGAATAGTATACTATATTTTGGGTATAACTTGCAAAATACTAAACTAAACTGCATGATTTTAATGTCATGAGAAACTTAAGTCATAAAGGAACAATTTTTCAGAATAATGTTTTGCCAAAATCCTTCATATTCCTTATCAAAATGACCATGAAAGATTGACCTGAAGTTCTGTTTGGGGAAGAGCTGGAAGAAGTTGGAAAAAAAAGGTAGTGCACGATATTGTTTGACAATTTTGAGCATCCTTCATTCTTTTGGTTATAAGTTCCTCTAATGATATCCAATTGACATTTGAATTGAACCAATGGACTCTTAAGACATTAATCTTCATCTCCACCAAAAATTAGGGCTTTCTGAAATGGATTGATTGAATAATTTAAGTTGGAAATATAACTGTACTGAAGTAGGATAACTGGGATGGTTTTACTGAACATACTTCAATATTCTGATTATATCTTGATCTGTATATTTCCAGATGGAGTGATTCTTATTTTGAATTAAACTAGATTCATAAGGCTACAAATTGTCTGAAGTGATGTAATTCTAATTCTACCTCCAGGAATTTCAGAATCTTATTGGAAGTTGAGATAAGAATTCTATTGAAGCTTCAGAACAGTCTGAAATCTTTTAGGCATAACTTTCAGTATACTGACCCAAATTGGATGAACTTGGTATCATTGGAAACCTTAAGACAAAGAGGTACAACTTTCTGGAAGGAAGTATTACCTAATTAACTTACCTACCTAATGATCATAATTGAACAAAGTGGACCCGAAAGTTAGTTGTGAAATAAATTTGGATTGAGGAATTGAGTATGATTTCGCATGATTGAGAATGTGACAAGATTAAGGATAAGAACGCCGGAATTTGTCATAAACATGCATCATACATATTCAGTAAACATGCATGTGCATAATTGAGTTTATAATTGAGCACAATAATGATATGTGTTTGTATTAAATATTTTAGATTAACCCATCGAGTGACCGATTCCAGATATTGCCAGGACGTCGAGGCAATAAGCAATAAGGGAGATTTTGTAAGTAATTTAGATGGTAACTTTTGTATGTAACCTAAGATGGTCTCACCTTAATTTTTTTTGTTTATTACTGAATTGAATTTGACTTATGCTGATTGTGTTCTGAATTTCGGACAATGATTGTCCGAGGCGTTTGATGCATGTTTATATCATTGGAAGTGCTATTTGATTGTGAATATGATTGACTACTTGCTTTGCGCATGAAATGTCTGAAATGACCTTGTTTTGTTTTAAAACTTTTCAGTCCTAGTTATGGGTAAATAGGCATGCCTAGAAGGACTTGTAGCTGCTTCTGTGACACTTCAGTGTCTGACACTTCGGTGTCTTCTATTATTGATACTTCGGTGTCTTCTGTTATTGAGACATAAGTCTCTTTTATGATATGATACTAATTATGGTATCTTCTGTATAAGTCCCGTTACCCATTTCTGTTGATGGATTAGCAGTCGTCTGATTGTGTATTTTGACTGATATATGTTGGATTTTGAAATAAAAAAATGATGTTTTAAACTGAAGGGATTGTGCCTTCTTTGAGACTCAGTTCTATCAACTTTGCAACTGTTCTGAAATTTAATATCTGCTTGTGCTATAACTTGATTCAGTATAATTAATTGTCAAATTATGCATAGTTTAGTTATTACTCACTAAGCTATATGCTTAGCACGGTAGATTTGCCCCGTGTAGGTTCTGAGCGACGTTTATAAAGACTGGGAAAAAACAACCGCAATGGCCAATGAAGTCTGAGTATTGTTTTGAAAATAATGTAAAATATTTGGTTTGACTCTTAAGCTTGTATCTGATATGTATATGTGAATTTGTTTGTAAGTTGTAACAACAATACTTCAGTTTGGTTTAGACGTTTCAGTGAGTTTGTGTTACGTATTATGTAATTTAATATATGGTTGTCTGAATTGTTTACTGAAAGTTTTTGTATGCTTTGATTTGTTTGTGTTTTTTTGTGTGGCATTCATATATCCTTCCAGGGGGTATGTGGGTGCTACAATTTTTGGTATCAGATCATAGTTTAGGCGATTATGGTTTAACCAGCACTTAACTATTGCTTCGATTGAGTGTACAAGTTGTGTTTTGGCCTAATGCGGTGTCCCAGGTTTTGTTTATAGAATTTACAATGGATGGATCTCGTGACTCTGTTGATGAAGTTGTTGAGAGCAATCAGCCAGAGCAAACTCATCCAGAAATACCTAGACCCTCTGGGGTCAATCGAGGTGAAGCTGAGATGCCGCCTCATCCTCCAGCTCAGAGAGAGGCTTTGATTAAACTGTCCCAGGATATGACGACGTTGCTGCATCGGATGACAACACTAAGGCTCCGATTGATCAGCTGAGGAAGTATTGAGCTGAGGAATTTGCTGGGACATCTCTGAAGGAATTTGAAAGGGCTGAGTTCTGGATTGAGAAGGTGAAGAGGGTACTAGATGAGATCAGTTGTCCAGCTGAGCAGATGGTGCACTATGTTGTCTTCCTTCTGCAGGGAGCAGCTTATGAATGGTGGAAGTTCGTTCTGAGGAGTCCTCAACTACCGGTACCTCTAACTTAGGATTTCTTTGCCCAAGAATTTAAAGCTAAGTATGTGACAGAGGCTTATAGAAAGGATAAATGGAAGCAATTCTTGAACTTGAAGCAGAGAAACTTATCAGTTGCTGAGTAT
>JANZXR010000005.1:10448510-10464569 GCA_027575705.1 Erythroxylum echinodendron | reverse complement strand
TTTTTATGTTTTATATTTTGTCAAATTCATAACTCTTAAGCCCAAAATATTTAGAGCATAATAGTTCAGTCATTCCGCCCAAAATAGAACCACCACACTTGTTAACCTATATCTCACAAATTAAAGAAAAGAACATAATATAAAATCAAGAAACAATCTAAATGCATTAAGTTAAGAAGAAGTTCAAGATCAAGGAAGATCAAAGCACAAGTCTATAAATTTACTTGTAATTTTTTAAAATATCCTATTTAGTTACTTCAAGAATTCTTCATGCATAAGCATATTATATTTTGAACTTAATGCATAAATTCTTTTTCCTTTTTCAAAGAAAACCTTTTGATCTTAAAATACTATTTGGAAAACTTTTGAAATGTTTTTTATCAAGTGAAACTTGGAAAATATATTTGCAGACATATTGGTCGACTAATGTATAGATGTGGTTAACTAATATATTATTTTTCAAAGGTTGTTGACTAATGTATAACTATGGTTGAACAAAACTTCGAAAAAATTAATGTACACTAATTTTTTACGCTGACATTGTAATGTCACAATTAGTAGTCATTACAGCAACTAAAATTTAAGTCTAACAATATTTCGGAGCTCTTATGTGCATAAATTGTTGAAATTTTGATTCTTATACATCTATGACATTCATTACAATAACACATTTCTAAGAGTCTTTTTTTTTTACGATTTACAAGTATTCATTCATTGGTTGGGAAGTGATAGAAAGCCCTTAGGCATTAAATTGAGCAAGCAAAGTTTATTTGAGTTGTAAACATTAATTAAGGTTGACGTTCTTATATTTTAGGTATACCAAGAAATATTGAAGTTTCTATTTACCCTTCAAGAAGCATTGAAGTTTTTCTTCATACTTCAAAGAATACAAGAGCTTTTTTTTAATGAAAGAAGATATTAACAAAATTCTATGAATTATTTGGAGAGTCCATGTAAGCAAAGTTTAATTGTGAAATACTATGAAATCAATTTGTAATCCCTTCTTTATACTCTTTATTTTCACTTGATTGATTGATGAATTTATTGAAATTATCATTGCATTTTATCATTCAACTCGAAATCTTTCAAGGATATTTATTAAGTTGTAAAAATTTTCTTAAATTGATTAATACTCAATTCACTATTTGTTTTGCTGCCATTAATAATTAATAAAAAATATTTTGAACGGTTTAAAAATATAATTTATTTTGAATATTTCAAAATGTTATGAATTTGTATTTTAACAAAAATATTAAAATTAAATTTACAATATTTCCAAAGTTTCTTGAGGTTAAAAGTTTTCTATTAATATAATTTATAGAATTATTTTAAAATGAAAATGATATGAAAAAAATGTCTTCAAGTGATAATTTACCTTGAAAACAAAGATACAAAATAGAAAATGAAAAAATATTGTCTGCGAGCGTTCGTGTATGTGTCCGTAATTCTTGTATGTATCTGAAAAGTTTAGCTTTATTATTTTAGATGAAAACACACAGCAAGGCTTCTTCTTTAGTTGAGATCTCCAACTCTTTTTAGTTGTTGCTTGTCCAAACGATCCTCAAACTCCCTAATCCCATCCCATCTCATCTCATCAATGGAGCAATTGAAGACAATAGGTAGAGAGCTAGCGATGGGGTCGCAGGGAGGGTTCGGGCAATCAAAGGAGTTTCTAGATCTTGTGAAATCCATTGGCGAGTCCCGATCCAAGGCCGAGGAGGACCGAATCGTGCTCAACGAGATCGACACTCTCAAGCGTCGCATCGCCGAGCCCGACATCCCCAAGCGCAAGATGAAGGAATACATTATCCGCCTTCTCTACGTCGAGATGCTCGGTCACGACGCCTCCTTCGGCTACATTCATGCCGTCAAGATGACTCACGACGACTCTCTCGTCCTCAAGCGCACCGGTTACTTGGCCGTTACTCTATTCTTGAACGAGGACCACGATTTAATCATTCTCATTGTCAATACCATTCAAAAGGACTTGAAATCGGACAATTATTTGGTGGTTTGCACCGCCTTGAATGCGGTCTGTAAGCTTATTAACGAGGAGACCATCCCCGCCGTTTTACCTCAGGTTGTGGAGTTGTTGGCGCATCCTAAGGAAGCTGTTCGGAAGAAGGCGGTTATGGCTCTTCATCGGTTTTATCGCAAGTCGCCATCTTCTGTTTCGCATCTTCTCTCCAATTTTCGCAAGGTTTTGTCGATGTCTCTTTTGGATGAACTCTATAAGTTACTTGATTAGATTAAATTAGGTTGGAGTTTTGTTGAACATACGCGATTATTGATTAATCAGTACTCAAATTATGTTTGTCGATTTTATTTTTTAAGAATTCTGATGTGGTTTTGTTTGTTCGCAGAGGCTTTGTGATAATGACCCCGGGGTGATGGGTGCAACGCTATGTCCGCTTTTTGATCTTGTGACAACAGATGTTAGTTCTTATAAGGATTTAGTGGTCAGCTTTGTGAACATTCTTAAACAAGTTGCTGAACGAAGACTGCCCAAGGCTTATGATTATCACAACATGCCGGCTCCATTCATACAGGTATTTAGAAGATGCAATCTTTTTGCTTGTCTAGGCATCCTACACAAGTTTATCTTTAAGTTTCATAATTACAATGATACATCAAGGTGCTGCTGGTCCATCTAGTTGGGTAAGCCTTTATTTTGTTGGAATAATAAGGGATAAACTAACACATTTAGCTGTTGCCCCTTTTTTGTTTTGGACAATTACCAGCGTTACTTGATAAACGTTTCTTGTGAATCTTATCTTAATGTTGCAGATTAAATTATTGAAGATTCTAGCGCTGCTAGGAAATGGTGACAAGCAAGCAAGCGAGCACATGTATACTGTTGTGGGCGATATATTCAAGAAGTGTGATTCAGCTAGTAACATAGGAAATGCCTTACTCTACGAGTGTATATGTTGTGTATCTTCAATATATCCAAGTCCTAAGCTACTAGAGGCTGCTGCTGATGTAATAGCAAGGTTTTTGAAGGTCTGCTCCTGCATTTCATAGATTGCTTTTACAGCATTATCATTGCCTTTGATTGTTGAACCATGTTGTTCTTTTGGCCTGACTAGTAGTGGTAGGTAACAATATATGTCTTCCTTGCCTGCAGAGTGATAATCACAATCTAAAGTATATGGGCATTGATGCTCTTGGTCGTCTGATTTCAAAACCAGAGATAGTGGAACAACACCAATTGGCAGTGATTGATTGCTTAGAGGTGATGGTTTTACTTCTGAAATGATTGTAAGCCTAACCATTTTTTGCTTCTGTGGAGCTGTTGACTTGCTTATCCAGCTTATGGTCTGACTTTCTGGACTATATCCAGGTTGTAGTTTTTCCTTCTAAATGACTATTGTTCATTCCTTATAAACTCAATCTGAAAAAAAAAAAAGAAAATAAAGCTAATATGAAAAAAATTAAAGTAATGATGAGTTACTGTGATTTTGTCGTAATTAATTTTTTCTTTGATGGTAATAATGATGCTATTGATGGTGATGATGAAGGTTACTGGTAGTGTATTTGTTATTGTTGATGGTCATGGTAGTTGCAAGTCAGTTGTGCTGGTGATTATGCTGTTTGTGACAAAGAGGAGCGAAGCATAAGGATGTCTCATTTCTGAAACTATTATACTTTTGTCACCCTGAAATTCTTAACATAAACTCTTCAGGGAAACAATTCTTTTCTTGTTTTTGATTGTTTTTCTTCTGTATTTTGATTAGCCTAGGGCTCTTTTCCTTCTGATTTTTTTTTGTTTGCATGAATTTGAACAGTGTTAGAGCAGCTCAAGTCCTTTTTTAATCATATAAATCCCTACCACTTAGCTGTATGGGAATTTCCCCTTGAATTTCCTATTATTTGCTTCCCGTGGTTTTATAAAGTTGATTTTGAAGAAATAATTTTGTTTCTGATTTACCATATTTATGTAATTCAAGCTTGCTTTTTGGCTCTTGGTGGGAGGTGACATGCATGCTTGTGCATAGACCTGAAAAAAGACTTCGGGTCCTTTTCCCAGGGGAGTGGAATTCAAAAGTTTGGGAGGGAACATTTGGTTTGAGATGTAGTGTAGAAGGAAACTATGATTAAGATAGGATTCATAAATCAAACAAGAGAGAGGGACAATTCTTTTCATCTTTGTAATCTCATTTCATACTTGATACTTATTTTGTAGCTTCAGAATCAGAAAGGTTATTAAGTTCCATTCCTCCCTACCCTACATACTAGCAAAACTTCACATCTGATTTTATATTATTATGTAGATCAAGATTATCGGGTGCAAAAGGTGAATGCTAGTTAATTTTAAACGTCAAATTATTTATTTATGATCGGGACCATCTCTGTATAAGATTTGCGTATATATGCATTACAAGTACTGGTTAAGTACATTATTAAGCTATTTCAACTTTTGATTATGAATTAAATTTCAGTCAGATCCTAATAAAAGTACCTATCAAGCTTAAATTTATTTGTGATAGTATCATCCTATCTATATGTTTTGCATTGTTAAGTCTTGATGTTATGATTTTATGATTTAGAGATTCTACATATGGGTATATAATATATACTTGTTTTGACTGCTATGTCATGTTATGATTTTGTTTGTTTTTAAGTTAAATCCCCTGGCATATTTCTTATAAAGGCAATGCTTAATGGTGGTGTATGACACAGGACCCAGATGATACTCTAAAGAGAAAGACCTTTGAACTGCTGTACAAAATGACCAAGTCCTCCAATGTGGAAGTCATTGTTGATCGCATGATTGATTATATGATTAGCATCAATGATAGTCATTATAAAACAGAAATAGCATCCCGATGTGTAGAGCTTGCTGAGCAATTTGCACCTACTAACCAGTGGTTTATTCAGGTAGAGATAATATTCTATTCTCTGTAGATATTTATTATGTTAACAATAACTTCTTGCCGCTTTTGACTACACAGACCATGAATAAAGTCTTTGAGCATGCTGGAGATTTGGTGAATATTAAGGTGGCCCACAACTTGATGCGCTTAATTGCGGAGGGATTTGGAGAGGATGATGAAAGTGCTGATAGTCAACTGAGATCATCAGCTGTATGTTTCTCTGATTTTTGCACTGGATTTAGAATTCATTTATTTATAATATAGAAGCTCAACAAAAAATTATGCCTCAAATCATAGCATAATTCACATTTCAAATTCATACTGCTAGAAATTTGAAGATTGTAACTTCCATTGTTTAATGTTTGAATTTATGTGATAAAACACTGAAGAGAAAAGGAGAGAAGGAAACTGACAGAGGTATTGAAGGCTTGTAGCAGATGTTAACAGACAGTTATCGTCAGAACTTTTCTACTGAAAATAATTGTATTAAATGTGATGACTTTCATCCTGAATGGATTAGCAAACTACTTTTGATGGCAGAAAGCTAGTGAGCGGGAGCTAGAATTTCTTTCAAGTAGTAGGAATTGCTAAAGCATTTTGCAAAATTTTGACAATGAGGTACAGAAAGGAGTTACTAGAATAGGATCTAACTTTGAAAGAGAACATTACGTGGACCTTGTTAATGCAAATGGGGATCTATGAGGTGGAATTTATTTTGATACATGCACATGCCTCAGTAGTCTTGTTCTAGTTCTATTGTTTATCAAGTCCTTTTTCTTTTAACATGTAAAGAAGTTTTTAGAACTTTCTTTGTTGTGCAGGTGGAATCATATTTGCGCATCATTGGGGAGCCAAAGCTTCCATCTTTGTTTCTTCAAGTATGTTGTTATTCTTGTTTTCTGTTTGTGTGGGCCTATGTTGCACGGACACGGCTCCATTGTGCCGTGTCCGTGTGTCCGACACGTGTCGGACACGGACACGCGATGGACACGCGGTGGACACGTGTCGGACACTTATCTATACGTGTCGGAATAAAAAAATTATTTTTATCAACTCGGACACGGCTCGGACACAGTTAATATGGCTCGGACACGGCTCGGACACTTCTTAATATGGCTCGTAATATTTTTATGAATTATTTGAAATTTTATTTAGTTGACATGGGTAGTCTTCCTTATTAAGAAAGATAAAATTGTTGAAACTTTTCAAATTCTTCATTCTTTTGTCGCATTTTTTTAGTTGTAAATACCCACGTGAATGACTAATTCTACTTTTGGATAGGAGATTGTAGACAAATTGTTTAATTGAATATTTGCTCCATGTTTTTTTGAGAGACTTATAAAGTACCAAATATGCATGACATGAACTATCAAGATGTTGGAAGTCTTGAAAGACATCAATCAATATATATCATATTATGAATTCTAAATTTTTTTCTTAATTCTAAATTTTAATATATATATATACGCCGTGTCCGTGTCCACCAAATTTTAGAAATTGGTGTGTGTCCGTGTCCGTGTCCGTGTCGTGTCCCGTGTCCGTGTCCGTATCCGTGCAACATAGGTGTGGGCATACATGCAGATGCTTACTCCCATTTTTGTGACCAAGCATATTATATTGGCACACAACTGCATGTTTAGATGAATTTTATGGAAGCAACCCTTGTCTTGTTTCTTATATACACATTGTATTTCCAGGTTGTTTGTTGGGTCCTGGGAGAATATGGAACTGCTGATGGAAAGTTTTCTGCTTCATATATTACTGGGAAGCTATGCGATGTGGCCGAGGCATATTCAAATGATGAAACCGTTAAGGTAGCTATCAAGTTTCAGACATCCATTGCCCTTGAAGCTGAGTCCTTAATTTCATAATGATCAGTACACTAATTACTGTAGTTGCATAATTTATTGTTTTTGTTTGATAATGGTTTTCTCCTTTTTGAAAGGCATATGCAGTGACAGCTATCATGAAAGTATATTCATTTGAAATAGCTGCTGGCAGAAAATTGGATATTCTACCTGAGGTAATTTTCTGAATAATTACATCGTGACAGCAAATTATTATCCTTTCTTATTTGGTAACCATTTCCTTCTACAAATTATTGGTGATGTACTCAATGGAGCTATAATGTCTGAATGCCATATGATTAAAGAACTCTTGACACCTTAGCATTATATTGTGGTTCTGTGATAGTGCATTAACATTGCCATTGCAAGTGTACTGTGATAATTGCTTTTACATATAATAAATTGTCCATATGAAAAAGGAAGCAAACACCTTTTGAAACTGTTATTTATTTTCTTGCAGTGTCAATCTCTGATTGAAGAATTGTCAGCTTCTCATTCAACTGACTTGCAGCAACGTGCATATGAGCTTCAAGCATTAATTGAGTTGGATGGTCATACTGTTGAATGCATCATGCCCTTAGACGCAAGTTGTGAAGACATTGAGGTTGTCCCAGTGATTTTATTTTGTTCCTTGTGTACTTTCTACTTTTAGAATGTCTAGGAAATCTGCATGTTCCTGCTTCATAGAATATTCATCTTTGAAAAACTTAGATATTAATATCTCCTTTTCAGCCTCATGGGGTTCCAATGGAACCAAGACCAATTGTTTCCTTTTTTTATTTCATGGTCATATATGTCTGACAACATTACCGAGCTTCTTACCAATTGCATTTTTGGTGAATACATTAGTTACCAGTCAACTTCCCAATGAGTTTTTACATCTTTACCCATTGCTTCATCAGGCTATGATGAACAATTTTCACCTCTGTCTTAACACACTTTTGTGCTCAATCCATAGCTTGATAAGCCTACTATTTCTTCGACATTTTTGTGTGCCGATTTCTAATGTTTTGAGCTGCAAATTGCAGGTCGACAAAAACCTTTCTTTCCTTGATGGCTATGTCAAACAGTCACTGGAAAAGGGGGCACGGCCATATATTCCTGAGAACGAGCGTTCTGGGATTTTTGACTTAAGCAACTTTAGATCCCAAGAACAGCATGAAGTTTCTACACATAGTCTTAGATTTGAGGCGTATGAGCTTCCCAAGACTTCAGTACCGGTTGGGATTTCTCCTGTACCAGTAACATCCTCATCTGAACTTGTTCCTGTTCCTGAGCCAAGTTATTATAGGGAAGCGCAACAAATGCCATCAGTATCATCTTCATCTGATGCAGGGCCATCAGAAATCAAGCTACGACTTGATGGGGTGCAAAAGAAGTGGGGTAAGCCAAGTTACTCCTCTACTGCAACGTCAACAAGTTCTGCCTCACAGAAACCAGTGAATGGGGTGACACAAGCTGAGGGAATGACTACTGGAAACCCGAGAACACGGGAAATCTCATACGAATCGAAAAGAACTCAAGTTGAAATCTCTCCAGAGAAACAGAAGCTTGCAGCATCATTGTTTGGGGGATCTTCAAAAACCGAGAAGAGAGCCTCCTCTTCAACTGGTAACAAGGTTGCAAAAGCAAGCAACCTGACTACATCCAAGGCAGCAGCTTCAGCTTTCACAGATACCGTGGTGGAGAAGTCACATCCAGTTCAACCACCTCCAGATCTGCTCGATCTTGGAGAACCATCTGTAACTAACAGTGCACAAGCAGTGGATCCATTTAAGCAGTTGGAGGGGTTGCTTGACCCAAGCCAAGGTACGTCCAGTGGGAATGCAGTTGGTACCAGCAAAGCTCCCGATGTCACTTCATTATATTCAGATATGTATACAGCTGAACAGAGTGGCGGTCTTGTGCAGTCTGCATCTTCTGATGGGCTGGATAGTAATTCTACCTCTGCATCAGCTAATGCAACTCTGCATTCCGCACAATCTAGTAAAGGTCCAAACGCTAAAGACTCCTTAGAAAAGGATGCACTTGTGAGGTTGATGGGCGTGAACCCATCAAGTCCAAACCCCAATTTGTTCAAAGATTTGCTTGGCTAAATGGAGATAGAAAACAATGAAGCAGTTATAGAAGGACATAAGTCATATGTGATTCACATGATCTTTTCCGGGGATGGCTAGCTTAGATTACAACTGTTGTACTGTTCGGCTAGGGGGAGCCGGAGACTCCTCTAATTGGAGTGAGCCAGCCGCTTCGGTGGTGTTTAAATGAGGCTGAGCTTTGCATTCATCGGCGGGCACATGTAGGTTTTTGTTTACTAAATCAAGTTGGTGTATATTGGGCATAATTTTCACAAAGGGGGAGGTTTGTTTTAGTGCTTGTTCGCAGCATCTCTTAGAATTTTAGACAAATGGGTTTCGCCATTTCTTTCATTGTTATTTGCCTTTGCACAGAAGTGTCATCAAGTGAGAGAGAGTCTTGTTTCAATAATTTCTGTAACAACAAATTTCCCTTGTGGTTTTTCTCAGTTTAACATCTGCTCGTTTTTCTTTCAAAAGGTTGGAAGAGAAAAAGGGTTCTCTGGATGTATATCAGGACTTACCAGCTACTCTTGGCACAAAGTATCATCGGTACAGAGCTTAGTATTGCAAACAAAGACTCATAAATAAAGATTCCAATATAAATGACCGCAAGATTAATTTCTTCATTATTAATATATAAAATACAATACAAAGCTATGAATCTGACTTTTGCCTTCAAAATCTTAATGGTTAAAAATGTGAAATCTTATTTTTTAAAACTGCTTTGACAAATCTAATATCGTAATGTCAAAATTAATAAAATAAAAAGATAGGTTGGTGGAGAATATTAAGTTGAATATTCCATATTAATGAGGGAAACCTTAATTGGTGAAAAAATAATTGATGGTTGATAAATAATATGTTCAAATAAGCTTTCTTATAAGTAGATCCTTAAAAGCCTATTTAATATTTCTAATTTAGCGTCGAAAATATCAAATAAGGTTCTATACTTTCTACAATTTGATTTATTATTACTATATATTATGTTTTAATTTGTTGTATTCTTCTCTTCATGTAATTCTTTTACCATACGAGAGTCTTCTAGTTTGAGGAACGCTAGATATTTCACATTAATAATAACATAAATAAAGCATTAAAATCAAAATAATAATATAAAAAATAAAAACATTTTACTTTAAAGTCGAGTTATGATATTTCCTTCGAAGGCGTTGACAAATTTTGGGTAGAAATATTTGTGGCATAGAATCATGCCACTTCCACCAACTAATGAACTAGAATTATTTGTTCCGGTGTTGAAAAAGAGCAATCGTGAATGGTGGTTTGAAGTGTTGGTCAATAAGAACTAAGCTTGTTGTTAGTCATAATAATTCTAGGTTTGTGATTGTGAACAGGGTAGGTTGGTGGAGAAGCTGGCTTTAAATAATTTTAGTTTCTAGGGTTCTTATCCCTGGATGGTTTTCTTAATTTTGCAAGTAGAATCAATAAAACGGTGCTTGGATGGTTTTATTAATTTTGCAAGTAGAATCAATAAAATGGTGCTTTATTTTTATGTAATCAATTTCTTTAAGGATGTGCAAATAATAGGTTTTTAGCTAGAGAGGTCTCAAGGCTTGTAATCCCAGTTTCGGAAGGGTTTGGATTGTCAAATTCTTTATCAAAATAGTTGCTTTAGAAAGACTTTTTAGGTAAAATTTGCACATCTTTTGAAAATATCTTTGGTTTTTCAAAAGAACCCCTTGGAGATATTGCTAACTTTAGGGTCCTTGAAATCTTAAATATTTACCATTGTACAAGAGGATGTAGAGACCTCAAGTTAAGCTTTAGGAAAAAAAGGGACTCAGTTTTCCTCTTCTAGTACTTTCAGCCAGGATTTTCCGAGTTGTTAGGTGGTAGATTTTACTATAGATGGGCTTTCTGGGCTTTACTTAGGTTTGAGTTTGCAGCTTCTGGATTGAAGAAATTCTCGAGTCAAGAAATCCATAATGAAATTTGCTTCCCCATTAATATATTCAATATCAAAACAAAAAATATAAAAAATAGCTTACTGTCTAACAAATTTTCGTTTTTAAACAATATTTACAATCAATATAGATTAGACAGTTCTCCTTGAAAATTTATAGTACATAAGACAATACATAAATTTGTTTAAAGTGGTGTTCCGATGTCTTGATGTATACTGAGTTATTTTTTCTTTACTATTGTTAATTTGTCTTAATATTCCTTCATTTCCTTAACTATAGCATATGTTTCTAATTTTTAAAAGTAATAGGGACAGCTAGACGTAATATAGGAATTTCCTACACCATGACTTTTATTTGTTTTATTATGTTAGTTTGTTGTTATATTCAAGATTTTGGGTTTTTTTTTTAATCTTTCATAAAGTGGTTTGCAAAGTCTATTTAAATTTGGACAAACATTCATTAAATAATTCAAGCTTCCTAAAAAAATCTTTGTAATTGTTTTCTTATCAAAATTTGGTTTGAAATTTTGTTTCTAAATTCTAAAGTTCTTTCTATTGGATTATTAGAGTCAGACCAATTCTTTAACTATATTTATGGATATTCTTCAATGTCCCACCCCAGCTATTTGTGAGAAAAAGATGAATAATCATATGCTTCCGGATAGTTTATTGGAAATCTTACAATATTTATTGGTTCTTTTTTCTCTAACCATCATAGTGTTCTACGAATGTTATTTTAGTTTTAAAAAGCCTAAGTTTTAATTTTGACACCAATGATCTGCTCCTTTTTTTTTGAATAATATGGGTAAAAGTTTTTAATATGCTTGAAATGTTGTTATACATCATCTTTGTAGACTATACAAAATTTTGAATAAGGGGTAAATATTTCATTCATTATTCCTGAAAATTTTGAATGAGCACTTTTCAAATAAAAAAGCATTATGTTCCGTGCAAACTGTCTCAAGGCAAAAGTAAAAGCAAATTTATATCTAGGTGCTATTAAACCTGCCAAGCCCTTGATTTCATATATAAAATTGAAATTTTTTTAGAATTATAAAAGCAATGTTATGAATATCATATCAGTATCAATACTGGATTTGGTTATGGTACAGTAATGTATAGGTACCGATTAATACTGGGTATTATTTCAGGAATTTTTTATATTTATAAAACAGTCTCTTATTTTTTTTAAATTGCAAAATAATACTTTAATATATTGTACTGTATACTTTATAATTTTACATCAACCTTATCTCTAAAAAATCATAATAATATAAATTTAAAATAAAAAACCATTTATTTATTTTATCAACATTATTTTCACATATAAATAATAAACAAAATTAATATGAAAAAGATCGTTTAATCATCATAAAATATAAAATATTTAAAATACAAAGTATTTAAAATATTGCAGTTTCATCATATAATAAATAATAATTACATCAAAAACATCAAACGAAAATAATAATAAATATTCATTACTATCTAACAATTACAATTAACAATAAGAGTTCGTGTTAAAGAACCAATTAGAAGTGACACTTGAAAGAAAAATATTTACAATTATATTGCATATATAGAATTTAATATATATCAAATATAAGTGAAATTAGAAGAAGATGAGAAACAAAAACTTAGAAATTCATTCAATCAAAAACCCGCTATAACTACATTGACCCAATTCTCATATGGTGCAAAATTCTCATCATTGAGAGGAGTCTCATTATCACTATCATTCAAATTCATTGCATCAAATGGCATGTCAATGCTTTCTCATCCAAGATTATCTTCCAAGTCACTCTTATGAATCAAACTAGGTTTCTCAGAAACCCAGTCTACCAAAAGATTGATATTATCAATGCAAATTGGATCTACTGGATTATTTGTTCTATTAAAAGTTCTAGTCAACAATAAAGTTAAATTATTAAAAAATTATAAGAAATTATATCTAACTTAATAATGATAATAACGTACCTTTCTCAAAGCTTTAAATTGTATTGAATAAAGATCAAGTCATTTAATCTTTTGTGCTCCAATCTATTCCTTTTCATGGAATGGATAGATTCAAATGTGTTCCAATTCCTTTTATAAAAGGTTGCACTCACACATTGACTTAGAATTCGAATCACAAACCTTTATAATCCTGAAACACCTCTTCCGAATTAGTCACACCAAGAAATTGTAAATTAGAAGACAGAAAAAGCGATATAAACAAAATAAAGTGACGATAAATTTTAAAGAAGTAACAAAAGTGAAAAATCTGTTTGAAAAATAGCAATTGACATATCGAAAGCTCCAGAAGCCTTTTTATAAATCTCCAGTTTTAAGCGTAGGAGGTCTTGCATCATCTCATGGCAACAACTATTGTAATAGTTAATAGAATTCTTCTATTAACTTCAACTTGCTTTGTAAAAAATCTTTGTAATTGTTTTATTAACAAAATTTGGTTTGAAATTTTGTTTCTAAATTCTAAAGTTCTTTCTATTGGATTATTAGAGTCAGACCAATTCTTTAAATATATTTATGGATATTCTTCAATGTCCCACCCCAGCTATTTGTGAGATAAAGATGAATAATCATATGCTTCTGGATAGTTTATTGGAAATCTTACAATATCTATTGGTTCTTTTTTCTCTAACCATCATAGTGTTCTACGAATGAGCACTTTTCAAATCAAAAAGCATTATGTTCCGTGCAAACTGTCTCAAGGCAAAAGTAAAAGCAAATTTATATCTAGGATCTATTAAACCTGCCAAGCCCTTGATTTCATATCAAAAATTGAAAATTTTTGAGAATTATAAAAGCAATGTTATGAATATCATATCAGTATCAATACTGGATTTGGTTATGGTACATTAATGTATAGGTATCGATTAATACTGGGTATTGTTTCAGAAATTTTTTATATTTATAAAACAGTCTCTTATTTTTTTTAAATTGCAAAATAATACTTTAATATATTGTACTGTATATTTTATAATTTTACATCAACTTTATCTCAAAAAATCATAATAATAGAAATTTAAAATAAAAAACCATTTATTTATTTTATCAACATTATTTTGACATATAAATAATAAACAAAATTAATATGAAAAAGATCATTTAATCATCATAAAATATAAAATATTAATCATCATAAAATATAAAATATTTTAAATACAAAGTATTTAAAATATTATAGTTTCATCATATAATAAATAATAATTACATCAAAATCATCAAATAAAAGTAATAATAAATATTCATTAATATCTAACAATTACAATTAACAATAAGAGTTTGTGTTAAAGAACCAACTAGAAGTGAAACTTGAAAGAAAAATATTTACAATTATATTGCATATATAGAATTTAATATATATCAAATATAAGTAAAATTAGAAGAAAATGAGGAACAAAAACCTAGAAATTCATTCAATCAAAAACCCTGCTATAAATAAATTGACCTAATTCTCATATGGTGCAAAATCCTCATCATTGAGAGGAGCCTCATCATCACCATCATTCAAATTCATTGCATCAAATGGCATGTCAATGCTTTCTCGTCCAAGATTATCTTCTAAGTCAATCTTATGAATCAAACTAGGTTTCTCAGAAACCCAGTCTGCCAAAAGATTGATATTATCAATGCATATTGGATCTACTGAATTATTTGTTCTATTAAGAGTTCTAGTCAACAATAAAGTTAAATTATTAAAAAATTATAAGAAATTATATCTAACTTAATAATGATAATAACATACCTTTCCTAAAGCTTTAAATTGTATTGAACAAAGATCAAGTCATTTAATCTTTTGTGCTCCAATCTATTCCTTTTCATGGAATGAATGAATTCAAATGTGTACCAATTCCTTTTATAAAAGGTTGCCCTCACACATTGACTTAGAATTCGAATCACAAACCTTTATAATCCTGAAACACTGCTTCCGAATTAGTCACACCAAGAAATTGTAAATTGGAAGACAGAAAAAGCGATATAAACAAAATAAAGTGACGATAAATTTTAAAGAAGTAACAAAAGTGAAAAATCTCTTTGAAAAATAGCAATTGACATATTGAAATCTCCAGAAGCCTTTTTATAAATCTCCAGTTTTAAGAGTAGGAGGTCTTGCATCATCTCATGGCAACAACTATTGTAATAGTTAATAGAATTCTTCTATTGACTTCAGCTTGCTTTGTAAAAGATAATCTGAAATAGACATTAAGATTCAAAAATGTCCCAGCTACAAGAAATAGAGAGTAAAGTTGTCTTTGCTATCTTTTATAGATGATTGCAAGATAAGGTGTGTAGAAGAAAGAACTATTTTTAGATTGGCCTTGATTGCTTCCTTCGCCCTCTTCATGACATTATAAGAATAATCCATTTTTGCCTTTTCATGACTATTAGCCAGAAGAATTACCCTCATCAAAGGCTCGTAAAATCGGATCATAAATTGATATTGAGACCAAAATTCAGTATCTTCAAATATAATTATGGAAACCTCTAATCTAGTATTAGACCTAGCATGTTAGGATGCAGCACATTTATCACTTGTAAACATCTGTATCAATTCTTTCTTCATCATAGTAAAACACTAAAGTGGTAAGAAATTTGTTGCAAATATTGTAACAGTATGACGACACAAATTCCAGCCATTGGTGAAATCCTTTCTCATTAAATTCAAGACTAACACACAATTGTAGATGAACTTGGTCACCGTTTTTGCTTTCTACACAGTCTCATCAATAATAGGAAAATATCTAACATCTCCTATATTTTTCAACATTAAGTCAATGCAATGTGAAACATAAGGAGTCCAATAAAAGGAATTATCCTTACTTTGTAATCTTCTTCCAACTGCTTTATAAGCGAAAACATTAGCAGTAATGAATTAGACAATATTTTCCAGCCCAACTTCTTTCACAACTTCATCGAATATTTCAAATAAAGTATCAGTATTCCTAATAAGATCAGATGTATCAATAGACTTCAAAAACATTAAGCCCTTTATAGAACAAACCAAAATATTAATAATAGGCTCATGTCTTCTATTTGTCTAATAATAACACATGATTAAACACCCAAAAGTAGTCTACGTCATTCTTCTTTCATCCAAATAACTTTTAATTTCATAAATAGAGCTACTCAAAATTTTACCTCTATAGTCATAAATTGAAGAGTTTTGTATCTCGGACCTTAAGAGGTAAGAGAATCTACCATAGGCTAATAATAATAAGATTGAGAAGTGTTGAATGTTATAACTAAATTCTACTGATCGGGGTCTTACGCTATGAAAAAGTTTTAATATTTTTTAATCTCGATAATACCACATGCGCATGGGTTATTTACGT
>JANZXR010000005.1:10392856-10420116 GCA_027575705.1 Erythroxylum echinodendron | reverse complement strand
TTTCTTATATTAGATGTGTGATTTTTCTTTTTTAAATAATAAGAGTTCTTTTTTAATGAGTAAAACCAGTATCTTTTTCTCCTTCCAGTAATATTGTAATTTCCTTATCAACTCATTAGAAAATAACGTAATTTACGCTGACTTCTAGTTTAGAGGGGAAGTATGCAGATGGCTCTTGATCTTAGCATAAAGAAAGGCTGAGATAAGGAGGGTTGTACACTAACTAGCAGATCTTCAAAAAACTAAGCGAAGTGTTCACTCTTTCAAGTCACTGCCAGTGAACAGAAATTACAAGTGCACGCAACAACAGTTCTCCGAATCCAATTTTATAGCAACCTTTTTTATTAGACGTTCTCTTTAAAATCATATATTAATTAAGCAAGCTTTATTGGAACACTTACACATGTTCATTCTTATCTTAGTTTCCATGAAAACCTGTTGAAGGGACAGCAATTGAGGGAGACATCATCCAGTTAACTTTTTCAAATGTAATGCACGGTTTAGAATAAACTTCAGCTCTGACTTGGCAACAAAATGGACATGGGAATAGAAGGAAGAAATTTGAAAATGAAAATATACGAAAATAATGTTGGGAAATCTTAAAAAATCATATAAATTAAGGGAAAATGATTCTTATTCCAATTCTTTTTAGCAATTTTAACTTGATGGCTCCAAAATTGTTAAAAAATATTTCAGTAATCAAATATATTTATAAGAATGTAAGATAAGGAAAAAGAAATGATGAAAAAGGTAAGAAAGGATTAAGGTGTAATGTAACATGAGCATAAGTTCTCATAAGAGATTGGAAGCTCAAATTTTGTTCTTTTTTTATCATAATTGGTAATATTTGTTCTTGTTTTATAAAAAATTAAAATAAGATTCTTAAAGAGTATCAAAATGAGTTTAGTAATGATAAATGATATAAAAACTCCTAAAGAAATTTCTTCAAGGTTTTTGTCAATTTATTTTATCACATTTACTATCATATAACTTATAGTTGATTATGTAATAGAATTTGTTGGTTTAAATAATAGTTTATATTAGAATTAATAAAAGGGTATTTTAATTTTTTTAATATTATAAAGTATTTTCTAATAAATTTAAAATAATATTTCTAAAAAATAAGCTAAGTTATAAAAGAAATTTGTATTTTTCACTTAAACACCAACTATTAGGGTCTTTGACTTCAAATCTGAATGAAAAAACAAAACAATACGATGAGTTGGTTGACATGGATGATTAGGTTTTGTACCGGTGGATGTACTTACTGCGTGAGATCAAAGTAGTATTGTGTTGTTACATTATTAACTCTGTATGCATATTATCATCCTATCCTGTCCGACAGTTGTTTAAGCTAACATAAAATACTGAACATTTATGATGTCAGTGTGCCAGTTTAATGATGATCATCTTAACTTTGTTTTCACAAACACCAAGATGCGATCAAGTTAAATAACATTAATCGCTTGATCGTGTTATTCTATTGCTTTATGATCATATGTAATAATCAAGGTCTTGAAGGCAATGCATGGTTGAGTTGACACATCCACAACCATCGTTTCCTTCATTTTTATTTTGAGTGAAAATTAAAGTTAAAAATTGGGGTATAGTTTTGGCATATGCTACAAGATTTCTGTACCTTCATCATTTGCTACGACTCAAATGTAAAAATATTCCAAGGCTTGAGAATTTAATAACCATCACCTTGCATGGAAAAAGAAAAGATGGAGTCATGAAATATCAAAATTCTAATTTCAAAATTTCCATTTGTTGGCCTTGCGGCACTTTGTATATTTTACACTTCAATACATAAGCGCATTTTGATGTGGGTAAACCCCCCACTGACATCTCGCATTTATCCTATTTTTGTTTGCATTCCAAAATAATATTTTAAAAATAAAAATAATACAACAATGATCAATAAGTAATCGCAGAATATGTATCATTAGATGATACATTTTTTGCCTTCTTTTGTTAATATTCTTTCCGGTGAAACTCTTCTGTACACTTGGCATTTCCTGCTGTATGTTACTTTAATGATAAATGGGATTTTGCTTGGACTTGGTCTTCTTGTCAGAAATGTTAGAAACCAATAAACCAATTGCTGAATTGATGGTTTCCAAATATGGAAAGTTGTTGTTGATGATGATGATGATGTTGTTATGAAGCTGGGGATGAAGCTTGAGAAAGAGTGATATGCAGTACCACTAGCAGTAGTACTATGATGACTTCAAGGATAATCTGATGGGTAAGCCATTCTGGGGAAGGGCAAAAGGGCCATACTGAATCCCATTGTGAGAACCCACCACAGACCACCTGCACAGTTCAAACGATTTTGCTTCTGTCACTACACACACTATTTGAAATGTTCATGTTTTGTTTTACTAGTAAAATCCAGAAATATTTTTATGTTTTTTCTTTTTTACCAACCTGTACTTGGTGGTCAGGTGATGCAGAAGGACGAAAATCTCCAGCTTGGCTAACTCATTCCCCGGACATGAGTGGACCCCATTGCCAAATGGAAGAAATGTATTGGGCTTTGGTGCAATCTGTTAAAGTCATCGAAAGCAAGCAAGTTGATTCAGTTTCAGAAAAAGTTTCAGAAGGGATCAGTTGGGCGCTGAATTTGATGAATAGGTACCTCAAATCTGGAAGGATCAAACTTTTCAGGATCTGGGAAGATTTCAGGGCTGTGGTGAATGTTTCTGAAAAGGGGTAAAACTTTCCATCCTTTTGGGATAAGATAGCCTGCAAAACAAAATGGAGTACAAAGGGTTAGTTTAGCTCCATGAATATGAATATAGCACAATACTTCACTCAAAAACCCCAAAAAAAAAAAAAATTGACCTTCATATTCAACATCCTCAACAGCCTCTCTGAAAGTGAAAGACAAAATTGAAGCAACTCTTAGTGTTTCTTGAATAACCCTTGAAGTTATTGGCATCTTCCTGGTATCAGCCCAAGTGAGCAGCTTCTCGTCACCCGACTGCTCTTTACATTTAATTATTGCCTCTTGCTCTTCCTGGTAAGCACAGAAAACCAAGTCAATGAAAGAATTAATCATTTGTCCTTTTTTTTACTGTACAAAAGGTGGGAACAGGAGTTATTACAGTGACAGCTTGGAGGACACTAGGGTTTTCCCCAAGGTACTTAAGAATCCATGTCAAAACACTAGCTGTTGTATCACGAGCAGCGAAGATTACACCGATAATGTTGTCAGCAATTTGCTCATCAGTGAGTTCTCCTTTTTCGCTCATGAATGATCCTAGCAAGTCGTTGTGATCTAGCTTCATTTGCCTCCTGGTGGAGAGGATTTTTGCTAGAATTTGAGCCAACTCTTTTCTTGCTTTCATGGCTTTGTTAAAGAGTGTCCCAGGTAGGTTAATGGGCATTGAATTGTATCCCTTCTCAAGATTGTAATAACACCTTTTTAGATCTTCTCTGTACAAAACCTCATCTTTTCCAAATATGGATAGTAGAGCAACATTGAATGCATACTGCCAAAAACCAAGCAGCAATTAGTTAGAGTCGGTACCTAATGTTTATTTCCAAATGCAGAGTCAAACAGGGGAAAGAAAAAAACAGAGGAACCCTGTTTTGTTCTGTTTTAATCTCTTAGTACCAAGAGAAAATGACATAAAGCAGGAGCTTACTGTCTTCATTTCTTGGAAGGTGTTCAACTGTTTTCCTTCCCAAGATTGAAGAGAATCCTTGGCAACGGACTCGATATCGGAGACAATGTTTTTTAGAGCTTCAGGCATGAAAGCACGAAGAACAAGCTTCCTCAACTTGGCATGGTAATCTCCCTGGTGGAAGAAGATAGCTTGTTTGCCCAACATCCTCTCTTTGCTGGCAGGAAATGTTGGTTTGAATAGATGAGCTCTCGTCACAAGCACGAATTTTGCAGCTTCAGGGCTTGAAATCATCACGCAAGGACAACCCAAGATGTGAGTTTTGAAGATAGATCCATACCTATACCAAAAAAGAACATAATAACATCAATAGTGGCATAAGTTTTCCTTTTTAGATAAAAAACAAAGCTTGAAGAGGAATGTTAAAGAAATAAGAGTTGTATAGTGACCTCTTCACTTTTGAGGCAAAGAAGACATTTGGGTTTTGAGAGTAGAGCTGAAATGTCTCTCCGATGTAAGGCCAACCCAAGGTTCCGGGAGGGAGAGGCAATTTCCGGTGGTTGGAAGCAATGAACTTGAGAAGGAAGATAAACAACAAAAAGGCAAAAGATAGAAAGAACAGAGAGGAGAAATCCATGTCTGCAGTTGCAACTAATGAAAACCAGCGTCCCTGAAGTGGCTCAGAGTAGTTAGGCAAAGAAGTGAAGGGACTTTGTTTGTGTGCACAGAAGAAGCGAGGAATAAGAAGGTATTTATAGGCTAGTGGCCAAGTAACAGAAAATAAAATAAATAAGAAAACAGAAATAAGAAAAGGAAAGGAAAGGGGGAGCAGAAAAGGAACACTTGACAGAAAGAGAGGTTTTCCAATACAGCTTGAATCGCACACGCTGAATCCTCCCTCCAGCTGGTTTTGTGTCTATAGAGATAAAAAGAGGGAGTTCTGGATGTGCACGTGGCAATAGGGGTTGGACAAAAGAGCACGTGAGACAGGAGAGGCTTCTTTTAGTTTCTTTCTTTTTTTATACATATTGACCAAAAACAAAAGCATTTCAAGTTAATTCAATTATTTTCATTAATTTTTGTAAAATAATTACTTTTAATTAATTAAAAGGGTATATTTAGTTTGAGGTGATAAAACTCATATAATTTAATATCTTTTTAAATATCAAACAAATCAATTTTGTTAGATGTTTAATAAATTAATTAAAACATAAAATCATAAGAATAAGTGTACGACTTCTTTAAAAAAAATACTAAAAAAACATCCTTTTTTACTCCAAATTAACATTACTTTAGGTTATAGATAAATAAGAAAAAGAAAAAGAAAATGAAAATTATTCATCAGACAATGTTATAAAACTTACTAGAACCTGAAACCATAGAAATGGGTTTGCATTCCTATCCGTACCAGTACCACGACTACCATAATATCAGTCAATTAAAACCTTTTGGCATTCAATACGATAATATCACAGCTACTTCAAGCACAAAATGTACACATGTGTACAGCTCCACGCAACCCGTCATTTATTGCTAAGTATTGTTCAGTCTTGCAGCTTAACCTAAAATTAGGGTTTATCTTGATAAAGTTTAATATTAAATATTTTACAGTCCATTTTAAAACCTAAAATAGGGCAGTACATGAACCGTTCATTTTAGTCTGACTTTAGGAACTGTAATATTCTAACATTCAAGATATTAATATATCAACGTTTTTTTTTTCATTTGCAAACCCTTATTGATTAATATGACATAATACCATAATTAAGGTGGTCAATCTTGGGATAGCTGAGCCTGAGCCTATACATAATGTTATTTGATACATTAAAAATGTCAAATACAATTGCAAGAAAAGCTTATCACATTATTCATGTATGAATATAAAATTTTCTGTTTTTCTGGATTAGTTTAACCCAATTTCCCATAATTGGTAATAAATCAAGGTTGACTAAAGTTTGTCAAAGAATTGACGTTTGATATCATTTAATTTATAACAATTTAGATTCAATAACTCCATGCTAGATCATAAAGTCAAAGATAATTAATTGCATGTTAATTAGTAATTATACATAAAAATGTTCGTGAAGCTTTATCATTTTAATAACTTTGTGGAAACTAAGATTAAGGGTGCTTAACCAATTTTATCAACTCACAGGATTGGATTGGTGTGAATTCAGGATTAGAAGGATTTTGTTTCTTTGTATCATTAACTTTATTTTTGCAAACCAGAGATATTATAAATACTAAATAAATTGTTTATATATATAGCAGATTGGACTTGAAATAAATGATTTTGGACTTGGAAGCAGTCAGCACCGTAAAAGTGTTGGCGAGTCGGAAGTCAAGACGTGGCTACTACGCTTGTGGTTTGGAGCTGAAACATGGGACCTTTCATTAAATCCATAACCACTTTAGTGTTGCTATGTTCAAAGTTAAAGAATTTTACATGGCATTTCTTATACGTAACATGCATGCACTTCTTTTCTTTTAATTAATTGAGGGGGTGTTTGTTTCTATTTTTATTTTTTAATTTTTGTTTTTATTTTCAAATTTAGTAAAAAAATATTTTTAAATTTTTAGTTTTGATTTCTTCCTGTTTCTAAAAATTATGAAAATCATAAAAAGTAGTTTTTGTTTTCTTTTTTTTCATAATATGATTTACTATAATTTAAATATTTATTTTTAATTTTTAATTTTAATAAAAATTATGAATAATTTAATTCAACATTATGTGTTTAATAAATTTAAATTAATTATCAATAAAATTATTAATAATTTAATTTTTATAATTAAATCATATGTAATTAAAATATATTTCAAATAAATATTAAGTTATAAATAAATTTTTTGTTTTTAAATTAGATAATTTATTAAAGCAACATAATTTTATTAACAATTTGTTAATAAATACTATATTAGAGATTAAATAAATTTATTTAATTAAAAATAATTTCTCTTTAAGTTTTATATAATATGTAATTATTATCAGTGATGAAAATATAATTACAATAACATTAACAACTAAACGAGTTTTTGTTTTTATTTAAAAGAAAATAGAAACAAAAAATTGAAAACTACAACAGAAAAACAAAAGTAGAACAAAACAACCCTTAAGAGAAGCTTTTTATGTTTTCATTCAACTATATAGCCAATGAAAATTTCAACTATTGAGAATCAGCTTATTAGAGGAAAAAGCCTAGGGCTCCTTATAAGATCCTAAATTATGAGCCGTAAATTATTTCTAAATGTGTAAATATCGCAGACAATTTTAAAATGAATTTTATAATAGTATGAGTGAAGGAAAATTCAAATTTAATTTTTTAAAAATTATTAAATATATTGAAATTGAAAAAAAAAAGATCTATTACCTTTTCTGCAAATTGGATCCAGAACCCGGAAAAAGCCTAATTTGCTCTCCAAGGTTCGAACACTACCTTGTTAAGATTTCTTTGACTTGATGCTGCTTGTATCAATTTACTTCCTCATCAATTTTGGTTTAACAAGACAAGAAGTTTGATTATTATCATTTCTTCCTATTTGCCTTCCCATATTTAATGGGTATGCTGATTATGGTTAGAAATTAAACGGGTCAACAAGCGACCAAATATTAGACATGTGGCACTTGAATATCAAATGTAGACTAATCTTAATAAATTGTAGTCCTTGACAATCATGATTTTGATTGTATTAAAAGTCGTTGAAATTTCAAATAATTTTTATTATGCAGAGATCTCAACGTGTTTCAGAACAAATTAGACAGACATTGTCAGAGAAGTAATACATCCTGATCTGCATTAACCATGCAAGTCTCTATCTACTCCCACGAGGTATCCTGTTCTCCTGATCTCTCCTCTCTCTTTTTTTGTTTTAATGTTTGGGTGAGTAATATAATCACGTGATTACGTTTTTAGACCCAGTTAAATGTAGACCAAAAATTTATTAATACGTCACTAATACTTTACTTTGGTCCAGTCCAATTTCAGAATTTGAAACTTCCAAGTATTTTGACATATTTAGGTTTCAGGCTAAAGTTCGGATTCACTAGTCTCTCTTTTATCCTGTGTGATGACAAGTGCACATATATATACTGTATACAAGAGAAAAGGGAATGCAAAAGGATAATAGAACTTAGCACACCTAACAACATATAGAATCAGAGTGCTATGTCTATATCTGGTACAAATCTACACAACTTAAGTATAAGGTTTCCCTGGAGATATTTTTTTAAAAAAAATCCATCTCCCAACTATCATGATAAACTCAATTTGGTCTTTCTTTTTATTTCTGAAAATTCACTAAACAACTTAAATTTCAGTTTTATTTAAATATCTTGAATTTGTAAATAATTAGTAGATATATCTTTACTTTAGTGATATACAACTCATGTCTTATTAATATTAAAATTTTAAATAATATAACAAATACAATTTATAAGTTCAAGATTTTTTAATAAAAATTAAATTTTAATGTATTAATTGAACTTTTGATGAAATTTTAGGAATTATTGAAATTCTAAGAAAAGGGGGGATATCTCGTTTTTCTTCTCTTTCCTGTTTCTTAACATCACGGTTACGATAGTATGGTTGTCAACTCGTACTCATATTGACTATTTCATTCTCTTGATTTTAAGTTTGAGATGAATGTATACATTGAAGAAACATGAACTTAATCAATGCATTGGCCGCCCACAATATAATTGAAAAGTAAAAAAGAACATGTTGGCAAAACCTTGTAAAATTTATTGGGCACAAACTACAATTTTTCAACACATACGTAGGCTAGGAAGTGTATATCTTTTGTTACTTGAATAGTCTATCTAGTTCCTTCTCTAGTCATTGATTAGATCAGATGTGTCTGCTTTGTAATTTAATATCTTTCTCTGGCCATACTCATGAACCAAGTTCAGGACAAAAATGAACTGCGTTTCTTTTGTTCTGACTGACTTTAGCAAAACGAGGTCGCGCTCCTACTTAAGCATGACGATGGATGGTTAACCTTATATTTGATAGGGCTAGAGCTTACCATTTTTGAGTAACTAAGTTATATATATAGTGTCGTCATGATCATCTGATATTGAAATGAAAGCGGTGTCTAAGTACAAGAATATAGTGGCCGGGCTGAAAGACAAAACTGGTATGGGTGGTTGTGCTTCATCATTAAGCAATAATGGAGGAAAGCTACAGAGATGGTCATACATTGATGAAGGCTCGCAAAGTTAGGGACTGTCTTCATACGTATATACAGAGATATAGACGTATTGAATATGCGTACGTATGAACTTTTTCTTTTTATAATATATGTACCACACAATTTTTACTCGTCAAATCAATCATTAAATCTATAGCTCTGCAGTGTCTTTGAATGGAACTCACGGACCCATGCTTTCTTTTCTCTCTTCCTTCGCTTTTCTTTTTCCTCTCTCTGTGTTTATTCATAGAGCAATCGGAAGCTCTAGGCATTTTCTTTAAAATGTTTACTTGGAAGGAAGTAAAACAGTATGCCTTTCTTAAAAAAAATGAATCTTAGACATGTTTTAAATTTTAGAAGTAATATTAGGCATACTAATATCTTTATTAATAAATTTGCAAATAGTTTGTGTAGATTAATAATTTTTTTATTTAGATAGGGATCGAAAAGTGATAAGTAATAAAATTATTAATTTATGCTGCAGTAATTTGTTTTAATTAAAAAAGTACTAAATAGTTGTCCTAGGGCCCTTGCTACTTAATTAAGATAAAGATTCACTTTTTCCATTTTATGAAAATGATCTTTGCAATTTGGTTAGTGTGCCATTAAACGAGCATTATTAGGGTCATTTTCCTTATTCTTCCAAGTACCACTTCTTAAACATGCTTGGTTTTATCTTTGACATGATAACTTAAAATTAACAAGCTAAAGCATTTTTACATTATTCTTAAGTTGAATATGAGACAATTAGGAGGGAAGAAAATAATTCTTATGCATTGTTGGACTACTAGCTTCGTTACTTGAACTTTTCAAGTAAAAGTTTATTGTAGAACAATGAAAATGAAGGAAAGCATTCATCCTTGTTAAATTCCATTGTGAATGTGTTACGTGCTTAATTATATCATTTGGCTTAATTCTATCTATAGAATATCGTAATGGTAATTTGATGAATTAGTTGGTAGATAAAATTTTAAATAGCAAGTTTATTTAATTATTATTTATTAGTTAGGTGGGCCAACTAAAAAGTATGAGTGTTGGCATCCATATTTGTCTAATATTTTGTGTGGAGAAGAGAGCGTCTTTAGTTTCATATTAGAATATGTACACCGATAATTCAACAATTTTCCTTTTCCTAGCGACATTTTGAGGATTTTTTTGCATAACTTGAACCTATAATTTTACTCTAATCTTACTTATCTCTTGGGATTTCAAGTATGAGTGGAAAACCTAGATTAGAAAGAGATAAAATTAGTGAAGGGCATATAAGTGGAAATGACTCATAAACCTAATGTTTTAAGGTTTTGGATTGGAGTGCGGTGTTAACGCCTAAGAGTATGTTCCCTCACTAATTTCATGAAAGTGAGTGGACTGCTCGGCACCGAAAATTGATATAAGAGCTAATATCAATCCTCTGAGTTCTTGTGCCGTGGGTGATGATGCCGGTGTAGCAGTGTTTGCCTGAAGCTAGAAATAGTCTAACGCACAGTCAGCCTGTGGGTGCTTGGGCTGTGAAGTGTGGTGGAATGTTACGGTCTAATTATTCCACATCGGTAATAAGAGGGGCTAATATGAGGTTTATAAGCTTATGAGCTTTCCCATCATTTAAGCTAGCTTTTGGAGTTGGGCTCTCCCATAAAACCTGTATCAAGTGATATCAGAGCTGAGAGTTCAACAAAGGATGAGTATGGAAACGGTAATCGAATCTTGTGGTTGCCATCCTCACGTGGAAGAGCAAAGAGACTCCTAGTAGGCCAGACCAGTGATGTAGAAGAGTTCTTAGTGACACCATATGCTCGAGATATTAAGAAAAAGGATTTCACTCAAGGGAGAGCCCAATTCCAATGTGGAAGTTCACAATTAAGGAGGAGATTGTTGGGATTTCAAGTGTGAATAAAAATCTCATATTGAAAAGAGATGAAATTAGTGAGGGAATATAAGTGGAAAAGATCCATAAACTTAATATCTTAAGGTTTTGGGTTGGAGTGTGGTGTCAAAAGCCATGAGTATGTTCCCTCACTAGGTTCCTGATGAAGATCTCCCAAATAGGTGGGCTCCCAAGTAAGTGGGCTCCCCAGTACCAACAACTAGTATCAAAGCCAACACTAGTCCTCTGAGTTCTCGTGTCGTGGATGGTGACATCGGTATGACGATGTTCACCTTGGGCTAGAAAAGATTTAATGCACAGCCAGCCTGCGAGTGCCTAGACTGTGGAACTTGATGGAATGTTACAGTTTAATTGTTGCACATTGGTAATAAGTAATGTAGGGTTTATAGGCTTATAGGTTCTGCCACCCTTTAAGCTAGTTTTTTAAGTTGGGCCCTCCCATAAGACTTGTAACTACTTATAAGTATCAAATTAAAATAAAGTCATTCGATAATTTGATGTAATTAGAACATGATTAAAGTAATATCAATAAATTAATTTATGATAGAATCATTACATCCCATATTCAACAATTTTCCTTTTCTTCAACGATATATCGGAGACATGATCTTATCATGTTACCTTTCTATCACTTGTTAGAACTAATTAGTCTCTTATAGACATATTATATTAACAATAAACATTGAGTCTATTTTTATAGTGATAATGCAAAGAGCAAACTAGTACTTCTTGTTACCAAATTTACACGACTATTTTTGTCCCAAACTTTAAAATTTCAATTACATTTTTATAGTTGTATTAAATTGTTATATTAGATATAATTTCATATAAAGTTAACTTTATTATGCCCTTCTATTAGATTGGTAGGTACTTCCATTGAAAAACACTACTCATATGACAGGTTCTTACCTCAGGATTTCATAAGAAAAGGGAATATTAGTCTTCATAACATGAAAGTCAATATAAATCTTTTTAGCTATTTTTGCTTCTTGTTTGTCTTGTTTCTTTGTTATTCTTGTTAGTAAATCCTACGACAGTAAACTCAAACTAGTATTAAGAGAGAAGATGAGTATTTTTGATATGGGGAGGAAGCAAAATTGTGAGATTGTGGAGGGATATAATGGACATAAATCATATGACCCAATGGTATTGACTAACAAGGTAATCCTTTTCTCTTTGTTTTGTTATTTCTATCAAAATCAAGTTAACTAGTGTTAGTCAGTTTTTGTTGTAATTAGTAAGTTCCCTTGTGAAAATTGATTCATAAACAAACCCTCATTTCTCTTCTTTTTTTTTTCTTTATAAGATAAGTTTTATGAATTGTTGTGGTTCTATTATGTTATTCTTAATTGATTATGAGTTGTTATGTTCTTATTGTGATCTATTTTGTATAGTTCTTATTGTGTTCTATTTTGTATGGACTCACAACATTACAAGATCTTTTTCATACAAGCTGTAATTTTTTATTTTTTATTTAAATGGTGGAAGTTTTGTGAAGACATCAATCTTATCTTCCTTATGTATATATGTGGATTATCTTAAGAACTTAGATACAAACTCATAAAACGTTGAAGGATATAACATCAATCTTATCTTCCTTATGTATATATGTGGATTATCTTAAGAACTTAGATACAAATTCATTTAATTTTGAAGGATATAAATGCATATGTTGAAAATTTTGGGTACAAGAGTTTTGTCATATATTCTTGAAATTTAAAAAAAAAAAGTGAATTAAGGTTGTTATATAATGGTAGTTTGAAAGATGTACTTATCATAGAAAAAAGAAATTATATATGATGTTTTATATTGAAGAAATTGAGTTGTTATAAATGAAGATTATGTTAAAGATATTGTGTAAAATTACCAAATTTTTTAAGTCTTGTGACTAAACCAATTTTTTTGCTAAAGTCTTTTATATTATTGAAATAAAGAAATGTTGACCTTTTATATCTCTTATCATTAAAACTATTAATTATATTAGTAACATTCTCGTCACTAAATTCTACTTGACTATTAGAAACTTTAATATATTATATTAATTCATGCATCCATTGTCTCATATTTTGAATGGCAATATAGAACATGAATTCCCTAAGTTCTTAATTTGGTCTCGTAACTTATTATGTTTGATTGAGTCATCATCATTATAATCTCCAACTTAATATATTGAGTAATCATTAATATCTCTCTCATTATTATAGGTGCAAATATTATTAAATTAAACAATTGATTTGAAATTTGTCAGTATAGTTTTAATTTTTTTAATTCCTAATATTAAAATGAAAATATGGACTCATTGTACGCGATAATTTCTAAGTACTTCATCTTCAATTCAAATTATGTTCAGTGTTTTAGAGTATTTTTCTTAATCTATGTCTACTTAAAAACATTTTTTTATTTGATCTTACAATACAATACATTAAATATTTACAACGATCATTATTTTTAAAAGTTTTAATTCATCTTTAAATAACTCATAATGATATTATAATTAAAGTCCTTTGACTCTTTATACTTAATTTCTTTGTATTTAGCATTAAATCAATAGGCCTGATGTGATTAATATATGCACTAAAACAATCTTCTTTATCTCTTTTATAACTCATTTGTCTCAACTACTAAAAATACTAAAACTTGAACTTAAGATCATTACCATGAGTTATCTTAATTGTAAAAGTCTCCAAACTCCCTACAAAATCCAACGTTAAACTAACTTCTCTAATATGTTTAATAGGTATTCAATGTAAGAATATTCTTAACCTCATGCACTCTTCAACTTAGTTGACATATAAGAAACCTTCTCATTTTTACCGTCTTTATATATATATATATTATCAAAATATTATTTTTGATGATAGAATGGTAAAAATTTTAGAACTATAAATTAAATCAATCTCATAAATAAGCAATCCATAATTATGTGAATGACTATAAAAATTAGTAAAACAAGTTTCAAAGTATTAGGTAGCTTCTTAAAGTTATGTTTTTATTTGGATATTACTTTATCAAGAATGGAAAATAATTTGATTCCTTAACAACGATGGATTATAATGACTACATATGCAAATGCTTTTCATTCCAGAAGAAAGAATATAACCAAAGAATCTCCCAAAAAGCATTCAAATAACATCTTCTAATCTTTTACCTTTCTCATTTGGGGAACAAAAAGTTATATTCTATTTTAGATCGATTCCCTTAAGCAAACGACATAAGCTTGTAGTAATAACTCCAAGTATATGGTATTAAACACTTGCATCAATTGTAATGCATTTAGCAAACTATAAGCTAATAGGTGTTCTTATTGACATGTTAAATCCCAATTTGACCCTTATTATTATCTTGACTCTTTCTAAATGATCCTTACATAGAATAATATCAAGGGACTCAATTTCCTTAATAAACAAAAGGTTATTAAGGATACTTTTGTCCAGTGGGAAATTGTATATGCTAACTTTTTTAAAGACCAAATTAAAATCAAAGCATTTGAATGAAAGAACTTGATTCCTTATTAAAGCTTAAATTATGCTAAGCAATCACGAAGCTCATTTAAATGGGAGGTAATAGTGGCGTTAGATCCTTTAAAAGTTTAGGTCTTACATTTTAACTTCTTAATCAATTGTTTCACATTCAAGCAAGGATTTCCAAAGGTTAATAAATTAGTTGACATAACCTTTATTTATGTAGCAAATTATACTTTACAGAGAAATCAATTATGGGATGATCTCAAAGTTATATAACCTTGTGACTCTTGGTTAGTTTTAGGGGACTTCAATAGTGCTTTTTTTTTAAAAATGAGATGGAAGGAATAAGAGGTAGCATAAAGAGTTACACAAATGACTTTCTCAATTATGCAAACTAGGTTGGTCTTATTGATCTATGATAGGAGGATCCCTTTTATACATGAAGCAATAATTCGAGTGGTCAAAGAAGCATTAGAGAAAAACTTGATAAAGCAATTGCGAACTTTGATTGGCTAACTTGGTTTCCCAATCGTATAGCTAGTTTCAAGCCTCCTTATAATTAGACTAAGCTGTTATCAAGATCTCACTTTACATCCTTTGAATCTCAAGAAATAACCTTTTAGATTCTTGACCACTGAGCAAACTTACCAAAATTTGAGGGGGTAGTTTAAAATCCCTAAAAGTTCACATCAATGGAGTGGCAAGCTACTAATATATAAGAAAGCTAAAGAAAATCAAGAAGGAGATTAAGTCCCTTAACAACATAAGAAGAAGCAGTATCAAGCATGATTTGAGTAAGGCCTGGCAAAATATCATCAAAGCTTAAGATAACCTCTATACTAATCTAGGGAATGAAGATTTAAAGTCCATAGAAAAGATTGAGCACCATAATTATATAAAAGCTCTAAAAGCTGATAATTCTCTACTTAAACATAAATTAAGAATTCTTTCGCTTGAGAATATGTGATAAGTGTAAAAAAATAATTCTATAATGCCATTCTTTTAAGGAGAAATTATATCAAAATACTTAACCTCACAAATGAAAAAGGAAATAACTTAACCTCACAAATGAAAAAGGAAACCATCAAACCTCCCAAAATACACTTAAAGGTCTAGCTCTCAATTACTATCGAGGAATATTAGGTAAATTAGCTAATAATTGCTCATTTTTTCAAGTTATTGGAGATGTCATCCCTAATTCTCTCATTTAAGAACAATCTGACATATTTTTAAGGCCTTTCGCTAAATCAAATGTCAAAATGCTCTATTCAGTAAAAATCTTGACAAAGCTTTAAGACATAATGGATTGAATTCTTTTTTCTTCTCAAATTCATATAGTGAGTGGCATTCTAACTAAAGTTGTGATAGAATTCCTTGAGAACAAGAGAATGTTGAAGGAGCTAAATAACATTCATGTATATTTGGTTCCCAAGATCCTGAATGTAAGCGAAATCTATGACTACTAATTTATATCACACTATGATGTGATATGCAAGAAAATTGCCAACGTAGTTACCAATAAAATCAAAAAGATTATGCCTCAAATAATCAATCCCAATCAGACTACCTTTGTATATGAAAGGAGCATGGGAAATAATATCTTAATTGCTTAAGATCTCTTCAAAAACTACACCATTAAAAGAGAGATTAAAAGTTGCATAATGAAAATAGATTTTAAGAAATCCCTCAATTCAATAGATTGAGGATTTATGTACACTTTAGAGTCTTCTGGATTCCCTTATCAACACCAAGTTGATAGGGCAACATATCACAACTCTTTCATATAGTATCATTAAGGAACATACAAAGAGGTTTAAGGCAGTAAGAGAGCTCAGGTAGGAAGATACACTCTCTCTATATCTATTTTCTATTTGTATGGAGGTGCATCACAAATTATTGAATGACAAAGTGGCCATGGATCAAAGATGATATTCTCCTACTTTGTGGTGCAAATCTTTACTCTATTAGAGTTTTACTCAATACCATCAACAAGTTTAGGGAAATTTCAAATCTCACTATTAATCCAAGTAATAGCTAATTATTTGTATCCAAAATAGATCAAGCATTAGTCAAACAAATTCTTAATATTACTAGCTTCAAATTGCAAAATCATCCTATTAAGTACCTTGAATCCCAATTTCTTCCATGAATTATCCTTTAGAGACTATTATCTCTACTTATCTCCATTTAACATAGGATTTATCATTTATGCTACTAGAGTGAAACTAATCAAAGATGTGCTTAATAGCCTCTATATATATACTAAAGAAACTTACAAGGGGTATTAAAAAGACCTTAAAAAAACTTTCTATGGTCAAGTAGTGCCAAAAAAAGGCAGTTGCAAAGGTGAACTAGAGTAATATTTGTACACTTAAGTAGTAAAGAGTTCTAGGTATTATTCCTATTAAGGCTATACATATAATGTACTTTTAAAAAGGTTTTAAAAATTGCTAATTGATAAGGAGTCTTTACGATTCAAGTGAATGTATATGCATTTCCTCAAAGGCATCAACATTTAGAGTAGAAGAATCAAGTTCAATACTTTATGCTCCTTAAAGAAAATCTACATCTAGTGGAAAACAGAAAATCTACTTCATTCTGGTTTTGATAATTAGAACAAGTTAGGTCCCATTTATAAGTTTCTAAGCTACAATATGCTAAAGATAGCTACACTGAATGATATTAAGGTGGAGATGTTTATCAGGAACAATTTAGACACTAGCCACATAGGAAATTCAGAGGATTTTCAAACATTAGGAGTAACTTCCCTAATTATAACTCCAATAATGGAAAGCTTGACAAGATTGTTTGGTTAACACATAGCTTAGAGACATTTATAAATAAATCTTGCTTAGAGCAATTCCTCATCAACCATCACACTTTCCTTGGCACTAATTTGTCTGGTTACTTAAAAACTCCCCTAAATCTTCCTTTATAATTACTTATGAAAGGATATAATCAAACACCTTTTCTTAAACTTCTTTAAGTATTTCCGTTGTGAGAATGAGTCAATTTGCCACATCTTCAGTTACGATTATTCAAAGGTTATTTGACAAGAATTCCAAAACTTCCTCTACATTTTTTATAGAGAACTTAAGTTGAAAATAAACCATAGAATGGGCTAGTAAATAAAAATTCCAAAGTAAAAGGTGATCATGCCATCTTTAAGTTAGTACTATGTCGTATTGTCTATATGATATAAATAGAGAGGAACCAAAAAATCTTCAAAACAACAAGATGTAATCACATTTAAAAAAAAAGGAAAAACAACAAAATGAAAGCTAGGGTCCTTTGCAAGTTCATGTTCAATTGCATAAAAGAGCTCATTGTAGCAGAAAGCATCAGTCACATTAGTAGGGAATCAACTTTAAAATAAAATATCTCATGGAGTTTTTAAAATACAAGATCTCATAAATCTTGCTAACCAAACTTATTTACTAATTTTGTGCTATAACTAGTGCGTTGTAATTCTCCTACTAGTTGGCGGGCCTTTTGTTAATTGCTCTTCTTAGTGGGTTTTAATACAATGTTCAGTTTCTAAAAAATAAAGATAGATCAACAAATAAAAATTGTAATTGACAAACAATGTATGAAGATCAATAACAAAAACTAACTCATGGAGTTTAAAACAATCTCATCAATCTAACCTTAAAGACAATCACCATTCTAACACTACTAAAAAAAAGAAATATGTAATTGCAAATTTAGATAAAGAAGAATAAGAGATTATTTCTTTGGGAAAAAATTAAGCACTATCAGTTACCTTAAATAGTTTCTTAAGGGATTTACACATCAAATCTATCAATCACACCCTTTCACACAACATTCACAATTAAATTACACCAATACGGTATTAATCCACAAAGATTGACTTAAATGAGTGAAGCATTTGAGGTCAAAATGTTTATTTTGAGTATTATGGATTATGAATTGAATAGTTCAAACTGGATACAAAGGCACAATGTCCTTAGGCAATGAAGCTATTGCTTGTTTAGGTAAAAATGGTATCAGGTAGAAGGCATGGCAATTTGTTTCCATACAAGTTGTCACGTGATCTGGAGGACTAATGTCGTCTTGAAGTGAAAAATAGGCAACATTTACATCCCAACAGTAAGTATGTGACAATTTGTTTAAATTCCCTGAGATCATGTGACAATATAAATTTAAAACATAAGGAGATAAATGACAAAGTGAAAAACCAATTAAAAATTCAACATGTAATTAACCCAAAAAATATATAAAAACTTGTAACACATCTTTTATTATAAATTACCGGTTATGGTTTAAATAACTCTGAACGATATAATATAAATATTTACAATAATCAAATATTAAAGGAGACATAATACAATAATATGAAAAGACAAAACTAGGTTAAATTTTAAAATGGGTCCTTTAAATTTGTTATAATATAATATGGTATAATTTAGTTTTTGGTATTTTCAAATGTTTAATTTAATATTGTATGTTTATTGAAGTTGTATGATTTTCTACTTACTTAAAATAGAGCTTTAGTATTTCATAATTAAAACTTTATGATTATTATACATATAAAGTTAATTAATAGTCTGTACAAATAAAAGTTCAAATTTTCAATTGAGTTTATTCAAAGCATTTCATTAAATTACAGGAAACCGTTAGGGATCACATAAATCGTAAACATTTAAAGAAAGGGGTTGGAGCATAAAAACATGTTGTCATGTATGGAAACATACAAAACATAGACAGGAAAAAAGAAACGATATGTATGAAGGCGAAACTTATATATGAGAATATATAATACATTAACGATAAGTTAGTTAATGGGGAGAACAACGGAGCTGTTATATGCACATGTCAATAACTATCCGGTACAAAGTTTCTTGGGCTAATGACAGGTAGGTCCCAAAAGACAGATTTGCCTGATGTCTCAACTCAATCCCTTTCCCTTAGCACAAAAATTTAGCACGAACCGCATTTTCCGTGCACCTTCTTTGTGTGCCTTAATTCAATCTAGTAAAGATGCAATCCATTTGATCTTCACGGCCACGGACGAATTGTTTCACTGCTCTACTAAATCATTTGTTTAACCTTTTCTTATGTTGAACCGGTACAGAATTGCCAGGCGCAGGAGCTGGGGTCCGATTAGAAAAAGGACAAAGAGCTATAAGTCCACCAATGAAGACAAGTTGACCAGCTCATTATTGTATTGTATTGTTTCTAGTGATAACGCAAGTGGTCCGAATTTTCAAGTTGTGGGGTCTGCATGTACATGTACATAAATGTAGAGTAGGTCAAGATTGATTTGCATAGCATTGATGGACAAACTCTTGTACGTGCCAAAATCCATCAGCTATGAGGCATTAAGTTTCGAAATTAAAGAAATTTCCCGTGGTCCAACTTGTAGCGGGGACTCCTAAATGCTTATAGTACGGTCCAAATTGCTCACAAATTTTGTTACATTGAATATCGAGTAATTAAACCAGATGTGGCTAGAGCTTACACTATTATCCATTTCTCGTGGTCATATGCTTCCTCCTCAGTGTACATCGTTATGCTATGGTAGTGGTAGCCTGGTAGGACTTAAAGCACTTGCGGTCACATCTGGCTTGGCTGAAAGTGTTAAAAACGTATTTTGTCAGATATTAAATGAGTGAGTGGGATCCACGCGCAAGGTTAAATAATTGGTTACGCGTTTTTGAGCTTTGTTCTTTGACCTTTATCATAATTCTACTACCGAATCTGGACGCCTTTTTTCGTTATTATCCAATGTCCACCCACTTGCTCTCTGTTTTTTCCCGTTCTTCAGTTCCTTCTCTTTTGCAAGTTGTTAGAAAAATATCAATTTTGATGTCACCATTGGATCTCTACTTTTGAGGAAATTTAAGTCAATTTGAATCTAGTTTTTATATTTTAGTTTCAACACATTCTCATCTTAGCAAACGGCTATTTTTTTTTCTTTTTATGCAATAAACTTTATCTGTTTATATTTGATAAATTACTAAAGTGATAGCATATTTAACAGAATTTACTCAACTTATTAACCTAATAGGAAAATAAATTCACTTAATTATTCCTTTTTATTGTTTGACCTTTGATGGTAATAAAATTAAACGTGCATATACTATAATCAACAACTCACTCTACTCCTACCATATATCATACGAACAAGGGAAAAAAAAGAAAATGAAAAAAAAGCATCATTTGCATGCGATAAATATGAGAAAGTATTGAAAGGTACTAGACATAACACATGAATTGCAACTTAGAGTAAAATAATACATCATTTTCAGAACTAGCTAGCTAATTGATTATCAACTTAGAAGCATACCGATCTTGTTAAGGAGAAGGGCCAAAAAGTCTTCATACTTTGTTGGACTTATGGGAAAGAGTAGTCAACGGTTAGCCTTTCAATACACCAAAGCCTTATGCTTTGACTTTTTGCACTTCTTTATCTACAACTAAACTCTTCCACTTGATCATTGGTATTGATAAATTAGCTACTTCTTCAATAGTTAGTATGTACATTAGTAAATCTAAGAGTAGATGAGAGCCACCACATGCGTAGTCTACGTAATATCTTAGGTTTTATACCAAATGTCAAAGGTGAAGTTTTAATTTGTAATTTATGTATGACATCATGTTTACATACATAAACACGCATAATTATATAATTAATAGGATTTTAAAAGTTGGTGAAAATCCACAGTTGTTATTTCCGCCTACTATTTTTAAATGTTGGGCTAATTTCTTTAATATATAATTTAGTCAGAATTTTCTTTTTGAAAAGTAGACCAACATTTCTCATAGAACTTTTTGATGAGATCTTACAAGTATTTTTATACACAATTTATTTGTGAACATATATAAGTGATGTCGTAATTATTTTAAACAATCAAAAATTTATTTCATCACTAAAAATGACATTAACATAAATACTTGTACAAAAATTTATAAAAACTATGGTTTTAACTTCAAAACATTACTTCTTCGCCCTTCAAGCCATTAGCTAAGTCAAGAACTTATTTAGACTATAAAACACTAAAATTGAGAATTTAACCAGTAAAGTTTGACATGTAGAATTACGTAATATATATCAGATAATGATTTTTTTATAGTTTTTTAGTCTATCAAGCTCTCATTAAAAGGATTCTTTCAAGTCTAGTCTTACTTCAAGCTAAAGTTAACAACTCTTTCACTATGTGTACCTTAAACCCTTCACATATACATTTAACTTTTTTTACTAACTCAAGGGGAATGAGGTTTAATTCTCGTTAAGGAACAATCAAAGTAGCCTCTCCTCCAAGAACCCTTTAGTCTCATGTCCCTTATTCACTTTCATAGTCATTTATTTAACTTATCGTCTCCATGCTCAACCCTCCATTCAACATTCGAAAGTGAAGTAATAGTAATCTAAATTTACAACCATTACTTAAACAATTATTTTTCACAATCAAACATAACAAACACCTATACGTTAATTATTTCACACACTCATATAGTGCAACTGATATTCATGCACTTATTAGTCGTAGTCCAATAGTAGAACCAATAGGCATCCAACTACTACAATCATGCACTAGTTATTAGAAAATTGTGGCAAATTTTGATCCCATACTCATAAAATAAATATGAAAATTTTTCATTCTATTTTTTAAAAGTCAAGATCACTTTAAACTCTATAAGAAGATTAACATATAAGTCATAATAAAGTATAAATGATGATTCACATCTTATTATGAAGCTTGATCTTTTTCATGTTATTTCTTTCGAACTGTTTTTAAAACTAGTTCATCTCAACTACCATAATAGCATACTTGTTTGACCTCTAATGGTGTTTACATGACATGTTGAGAAAAATTTACAATTGATATAGAGAGGGTTAAGTAAGAAATGCTAGCTTCTTTACAGTGTAAGCCTATTTACAATAAGGTTTGGATCTTTTTAGTAATTTAATAAAAATAAAATTCTAATGTCAATTAAATTTTAATTAGAATTATATTATAATTAAATACCAATTGGCTCCAAATAAGATCTAATATCATGTTTTGATCATTATTTTTTAAATATCTCATATTTAATCTTGAAGTTGCTTAAACTTTAAAATCAAGTCCAAATTAATTAAAATACTTTTTTTTCTTTCTTTAGTCCATTCTTTGTGTGTGATTCATTAAGTTCAAAAATATATTAGCAACAGGTATAAACTATAACCCTATATCATATTTACTATTAGATAAATTAAGCTTCTTAAATTTATCTTTAATTCCTAATTAAATAAAAATTGCTCTTGGGCTATCATATATTCAATAATTGAAAATATAAATTTTGTTCTCTATGAGTAACTCATCTCCGTACACTCTACTGAAGAGTATAACTATACTCCCACTAACCTTCTTACATGGAAGATAAATTCACAATCCTCTAAAAAAAACTCTTTTAATTTATTATAAAAATGAAGCTTTCAACATCTCTTATCTTTTCAACTATATATCAAATGTATCAATAAAAGTATTAGTTCCAATTGAACGTATTGTCATGAGACTTAAACTCTTCAAATTTTATCTTACTTTCACTACTTATTTTGATAAACATTATCCTATAAGTGTACATTGAAACAAATAATTTCTTTAATAGGTTCTATAAGATTATATCCAACCTTTTGGATCTATCTTAAACTTTTATTATCTGATTTAGTTCTAAATTTTATAGATAATACATATGTCAACTAAGTATCACTTCTCAAAGTCATTTTTTAATCTTTTAAAGTCTTAACATTTCGTATCTAATATAAAATTTTGATAATCGATTTAATTGGCACTAACAATGGTAAGTTGTTATACTAAGCATAGCGATAGAAGAAAAAAATATTATATTATACAGTATCACATATTTTATTTTCCTCATAACATAAATTCGTATTGTTATAGAATTTATTTGTAATGATATTTACTAAAGAATCTCATTCTTTATAGGAAACCAACCAAATTTAAATCTCACTACTTCTATCTCATCGAAGTGCTTTAGTATTTTCAATGTTTAATTTTCACTTAGATTTAAATAATTTGAATTTTTCAAAATTTTAAAACAATTTTTTGTTTAAAACATATGATTATATCATATAAAGTCATTAGTAAATGTAATAAAATACAATTTCATCCTTTTATGAAATGTTATTACACCCACACATCATATTTATAAGATTTAACAATTTAATACCATCATCATTCTTTCACCAAATGTTGATTTGATTATTCTGCAACCTAATAAGTTACACAAGTTTCATACAATTTATAATCGAAGGGATACATATATTCTTGTATGTAACTTTATGATTTTCATTATATTGATTTAACCAACGTAACATAAAAGGATAATCTTTGTTATTTAACGTTATATTCCTACTACTTAGTTAAGCATTAGTCTCCCTTAATTAATCACATACAAACTATTTTTGTAAACTTAGATCAACTACTTTCACTCAACAATTTATTTTTTTATAATGACTTGAATATTGTTGTAATGTTAAATCCAAATTTAGTATCAAATACTCGAAAGCATGAATTAAAAATATACATGATCTCTAACGTATAAGCAAGAAAAAGTCATGCAATCATTTTTCTTCTAATGATAAATATTATCATATTATAATAAATGTCTTTAATTTCACTCCATATTTATGCTTTTAGTAGGCTAAATTAAGCGGAATAATTCTATAAAGGTGCCATACCTTTAGCTTTACTTCAAGAATCCTCTTACATTATGCTATCATAGTGTTGACATACATTTTATATGTTGTCATTAAAGTTTATGAGACATTAGTCAACTTAAAATAACACTAAATTTTTTCATCTATATGATATTGACATATCTTTAAAACTTTGTCACCAAGTCCTTAATAAGAATTAATAGAAAAACTATATAATGGATGTATAACTTTTCTTCCTAACTTTGATAACTCTTCTCAAACCTAATTCTTTGTCTAAAAAATTTGGTTCATTAACTTTTAATATCAATTATACTAAACAAAGGTAATTTCCACAAAAAATAAAATATAAATATAAGAAAAGTAAGTAATTATTTATAACTCATGACTACCAAATAAAATTAGGACTTTAATTATGTATTAGGTTACTCTTACTATTTTATTCAAAAGAATAGCCCTTACTACTATTCGAAAAGGTTATTCTAACATCTTTAGTGGGCTAAGATCTTATTTAAATTTATTTGATTTTAATTCATTTAACAAATGAACTAAATTTAAATTAGGTAGATAATATCCTTATTAATCTCTTTCTATGTGACTCCTAGATCCATAATATGACAACTATTGCCAAAATATATCTTATATGTTATTCCTATCCTTGCCCTTAAATTCATATGATCATGATTAACATATCCAGATTATACAAATTTAGTTCAGTACGACTTTTTAATTTAAGATAAAACATATTTAGGTTAAAGAGGCTTTAAGTCATTAAACAAGCCTTACAATAAATAGAGCTATGATTTTATTCCTAAATAATGGAAGGTAATAATAACATTTTCAACCTATACTTAATATTTTAATGAGAAATTTAAATTTTTTCATCTTATCAAACATAAAAAGCATATAAAATATCATATATAAATATGCAATTTGACATGCATAATATATATCAAACATATATAAGACATGCAATTTATGCACACATAATTAAATTGTATGTAGAAAAAAATCAAGTCATGCTTGATTCTAGTTATTAATTTTCATAATCTAAAATAATAATTTTAATTTCTTCTATGATTAAATTGGACTAAATTTATTGATTACTAATTGAATTAAATTCCTATTCTAAATAAAAATTTAGGTTTCTTCTGTCACCATGCCGTCACTGACCAAATCTTGTATGTCGAAGATGATGAAGGTAGTCTTACAATCATTAGGCCTCTGATGATCTCATCGGTATAGTAGAGACAGCAGAGACAGCAGAACCTCAATCATATTCTTCTTTTCTTGCAGAGACAGCAGAACCTCAATCATATTCTTCTTTTCCTCGGACATAGAATAACTTCCACTTCTCAACCCCTTCCTTTGTTCTTCAATCAAACTCTGCATGAATTCGTCTCTCCTCTTATACAACTTTGTCATCTCCTTCTCCTTTCCACGTTCTGCCTACCGCATAAACGACAAGTAGTCACTAATATACAGCAGACCACTCAGTCTGGTAGTCTCTGCAACAGTCTGCTGAAACTTTTTCACCTCCTTCAAATCTGCTCCATTATTACCAAAATACCGTTTCCCAGCAATCATTCTCATCTTTATATTCAGTGTTAGCTCAAAGAAGACCGTCCTCATCTCAACTGCTTCATTTTGTTGATTTGCAAGTCTACGTAAATCTTGTAATACCTTATTAGACTATGCAAATCTTGTATAAATATTGACAAATTTTTCATTGATGTTTGACATTTGAATTAAAATAAAGATGACATATTAATAAGGAAATAAGGTAAATTTCTAAAAGTGGGTGAGACACATTAATATATTCTTGAAAATGGGCTAGGATGAGTGAGAATTCCTCAATAATTAGAATTGGCGATGAACAACCCAACTAAATCATGGAACAGTGTTATTACAGCGTAAGTGTGTTCAGATGAACATGGCTGAAGTTGACTAACCAGAGGTTTGTCAAAATAATTGATTATTCAAGAGGTAATAATGAAGCGATGCATAACGAGAACAAGAAAGTGGAATAAAAATTTGAGAGCAATGCATAACATGATGAAAAAAGGGGAAACACTTCCTAATATAGTAGAAAAGTAAATTGATGTTGCGGCTAAGTGGTGGGATTCATCCAACACTATGTTCTCATTTATCTTAATAGATTTAGTGATAAAAGTGTTAACTCTTCACTAAGTTAGCAAACTTGGTGAAAAAATAGTGACTTTTGATTTATTTGGTCTCTAAATATTTATAAGTTTATATAAAGACATCCTATTGAGTTTATTTGAGATCAGGTATATTCAATCATCTATTTACAAAAAGTTTGAGATCTTTGTCAAATGTTTAGAATAAAGATCTAGTTCTTGTCTTGGAAAATTTTCAATTAAAAGTTTCTTGAATTCCTTTATATTATTTATTATAAATAATTTAATAAAAAATTGACTTGTATTTCTTTCTTGTTTATTTGTTTGAATTCTATGCTTTTATAAATAGTTTAATAAAGAGACTGTTGTTCGACATAAGTTTAAAATTGATTGCCGTGTGAAGACTTTTGACATTTTGTTCTACTCTTGCGGTTAACTACAACTAATATAAAGAAACCTATTAAAAACATTATTTTGCTCTCAAATAACTAAATCAGTAGTTGCCTTTCACCAAAAAAAAATAAATAAATCAGTAGTTATTCCAAATGACAAGCACAAACTGTTAAAGCCCGCTCAACTTAAGGCACTTTCCACGTCTTGGAGTCATTAGGTATCGCTACAACAGATAAGTTTATTAGCCACGAAAAAAAATGTTGCTAAATACGCGGTAGCAAAACAATATTTGTGACATATTCATAAAATCGTTGCAAAAAAGTTTGGATACACAATATCAACAATAACTAATAACATCGTACATAGAATTTTACGACGTATTTTTTTGTAGATAAAAGTTTTTACCTACTAAATAATAGTCAGCAATTATTTTTAGTAACGATTTTTTTGGAAGAATAATTTTAGCTACTAATTTCTTTTAGATGCATTGTTGTGAACGTAGGTAACAACATTTTGTGACGTTTTTTTTGTAACTAATAGAGTAGTAGTTTTTAGTGACGATTATGTTTTTGTCGCAGAATAATTTTAACTACTAATTTCTTGTTATAGGTAAATGTTTTTAGAGACATTTTTGTAAATGTAGGTAATAACATTTTGTAACGATTTTGTTTTGATAGCTAATATTATTTAGTAACAAAATTTTATTTTAAATTTAAATATTATTATAATTGTTAAAAACAAATTAATTTTAATTTATTACAAATTTAAGACAGTTTGAAATATAAATATGTTACATTTTATAATTAATGTTAGTGACATATTTTTTAAATAATAATAAATTGAAATAAAATAAACATATAAAATGGAATGCATTTT
>JANZXR010000005.1:10368832-10392756 GCA_027575705.1 Erythroxylum echinodendron | reverse complement strand
TTTAAATAATAATAAATTGAAATAAAATAAACATATAAAATGGAATGCATTTTATATAAAAAATATTTACACATCATATACAAACTAAGAGTCCTCTTCTGAGTCATTAACATTAACATAGCTTGAACCTAGTAATTATGTAACCTTCTTTTCAAGTTTGTTTACTTCTTTTATATTACGATCTAACTTAGTCTTTAGTGTCTTATTCTCCTCTTGAAGCACCGTCACATATGCTGGTCGTGACAAAGATGCACCAACAGATTTAGGACCATACCTAAGATTTTCTGGTTCTCCTTTTGAAGCACCGTCATATGTGTTGGTCGTCACGAAGATGCATAAACAGGCTTAGGATCATACCCAAGACCTTTGATATAGCCTGATCTTGTATCAAGGACATTGTTGCAAATGTCATCGATATTAGGCTGATTCCCCTAATTAATATTACAATTCCTGCATCTTGTCTTACAATTTAAATGACAAAATCGAGTTAATTAAAAATTATTACTTACTATTACATAGAAAAATAAATTGTAATATTAATTATACTTACATAATTACTTTTTGCCTCTCCAGACGTCTAGCCTTGACCTTTCTTATAGTGTGTTAGCTTGTACACTGTGATCCTATCACACTCTTGTCCTTGGAATTCTGTTTGGCTCTATTATATAAATTTAAAAAATTATAATCAATTAGAATTTATTTTTTTAAGAAATAGAATAATAAATTTAAAACGTTACACTTACAAATTATTGTCGAACGATAACAAATGATCTGGAGCTGGTGTTATAAGGAGCCTTCATTTTTGCTCTGTTCACCTTGGCTTTATCACACTTTTCCTAAATTAAGAGAAGTAGTTATGAAGTATATAAATAAAATTAATGGAAGGAAATATGAAGAGAAAAAAACAAACCTGAACTTTCGCTGAGGCCCAATAATCACACATTTCATTCCAATTTTTTGGAATCACTCGTTTCGGAACATATCTCCTTGCCTCTTCGTCGGAAAGGAAAGACATCTCAGGCGTGTCGATATCAACGATATTGAACTTCATCTGTGAAACACACACACACACACATATATATAAACATAAGAAAACTTTTTGACACTTAAAATTATAATTTGATCAAATTGTAGTAGAAAGATAATATGGGATGATAAAGTAGTTGAATACAATCGTACAAATATTCTACCAATCAATTCACCAGAAAGTCTTCCTTGCTCACTTTCATATTCTACCAACCGTACAAAATGTCTAGCTTGCTCACTTTCATATTCTACCAATCAATTCACAGTGAACATATGCAGAGGACTTTCATATTCTTTAACCATTGGCTAGTCATGATTCATCAGCTAGCAATCAACAAAAGTCTAACCGAATGAAGTCCAACAAGTATAACCTATCCAGAGGACTTTCATCGAATATCTTATAAGCATAACATAACTCAAGTCTTCTTCAAGCATTCATTCTCTCTGTTCCCTTTCTTCACCATCATTAACAGATTCAAACAACTCAACAACTAATTCTAAGTTGATGATGAACATAGCATTTAACAAACACAATGAAAAATGAAAAATAAACCTAGAACAAATCTAAGAAGTTCTTACTAGGTTGAGTAGCACTGTAGGGATACGATAGAGGATAACCTAAGATAACAGAGAAACTTCTACAAATAACAGACGAAGAGAGCTTTCAATGGAGAAAAAATTAGTCGAGAGAAAGGAGGAAGAAAGAAGTCAGGAGGCGGGATAGGGGGAGGGTCTTTGGGTTTAAAGTTTTAGAGATGTCGTTAAACAAACGATTTCGTCTTATGTATTATTATTTTTTTGTTGTTGTAACATTTGGTGACGAAATGAAGATTCGTCGTCAAATGCCTAACATTTACCTGCCATATTCGATAACTGTCACCAAATATAAGGAAAATGACGATGTTAAGTTTTTCTCATCTGGTACATTTGCCGATAAATCTACATTTTGTCACCAAATGTTGAACTTTTGCTTCAAAAATAAAATAACGTCACAAAATGTACAACATTTTGCTACTAAATTGATAAATCATCGTCAATACTAAACCTTTTATCTTTTCCGATGCTCAGAACTTTCGTCGCCTATCACCATTTTGCTACCAATTATACATAACATCGTCAAAACCCAAACATTTTCCTTAAATTCTTAATTTTTTTAAATGATTAAAATGTATGAGTTTTTCCTGTCACCAATAACAAAATGAAAAATATGTCTTTTGCACTTACATATGGAGTTGTTCGAGATTTGCTTAATTTTTGGGAATTACTAATCTATATTTTTAATTTGGTGGAAAAGAAAATAAAATGGGGAAATTTTAATTTGTATCTTCTTTTTGTTATTAGTTGAATTAATAAGGATTGCAAACCACATTTTATTTAAACTAAATTCATCACTAACATTACAACATATATCCTTTATCCCTTAATCTACCATTAACTTTATTATTTGTATAAAATGATACATTTAATTTAAATACTTGAGGGTTTTAGTGACGAAGAAATTTTAGTTGCAGAAGACCATTTCCCCGACCAACCATAAATAAAATGTATAATTTTTTGAAATTCGTTTTTTGAAATTATAATAATCAAAATGTATAATTTTCTGAAAATTGTAAATCAATTATAATTTATTTGAACAATTAATAAATTAATTTGCAAATAGTTTTCAATTGAATAATTTAATTTTTAATTCAAATTATTTTTTATTTGGAATAGAAAAATAAATTTATTAAAAGTTATTTATGAACTCGCGGGCTTTGGCGATGAACCATGCATTAGTCGCTACATTTGACGTTTGTTGACCAAATACAATAGATCGTAGCAAATTGATTAATACTACTTCCAAACAACTATAGTAAACAATAAACGACATTGTTTATCGTATGACGTTGTTTCGTATTAGGTTTTCAAAGACGAAAACATAAAATGTTACTCCATTCTCGTTCAAGCCATCAACATTTCTCAAAATCCTCTCTTTTGTTTGGGTTATGTATATCACACATCACTGTCAAAGAACCATTATTAGCTGAATCAGTATTATTCTTTTGTTCTATTTTCATCAACGAGGTTGTGCTAAGTTTAACTTATACCTTTAGTTATTTATTATGAGTTCTTAATTATGCATTTGATGTGTGAGTTGTGTTTATGGTTATGTTTTGAATATGATTTACTGTCTATCTTTGTTATTTGTCTGTCTATTTTTGTTATTTGTTATGGTTATGTTTTATTTGTTATATCTTTGATGCATTTTATGGTTGTGTTTTGAAGTAATATAGCTCAATATAGATAATACTATATTTCTGTACATCAAAAACATAGTCATGTCTATTCTACTTTAAATTCTAAATTTTGCTTGTGATACAAACTATACAATAGATTTTTGAAATTTTAGTAAAGGTAACTTCATATCATTAAGCACATTGAAGATGTATAAGTGTTAAAACTGGACTGCTTTCACTTATCATCGAGACTGGAGTTGAACATATCATCATTTTATTATAAATCGACATTTGCAGAATATACCTCTTAACATTATTAATCAAGGAATGCCGACGTAGAGACTAATTCTAGATGGTCCTAATTCATTCCGTTGGGAGGAATATGGCAAAATTGTCCCTACTGAAAAAATAAACAATGAAGAAAAAAATCTTCACTTTATATACTAATTATCGTTTGTTTTCCATGGCCAATCTTCTGCTTCAAGGTGTTTAATATCATCCGAACAACATTATTTTCCTTGTTATATACATCTCATTTCCTTTTATGAAGATATTATATATATTCACATTTGATGGTATATACTACCTGTTACTTTAATCTTCCTTGAGTCTCAAAGATGACATGTATGCCTATAGAGGCAGGAGCGATGTCATAACAGTCTGTAAAGGATTAGGAAAATCGGTTGTTTTCATAAATTCGTCAATTCTACAGACTTCATCTGCTCATTCACGTATGCATGTCACTCCAATTTCGATTCGTTTAACAGTTTACTAATATGACAATATCTGAGTTCTATACTGATTGTGTTTTAGGTAATTCATTTCGTATTAGCTGATCATTTGGCTAACTTGTCTTTCATACTAAATCTAGTGACTTATTCACTTTATCCTCTACAAGTTTAGCTATAGTGGAAAAGTTGTTGTAAGAGGGTATGAAAAATCGTACACCTGAGGGAAGCACTATTACTGTTTCAATTGGTACCTTCGGACATGCAAGGACCCTTCTCAGGAATCTAGAAATCGGGAACTCATTTACCTTTACCGACTCTCATATCACTTGGAATCCAAAAAAATAATTATATCATTGTCATTTATCGATGCAATCAATTAGACTCAACTTTAAAGTTGATTTATTGTTGTATCTGTAAGAATTTGTCAAACAACCTCTCTACTAGTTAGGGGTCAAGCTGTTTACTATTCAGTGTGGATTGTTATTGTTCTCATTTTATGACTGTATGAATTGTTAAACTTCTAATTCAAAGTTCGTACTACTTCATATATCATATTGTTATATTGATACAATTATTTAAATTTTTATAACGATTTTTTGCAATGTTAGTAAATATTAATGATTAATTAATACTATCGTTTAACACTTAAGATTATGTTGTGTGTATTTTTTCAAAAATATATTGTAAACATTCAAAACAAATCTCCAATAAAACATACCTTAATTATGATAAATTATAAAAATGTTAGTTTAACAATTTTGGCAAATGTCAACCCTTTAGTGACGATTTTGAGAAAATGGTCACCAAATGTGGACATTTAGTGACGATTTTCAAAATTTGTTACCAAATGTAGATCTTTTGGTCACGATTCTGAATATCGTCACCAAATGATTACTTTTAGCAAAAATATAGAAAACGTAGCAAAAACCCAACGTCTTTTTACTGACAATTTTACAAAATCGTCGCCAATTGTGAACACTTTAGTGACGAATTCTTAAAATTGTCACCCATTGTGGATCATTTTGTGACGATTTTCCTTAATCGTCACTAAATGTTCAATAATTGAAGATGATTTTTGTTATTCGTCACTAAATGTTGTTCCTTTTCTGACGCTTTTTTAGTTAGTCACTAAGGACTTAGTTTTAATGACGATTTGTTAAATCGTTGCCATATCTCAACTGTTGCCAACAATTTTGATAACATCGCGAAAAAAAAACGTAGTTAAATGTCTACTTTGTTATAGTGTATGAAGCCAAGGTGCACATATATTGCGCTTATATTTTCACCATTCGTTTCAACAAATAAGTTTTTCATTTTCAATTTAATTTTCTATTCTCAACCTTTAGAATACCTTCAAAATCATCAGAAAAGCTTTTCATATTACTAGAATATCTTTTATTTTAAAGTTTGGAATATTATTTTGACTAAATTTAAAGTAACTTTATTCACGGACATTTAATATAGTAACAATTTGATTGAACTTCACTTGAAAATCTTATTTGAATTCTTCAAGTAAAAAGTTTCTTCTTTGTTGTACTTATCTTTTATATAACACTTAAAATAAATCACTAGTATCCGATGATAAATAATATATGATTACTAAAATAAATTAAGGTGAAAATATTGATTAATGCATATATTAATTTGCAATATTTGAGGTATCCAAAAATAATATGCATGACCCTAACGTAAAGCTAGTTTGTGGGAAGGAGGTGATTCCTTACGCTTTTCATGGTTGTATTGGATTTATTGAAAGGGGACGGTTGGGTGAGAGGAGAGAAAAGCAAAGCTTATTCCCAATTATATAAATTGCAGCATATCTCTAATTAAAGATAACCAGCTATTTGTATTGTTAACGTGTCGCACCCATATATATATATATATATATATATATGTATTAATCTGTAACAAGTAGGACACGTATGTACATGACATGCGTCTACGGACTACGCTTTATGAGAATATGCTATTGTTACAATGAGACAGCCAACTTTAGAAATGCAATGGAGAACAACTGTGATAGATGACAAAAATGGATAATATAAAGTTAAAAAGTAGGCGAGGGGTGTAGTTGACGGCTTATATTGAAGCAGAGTGTTAGCAATTATATTCCTTCATGCATGCAAAAGCTTGTTGATTGGAATTTTCCTACCAACACTGTACGTAATTTTTTAATTAGTTGTGTAACCTAATCATCACAGCTAGTATACTTTAAAAGCTGTGAGTGTCTAGTGCTACTCTAAATATTTTTCCTTTCGTAGGTGTTGCGATGTTGATGATAGATTAATGGTTGTCAATTTGCTTATTCAGTTGGTTATAGCTAGCAAGCTTAATTGATAAGTGGCTTTATTGAAATGGAATTATGAATGGAGTTTAGGCTTTTTATAATAGCCGTCCAACTTTTCAGAGATTGATAATTAAGAACGGAGACCCATGAGTCACTTTCTAATTTGTGTGCTGAATAAAGTTGGAAGAAAAGGAGGACCACATGTGTGAAGGTTAACTTAAATTGGATAAAAACCAGAATGTCTTTTCATAGCCAAGGGTTACTTGTTTACAGCTATCATTTCGTCTTTTTTTCTTTTCGAAGAAAGGGAAAGAGAAAGATGGAGATCTCTCCCACTTGACATTTTCCACCGGACATTGCATTGAGGCCCATGTCTTATTTAATTGTTGGATTTTTGGATAGTTAGTTGATTTTCTAGATAAAGCGAACACGGATATCAAATTTAAGCATAAAGGGTTTATTTAGTGATAGTTTTATCCATAATCTTAAGCACAATTCTCTCGTCTTAAGCCTCTACGGAAGATGGATATATTTGTTTGACTAGATAAATAAAGGATTTTATTAAAGTTTTTCTTAAAATATAATTATGTTCAAAGTGTAATTGTATCTTTATATATTGTCTATATATGAGAGAAGAATATATTCTAATTTTTATTTACCCTAAAATAACATTGTTTTATATGGTATCAGGGTAGTGTCGAATTTTTGCTTCATTTTTGGAAAGCATGCTCTTCGTCAACTCAAAATTGTAAAACAACATAACCTCCAAGCATATCCAGTATCATGTAGTGTCGAACAAGAAACCAACAAACCAGACCATTGCCATTGCCTGTTCTAATTGTTCCACTCGTTGTTTGATCTACCACAGACACTGTCTATTCATCTACCCACCAACAACCTAGCAACTTCACGCATCCAATGTCTCTAGTCGCATCAATACAATAGCCAAGCAGTGGTTATCAAGCAACTTCACGCTGCCAATTTCTCTAGTCGTAACAACACAATATCTAAGCAATGGCTATTGTCGCTTGCTTTTATTTATATTTACTTTCTCATAGAGCTCCAGCGTCCTACTTCATTGAACAATATCACACTAAGGTTGCAACGTATCATCACTCTTTCAAACCAGCATAATGCATGTCAACAACCAGACCAGCTTCACAGCTGCACTGAACCTCACAAATTGCACTTCGCCAGCATTACAATAGACCCTTGCCCACCATCATTGCACTACACCAACACGCCTCTCAACCCCCTATTGTTAGCCGTCCAATTGTATACCCATCAAAGCCTTTGAAACCTATACTCAAAAAACCAAATGGATTCCAGGGGATCTCTTGTTCCAACAATAACAAATAACCCACCAATGCAACCAATTATCATCCAACAAGATGATTCTACTTTTCCATCAACTATTATACTGGATGAGACCAATTATTCATTATGGTCTCAACTTATGGAGATGGGAATAGGTGCACGCAATAAGGCTAGGTATCTAACTGAGGCAGCAAAAAACCTACATCTGAAGACCAAAGTTTTGAGACATAAACTATTGAGAATCAAAGAGTGAAAAGTTGGCTTATTGATTTAATGAGTCCATCACTGAGGCAACAATTTATTTGTCTTCCTACTACTAGAGGAATATGGGAGGTGGTATCAAAAACTTTCTATGATGGATCTGATAAAACCCATCTTTTTGAAATGAATCAGAAATCTTTTTCAACTAGACAAGATGGTAAATCATTGTCAACACATTACAATGAACTTGTGGCTATATATGTTTTAGGAAATTGATCATAGGTCAATTTCTCAAGAAGGGATTGTTGAAGGAATAGTCAATTACATTCAGTAATAACTAGGCTCCAAGTTCATATTTTTCTAAGTGGACTTAGACTCTAAATTTAATCAAGTTTGGGGAGAGATCTTACACAAAGACCCAAATTTTGACTTAGCAAGCACATATGCATATGTAAAGAGAGAGTATCAACAAAGACATACAATGGGTAGATTTTGTTCAATCTTTGAACACTCAGTGTTGCAGGCTAATCAAAATCGACAATGATCATCATCTGGCTCAGGAAAGAATCACAAAAATCAACCCATTGGATAGTCTAACAATTTTATGTGTGATTATTGTGGTGAAAAAGATTACTCGAAACAGCGTTGTTATGAAATTATTTGATATTTTAACCAATAGAATTTAAAAAAACAAAAAAAGTTGTTGGAAAGGCTATGGTAACAATTATGGATGAAGCGGAATTAATAGAGACAAAAAAATCAATGCTCATAGCAAATGTTGCTCATTCGCGTATTGTGGGTAAGGTAAATGCTTCCTTTACAATTTTTAGGAAAAATATCTAAATTATTGATACAAGTGCCTCTAATGACATGCTTAGAGATTTTAACCAATTACAGTCTATCATTCCATCCCCTCAATCCATTGTTTGCACAGCTGATAGTACTATGTACTCTATTGTTAGGTAAGGATTTGCTACCTTGTCCAATCCTCTTACACTAAATTCAGTTTTAGTTGTGTCATCCCTTGGGTATAACCTCTTATTTGCTAGAAAAATTACTTCAACTTTAAAATGTATTGTAAATTTTTAGCCTTCATTATATGTTTTTCAGGTTTGACCCAAAAGACTTTTGGTTACAAAACTATATTACTTGGAATTAATTGAGAGTGAAAGACAAAACTTTAGTCATGCGTAGACTAATAGTCAAGAAAAAGCCTAAGTAATTGTCTTGTTTGCTTCATTGTCGAAGGCTAAATATTTTGTTACGATCATTAATGAATGTACAAGTATGACTTGGATATCATTACTTACAAAAAAAAGTGATGATTGTATTGCATTTCAAGAATTTCACAACATGGTGAGCACTCAAAATCAAAAACCGATTCAGTTATGGCAAACTGATAATTCCATGGAATTTATAGATGCCACTTTTGGAATTTTTTTGAATCAACTTAGAATTCAGCATTGGATTCATACATTTATACTCCACAACAGAATGGCTTAGTGAAAAGAAGGGACAGAAAAATATTAGAGTTGGTCTGTGCTTCTCTCTTTAGGATGAATATGCCACATTTTTATTAAGGTAAGGTAGTAAAATCTATGGTTTATCACAACAATAGACCACAATCTTGGGTTTTAGGTTTTCAAACCCATCAATATAAAATTCTATCCTTACTGTCAATTCTTCATCTCTCCAACCTTAAACTTAGAGTCTTTGGCTGTACATTTTACGTTCATATCCCTAAGATCTTAAGAATTAAACTTAATCCTTGAGCAAAAAAATGTGTGATTGTTAGATATTCAGATTTTCAAAAGGGGTATTGGTGTTATGATCTTTAAACTCAAAAATTACATATAACATTGGATGCCTCTTTTTTGAAGTTGGAACTATATTATTTAGGGGGAGTTTCAACTTCTTCCCTTCTGGGAGAAAATGCTACTGGAGGGAATATGTTGCAAGCAGTATTAGGAAATGTAGATGAGTGCTTAGAATTGGAAGAAGTTGTCAATATTCTAGGCAATGTTAATGAGTGCTCAGAATTAGAAGAATTTTATAACAATAACAGCCATGAAGAACAACCTAGTAAGGCAGACTTGCCTACTTTAACACCACTAATTGAAGGGTCAATCCAGAATATCCAAACTGACAACTCTCAAGTAGGGATGGCAACGGATAAGGTTCGTTTCGGGTACTACGCTACTCATATCTATATTCATTTTTTATGACTCAATCCATTATCTATTTAAAATCCATCAGTTTTTACGATTGACTACCCATATCTAAATCCATTAGATTGTTTGGGTTTTTGGTATCTACAGGTTGTATAGCACATAAAAATATAACTTCTAAATAGAAAATATAAAAAGCATATTTTTGCGAACGCTCCAAATCAAAATTACATTAGTAATAATAAGTCAAGATTTTGATTTGTATGTCTTAGAAAACCATAAAATTGGAATAATAAAAATCATAATGTTTAGTGCAAAGACAACATATCTTTTTCACAATCAAGAACTGGAACAAAGACAGAAATATCCAAAGCTTCAAATTGTCTTTGTGTGAACTCCACAGCACTGAGAACTCAAAGGTCACTGATGGAATAACTAAAACGAAAGAACTCCTTTTACTTGGAAAAAGGTGAGGAGTAAAGTGGAGATTTTAAAGTTGTTTCTCTTTAAAAAATATTAATATTTTATTATATTTAACCATATATATTCAAGAAAAAATAAAAAATATAGAGTTAATAAAAAATGGGTTAGGGAAGGGTATCCATCGGTTCGGGGTATCACTCGACCCATATCCAAATCCATATCCACATTTATTTTTCAGCATCCATTTAAAATACTTTTTTTTAGCCTCTATGTCCATTTTTTTCGAGTCGAGTGGTGTAGATATTAATCGGGTTGAAAACCCACTGCCATTCTTACTCTCAAGTAATCTCAAGTCTAGTATTTAATAATTCTAGTAATGAATTTCTTGTTCCTCTTCGAAGAGGCTCACAAAAATCAAATAAACGTGTACCAAAGAAATCATATGAACTTGATCTTAAAGCCAATATCAAATATGCTATCAACAATTATGTTTATACTAAAAAATTGTCTGAGTCATATACACTTGCTATTAAGCAATTATCCAATGTTTTTGTTCCTAGTAATGTGTAGGAAGCTTTGAATGATCCAAAGTAGACTAAGGCAATGAATGAAGAGATGAAAGCCTTGCAAAGGAACTCTAGTTGTAACCTTATTTCATTACTCGAAGGAAAGAAAACAATTATGTGTAAATGTGTAGATGGGTACATATTGTGAAACTCAAGGCTAATGGGAGCATAGATAGATATAAAGTAAGGATGGTTGTAAAGAGTTATAAACAAAAGTATGGAATAGACTTACCAAGAGACCTTTGCATTAGTAGCCAAGCTAGATAAAGTCCGCATTCTCATCTCTATTGCAGCAAATCAGGAATGGTCCCTAAAATAGTTTGATGATATAAATGATTTCCTTAATGGGGATCTAGAAGAAGAGCTATACATGGAGTTGTCACCAGATGTGAAGTTTGGTTCATCAATAGAAATAAAGTTTGCAAGTTATAAAAATTATTGTATGGGCTCAAGCAATCACCTAAAGCCTAGTTTGAGAGATTTTCAATGACAATGAAAGCTTTTGGTTATAAACAAGGTAGTGCAGATGATACCATGTTTATAAAACACAAAACAGGTAAAATAACAGTTTTAATTGTGTCTGTTGATGATATGGGATTGACAAGAGATGATTGTGAAGAGATGAAGCTCCTATAAGAACACTTAGGCTATGTTTGGTTGGAGGTTTTTAATGGAATATAATGGAATGTAATATTATTTTATTGTTTAGGAGGACGGTTTATAATGGAATGATATAGACTAGGAGAGTTTCATATTACATCTCATTCCATCCTAAACAATAAAAATGAGAAACCTCCTATTTGGGAGGTTTAGGATGGAATGTAAAATAATAAACAACTTTTTACTATATTAGATTATAAACCATTCTTCTAAACAACATTTCACTATATTACATTATGAACCCTTCCATGCCTCCCTAACAACAAATTTTTAATATTACACTCATTTACATTTTATTCTATTACAAACAATTCCATTCCATTAAAAACCTCATGTCCAACCAAACATAGCCTTGGCCATTGAATTTGAAATGAAGGGCCTAGGAGAAGTTAAATACTTCCTAGGTATCAAAGGAGTAAGGACAAATTAAGGAATTTCTCTTGCCCAAAGAAAATAGGTACTTAACCTTTTGGCTTAAACTGGTATGTTTGCTACAAACTAGCTGAAACACCTATGGAAATGAATTATAGGCTTGAAATTTCCCCAAATCAAATTCCAACAAATATAGAATACTATAAATGATTAGTTTGGAGGTTAATTTATTTGTCAATTTAGCATATGCAGTGAGTGTTCTTAGACAATTTATGCATCAACAGAGTGAAGAACACATGGATATAGTATACTAGATATTGAGGTACTTGAAAGACTCTCCAAGTAAAGGTTTATTCTTCTCAAAAAATAGTGTCTCCAACATTGAAGGATACGCAGATGCTGATTAGGCGGGTGATTAAACAACCAGAAGATCTACATCTGGTTATTTTACTTTGTGGAATGAGATCTTGTAACTTGGAAAAGCGAAAATCAAGAAGTTATTGCAAGGTCAAGTATAGAAGCGGAGTTTCGAGATATGACTCATGGAATATGTGAATTATCGTAGATTAAGCATGTTCTATAAGATATTGAGCATATAAAACGTATGAATCTTTATTGTGATAATAAGGTTGCTATTGAGATTGCACAAAATCCTGTACATCATGATCGTACCAAATATATTAAAATTGACAGACATTTTGTCAAGAAAAAGTTAGATAAAAGAATTATCTAGTTTTTGTATGTTAGGTCTGAAGATCAATTTGTTGATATAATTATAAAGGTAGGTTCCAAAAAAAGTGTTTCATGATGTGATTGACAAGTTGGGCACGTTGGATATTATGCTCCAACTTAAGGGAAAGTGTGGACGTGATTTGTTGATTTGAACAATATATAAGGATAAATATAATCTGTTAAACTGGATAAATATACAAGAATAAATATAATATGTTACACTGGATAAACATAGGAGTTTGTTAGATTTTTTCTTAGAATATAATTCTATCCAAATTGTAATTGTATCTTTATATATTGCTTCCAAAAAGAATGTATTGCAATTGACAAACTCCTATGTTTATCCAGTCTAACAGATTATATTTATTCTTGTATATTTATCAAGTTTCACAGATTATATATAGACTGGTCTAACAGACTATATTTATTCTTGTATGTTTATCGAGTTTCACAGATTATATATATCTGGCAATTTCTTTACTAAAAGTTAGATCCATAATATTCTATTAGTACAAACTGAATTATGATATTCAGTTGCGAGAATGCATAACCTTATTTCAGTTCAGAGTTTCTTACTGTGGTTAATATCAGGATGCATTTACTATGTACACAATACTAATGCAAATTGCACTCCAGAATCCGTTTCATAAGTTGTATTAATTAGTAATAACTAAAAAATTTAGTTCATTGGTTCAATTATGAAAAATATGAACTAGCTAATTTTTAGTTTAATTTTCAATTTTTAATTTAATTTACTGTAATACAATTTTTGTAAACTAATAAATTTTATAAGCTAAAAGAAATTAATTAATTTTTATTCAACGATCCTTTGTAATTCAATTTTTATTTTTTTAAAGTAAAACATTCTCCTTTAATTATATTTAAATTTTTTATAATTTTGTTCAATTTTTTACTGATTTCATAAGGCATAATATTAATTGAATCCTTTGAATCTCTTATCTTAATGCTTTAAATTTCGATACAATTTTTAAAATATGATTAATTATATAACGACGGAACTACAACCGGGTTTTACTGTCTGCATCCGGTTGTTTCGGGGAAATTGGAAAGAGAGAGATGGATTGAGAGGTTGATCTGTCCCAGATTGTTGTGAAGCAAAACCTTAACGATAAGTTAAAACTTTGGAAGGAACATGATGGGTCATGTATTAGTCCAGAAAAATAATTTGTTCGGTTAGATGATAGGCTAGCAAATTAGCATGCCCCACAAAGATGCTCTCAAAAACTCTTTTGGTCTTTTGCAACTTGTGTGGTGGATAGTGGATACCACTCCTAAATACCACTTTTTGATGATGTTACCAAACCCCAATTGGGACCCTGGCCAGATTAATACTAGCGACTCAAGAGTTGTATCATACATAACATTTGTGTATTAGCTATAACCAGGGGCGGACCTAGTATAGAGCATGGGGTTGCATATGCAACCCCACTCAAAAAAAAAAAGAAAAAAAAGTAAAAACTTATATTTCAGCCCTAAGAATCAAACCCATAACCAGCCCTAAGTATATACTAGTATACTACCACTTCACTACAAAATTTATTATGCTTTTTATTCTGTTGTTTTAATACTTCTACTTACCTTAAGCAATGGATGTTAAAAAAATTGAGAACCCAAATTACCCAACTCTTTGCCCTGTTGCGCTTTATTTATGAATGTGAATCTAAAATTTAGTTTAAGTATGCTTTGTGATATATTCTCAGTTAAACTGCGCAACCCCATCCTTCAAATTCTGGGTCCGCTCCTGGCTATAACGTATCCGTTGATTAAGAAAATAGCTATAATTAGCATGTTCAAAAATGCTATGAGACAGAGCGAATGTGCTTGTTTCCACATCACACTTGCCTCAATCCTGCCTGTCACCTGAAGAAGACAAATCTTGGATACTACTATATTAAGTCGGGCCTAATTATCATCCACCATTCAAGTACTTTATGAATTTTCTCATACATGATTTTAGTTTAGAAATGCATAATACTTTATTCCAGGAAAGGGAAGGTGGATGTTATGTAAGAAAAAGGACAATGTTAAGGAATATGTTTTCGGTCTTTTGACTTTCTTAAGATTTTTAAATTCATGGAAGTTGGAACTCAAAGCTTGAGTTACATACATTATACCAAAGTCATATTCGGAATCGAACTTCACCTAATTATAAAAGGTGCTCTGAGGTTAGCAGGGTTGCAACTGGATTAATTATGACAAATGGAACAAAATATATATACAATTTTAAGGTTTTTGCAAACACTTCAATAAATCTTTAAAGTTTAAATATTTATAAATTAAATATTAATATAAGCGTTTATTCACACAAATCTTTATTTAAATAAAGTTCTGTGGTCATTTTATAATTAATAATTGTTGTACAATAATGAGGATGATTTATAAAAAAAAAGCTCAAAAGATTCATTACTAAATTCTGTATAAATAATAGTTTCTTTTATAGAAATTTAAGAGCATGCCATGTTAAAATTTACTTCACGAGTTTGCTCTATTCCTTTTGCGCAATGATCACTCGGCAGTAGCAAGTAACAGTAGGATAGGATAAGGAGGCGCGAAGAAATTACCGTGGTGCTTATTAATTAATTCTACAACATTAGTTGGTTCCAGCCATCGTTAGGCCCTTTTTCTTGTTATCTTAATCAAGCAAGTGAAGAGAGTGTGTGTGCGCACTATCAATCACTATTGAGTACATTTGAAGGGGACACTAACTTGAATTGTAAAACGTTCTTGTCCAAAAATAGTTTAATACTATGTTCTTTTTCAAAGAACAAAATCAAATCTGACCGAAATACGAGATCCTCATCCTCTCCTCTTGTTTCAAGATAGTTTTATAAACTAGTTTGATCTCAATACTAATAACCAACTTTCATTCTTAAATTTTTAGCTAAAATGGACAATTTGCTGCCTTTAATTTGTAGTTCTAGAAAGGCACCTAAAAGAATTCAACCGGAGTAAAGAAAGGAAAAGCCATTCTGTTGTAAAAGCAAGGGGCCTTTCTGCTACAACTCACACACTAATCACATTAAACTTGAAATCTATCTCACGTCATCAAATCCAGTTATAAATGGATGGTATTTGATATGAAATTAAAAAGAAGGATCTGCCATATAATTAAGATAAGCTTGTGGGGGCTCAGTAAGTGGAGCATCTCCTTGAGCTCATCCACTAAGATAAGTGAAAGATAAGTGGTTTACCCATTGTAATATATGGTAATCAACAATCGAAGTTTTTACCGAGTAGTTATATAGCTGAACGTTGAGAAAATGAAAACGGGAAGCTGAGAATGTAATATACACTGCTGGCGAAATAATACAATTTAGCAAAGAAACTTTATTTTCTATTAATGTATAAATTAAATGATCCTGGAAATACGTTGACAATCATAAAAGGGGGGAAAAAAGAAGAAGAAGAAGAAAAGGGCATAAACAGTTTCACAATATAGTTAATGTGCTGCGTTTAGGAATGCTAACGAGTCTACTTAGGCGTCGACAGAAGTTATATAGTGCTTATGAATCAATCAAAGCACAGGACGAAACACGTGACTAATTATGGATTTACAAGTCAAATTTGGAAGTCCCTACTTCCTATGGGCCAAAGGAAAACCAGCATGATACCCTGTTTCAAGAAACCAGCCATTTAATAAAACCAGGTTCTTTTCTATCCAAGTTGGCTAAGGATTCGTCAGACCAGACTAGATAAGTCCAACTTTTGTGGGTCTTTCATGATATGACTAATATATGAGATAAGTGAAGGGGGCGTTTTATAATTTATATATGACAAATCATTTTTGTCCAGGCCCACAAGGAATTATATGATATTTACGAATAAAGTAGTATCTGGGAAATCTTCCCCCCGAAAAAAAGTCAGCATTTCGGAAGTTGGCCACTTGGGGTGTTAGTTACTCCTCTTAATTGAAACCAACTTTTGGAATGATGTCATCTAACGCAAGAGACAGATCGACCCCACTCTATAGTAAGAATCTATACGCAGAAAAAACGTCGTGCAGATTAATTGTATGTGGCTCACATTAATTTGTGTGTACATATATAAAATACTGTGAGAAGATGGGTGCTTCTTCGCATACAATATGATCACTTAGCATACAAGTCTTGTCATGCAAATCCTCAACCGTACGTTTAGTTAGCTGGGCGGTTCTAGATATCCTGGTTATCAGCATTTTTTTGAAATGGATATGGATGAAAAAAATCGTGCACATGATTCAGGATAGTAATAACAATTTATCTTGTAATGAGATATATGGTGTAGAAAATTGAGAAAGTTTAAACATATTTTTCATTTTAGTGTAGAGATTGTAAATTGATAGATATCTAAAACTTGTAGGTAGGATTTATAAAAATATGAGTTTATTGTATATATCCATATCAATGAAAAAATCTGAGGTAGGTAGATTGTTGTAAAGTACTTTAGTTCAAAATATACATTATGAAAAAAATTATATTCCAATTTTTCTTTTTGTAATAAGTCCGACCTTAAATGAATTGTCATCTGCAACAATAAAATACTCATCATGTAAAATTTATATCTTATAAGGTAGAATATTAAGTTTTATTATCATACTGTTAAATCCAATATTTATAAATTTAATAATTTTGATAAGTCAATTTTGTTTTTTATCTAGAGAGTTAAATCAGAACATATGTTCATATGATGGTTAGATTTGATTAGGATAGTTAATGAGTAAACTTAAGAGTCACAACAGGGAAATGGGTTTGACTTTCTGCATCTCCAAAATATAGTTTCTGACTTTCTGGCATCTTCAAAATATGGTCACACCCGATAAAGCGTACAGGGCAACATATAAAGCAAGTTCCTAGTCCTTTCTCAAGGAGAGGATTTTTTTCAAGAGAATACAATAGATGACTTGTTTTCGTTACTATGTTTTTATTTTATTTTGCGAGAATCTATTCATTCAATAGTATTGAGTTGGACTGTGACCTTTTATCTGCTCTAATTATTGGTACGGCCTCTGACAAAATAATTAAAACTCCCGCAAATCAGTTAGTCGCCAGATAATAAAATTAACAAACACATTTTTGCTACTGACATTAACAGTGCATTTCAAGACAAATATGTTCAAAAGTGGCCACCTGTCTTGCCTTCTGACACATATATTTATAGTTGAATCGAATTGACAATGGAGGGACGGCCAATCAATTTACAGTTGTTGAGATAAATAAAGAATTTTCTCTACTCTGACTTTCATAAAGTCAATAATTGTCATGCCCTACAACCAACACGTGCTTCAGTTTGATTTGCAAGTACACATAAGCGTACATAAAACTGTACATACTTTGAACATTAGAAATTAGTGGTAGGTTAGTCGTTCCTAACAAACAAATCATACAGCCAAATGCAAGTGGCATCCATCGATCCTTGTCGAGGTTCATAGAGGGAAGGGATGCATATAATATATAAAACATTGTTTGTATAGACGAGGTAAGTCAATACCATACAACAGCCAGCTGGATTTTGGAGTTACCGATGCATTAACTAAGCTCATGCACACATTATAATTAAGTATACACATCTTTTAATCTAATAATTATAACTTAAGAGCTTATGGTAAAATATATAATGTGAATTGTGGAGTATTACACATTATATAGCATGCGATCAATTGGAAATCATATGTCGGTCAGATTTGACTAGATTAAGTGTAATATGCGTCGTCATTTGTTTTCAGTTATGGATTGCATCTGCCTATTAACTATTTATATCGAAGCCGGTCCTTACGTTGTCCTTCGAGTGGGGAAAAAAAAAAGAAGTAGAAGTGCTGATAATTAACACCCTGACAACTTATTTTTGTAATTTGTATTTCTAAATTATTTGTAGATTGTTTTTGTTATTGTAAACAAGGAAATTTCAATCCCCAAATTTCAGATTTTTTTCATCACCAAAAAACATGGAAATTTCCGAAACTCTGAAGAAAAACTCAATCTTGCAATTTGATTGAACTTCAGCTCATTTATAGTGGGCCTAAACCGAACCATTCTCAATTAAAATTGGTAGATTAAGCCAGCAAACTGCTTAGACATCTATTTATGAGCTTCAACCATGAAGAGAAAAACTCTTTTTATCAATAATACGAAGAAAAACTTAACAGACAGTAGTTCATTGAATCCCAACGTTGCAACACGACTCAACATAATCCAATAAAAATGGGAATTTGGGTACTGCACTTGCCATTAATCTGAGTTTCTGTAGGTAATAATGCACACAAAAGAACCACAAAGAACTGACAGGAAGTACTTATTTGAAACATCTCCTTCGACCATTCTAATCATTTTAGAAAGAAGACTAGGAAGTTAGAAAAGTTCCCTTGATGAAATTACAGCTACTTTCAAAAGTTTTAATTTGTCTATACAGTAACTTTTTATAAGAGAAACATTGGTTGGTCTCTAAGCTACCACATTCTAAGAATCCGGGGACAGTGGATGAGGTTCCAGTAGATTTTTTAAATCTTAAGAAGATGTTAAGATGGGTTAACCCGGTAACCAATGTTCAATTTATTATTTCTTCTTGCTTGCCGTTTTTCTCTCAAAAAACCAAAAATTCAATTGATTCCGCTCGGTTCCGTTTCAGTTTGAATTTCCTAGAACTGACCATCTGATGATTCAATTAAGCTTCACCGTATGACAAGGACTCCAAGTTGGTTAAACTGATAAGATAATACAATCTCTAAACTATTAATCATAATGTCAACGAATCTCAGGTTAACCTTGAAGTTAAAAGATTTGAATTTTGATAATAAGCCCATGCATAAACTTTGAATTTAAAAGTTAAATTAAAGAATTAGCTAGGGACTAGGTTTGGTTCCAGATTAATTAGTATTTATATAAATATTATATTTTCTAAATCTTATAATACTTATAAAATTTTATATTTTTATCCTTAAATTTAATTTCATTATGAATTCTAGTTCTTTTTTTGGTGTATATTATCTAGTTCTAGTTGTTAGATATTACTTATACTTAATAATATCTAACTAGATTACTCATATTTTATATAATTGTTAGATAAATTTAGAACATACGAACTTACAAGATAGGCTTAAATTTGATTTTTTTTTTTAAGAAAATGAATCTTCTTGGATTGTATTGAGTATGGACTTAAAACTTCTAAATGGGGTTTAACTCACATGCACGTTTCTATTTGCCGTGTCTTAGCTTTTCGATTATAAATAATTAGTAGACAGCAAGTGAACTCTTCACATCATGTAATAAACTAGGACTGCTTTTTTTTTTTTTTGGGTGTCATGCTGATAAGCATATTAATGTAAAAAAAAATTTATGGTGGAGCCCATCTCTGCTTCAGTAGATTTCAGCATCCACAATTAGAAACAATTAGGTTTCTGGACATTAAGAAGATCAGCTTCTAACATCCTTACCAGGCTGAGGAATAAAACCTTTGTTCAGGCACAAGAGCTAGCTAGCTGCCAAGCCCTTTAAATTTGGAAACCAAAAAGGAAAAATGTTAAAGCCCTAATCCTTTTGTTTTGGAGTTAAATTACTATACAGTCCTAGAAAGAAAGTTACTAACAAATAATTAAGGAACTAGAAAGGTCGTCACACGCAGGCAATTGTGGATGAGATTTAGGTTCCAAGCAACTCTGAATCCTACCTACGATGTAACACATTTCTGGTCTCGCTTCACAACTGTCAAGTAAGGCCAAGTTGGCTAGCTCAATCATCACCTTAAGTTGCTCCATGTTTGCATCTCCATCAAGCTTCGGATCCAATAATTTAGACAACACCTCTGTGCCATCGCCATTCCTATACTCCTCTGTCCACTCAGCCAATGTAGTAGAGCCTTGTGTTGATTTTAAGCCTGTGACGAGCTCAAGTAACAACACCCCGAAACTATAGATGTCACTCTTGGGCGAGACAAGGCCTGTTTCGAGGTAGTAAGAATCTATATAACCAAATGAGCCCTTGATGGTTGTGGGAAATTGTGATCCAGGTATGCTGTAACCCAACTTGCATAGCCCGAAATCGGCTAACTTGGCATGGTCATCGTCGATGAGGAGGATGTTTGAAGACTTTATGTCCCTGTGAATAATGGGTGGATCGGCAATGGAATGTAAGTAGTGCAGTGCTCGAGCAATGTCCAACGCAATGTTCAAGCGGTTGGACCAGGAGAGAATTCCTGATGATTGTCCTTGAAAGGTGTGCATCCTTTCAAAGAGGCTCTTGTTCGGGACATACTCTAGCAAAAGAAGTTGTTCCCCTGTGGAAAACAGAATAAAATGATTCGGTTATAATAGTTGTGATTTGTAACTCCATTAGCTTGTCCCAAGTTCATGATGTATTTGGATATGAATCTAGTTGTAAAAAAATTTTTCTTTGTTAGAATCTTTTGAACTTTTTATTGCAAAATAAAATTGTCAATGGAGTACATAAAAATTGGTTCTGGAAGACTTGGTAGCTGGAAAAGCCTACATAGAATGGAGAAAGGCAAGCCGAGTTAACCCACTGTATCAACCAAAGCCTTATAGTGAACACCTGAACGTACGGACCAAAACGAAAACTCCAAAGGCTTCTGCACCAATTTTTTATGCCAATGAATATTATTCCAGCTTTTGTTCAAAATTGAGAGGAGAATGAGAAGGAACTGTCCTATTCTAGCTGTTGAATAGCAGAAACATGCCTGGAGTGCTTTTTGGAGAAGAGGACCAAAATGTAATAAAAATGCCAGTAGTAGAAATCACTCGTTTCCCTTTTCATCTCCTTACTTTTGGCATTCGGATACGTATATAAATATTGGCTATACAAACTTCATTATACAGATTCTTGTGGCAGGATCCGAACATGAATTAATTGCATGTAATGTGGCAAAATATATGGATACTTTCAAATGGCATTGTGCATTTATGGAAGCAGCACGGAGTTTTTGGTGAACTTGTACTAAGAGTATGTAACATATCAAATCAAATTGTCCATGTTGGGACTAAGAATATGTAACATATCAAATCAAATTGTCCATGTTGGGACCCAACATGAAAACTGAAACCCATTTATTTATAAATGTTGCTTAACAGTAGTCTGGAGATTGACTCACCTTTCTCCAGGCAGAATCCCAGCAACCGAACCAAATTGGGATGCGAAATCCTTAGCAGAACCGACACTTCGTCCAAAAATATCTTCTTGCTGCCTCCTCTATCCTCCATCACTCTCTTCACTGCTCCAAATCTCCCATCTTCAAGCTCTGCAAGATACACGAAAGAAGTAGCTCCGATTCCTATCTGAATCTGAAAGTCCCTTGTGGCCATCTTCAGCTCTTCCAATGCATATGTCCTTATGACACCAGGACTCCACCTTATCACAACGTCTTGTAGTTTATCACCTTTTTTTTGGCTGCCATCGGTAATGGAGAAACCATCACTCATTACTTGTTTCTCAAGAAAATTGGCAAACCATTTCAATGCTAGTATGACAACAATCACCAGAAAAATGGCACCTAGAATCCAAAAGTTTCTGGGATTTTTAGTGGAGAACCCCAATAACCACATGATCACATTATCTGAAGTCTTCACTCTTATGTTACTGTAAATAAGAAGCTGGTTATACATTGATTACCTTGAATAACGGATCCATCTGCTGATAGACGTACATAGGAATATAAGGTTGACGTCAGAAACTGTAGATTAAAAAGCATCAAGCCCTGCAAAGACAGGACGTTTCTGAAAGATCCTTTGGCGTGGAATTTAGCATCCACCATTTGTTGTGGAAGTAAGAGCTTAAATTTTGTCTCTTGCATGAAATGAGTTGCTTCATAAAGGTCTTAAATGTAAAATTCATCATGTGTTTGGTTCTGTCAGTCCAGAAAAGAAATGAAATGATTGCTAGAACAAATTTTGTCTGAGATCGGATTCCCATATATGTAATTCAACTACTAGAACTGTTGATATTTTATTGTCAAATGTGAACATATTTTTTCCTGAAAAATTCAAAAACTTGTCTATTTTCTTGTACTTCAGGATCTCTCTTCCAACCATTAGATTGAGGAATGAAAAGCATTGATCAAGGTACAAGAATTCGTACATATTTTTGTCACTTTTCAAAAATTAATGTTTTCGCTAAAAGAAAAATAGGTCTTAGACGTCCAACTATGAACACAAAAAAGAAAATCATGATCATTTGGTTTGGTCAGTTTGCTTCATCTGGCAATATATATATTGTTTTTATCCACTAAAATTAGCGTTGGATCAAAGATATTAAGGGTAGTTTTTTTCTCATCATCTTCTTATGTGATTTAAACTCATTATACTAATATTACTATATAATCAAACTCACTGCATTGTCAATCTTTAGAATTGGTAAAAGAAATGTGAAGTGTAGTCCAATTGTAAAGTACATTGGACGGGTCTTGCTCCATCTCTACTAGGAAAAACTTTCAAATACATATAATTATTTATGTTTTGTGGACTTTGCTTTTGAACCCCTAATGTCTCAAAACTCATTTAATGGTACCTTGATTAAAAAAAAAAAACAGAAGAATCCGTTCTGGTTTGTAGTTTTATATTCAGTCCTTGCAAGATCTTGCATATTATTCCCACCCACGCAGCCACGCCTAATAAATTTTCATTGCTTTTTGTAATTTACTATCAATGATATGTTATTAATAGTCGATTAAAAGGGGTTGTTTCAAAACTCTCGCCATTATTAATATTTTTGACTGTAGCTATATGCAAACTATTCAAAATTAATTCAAATTCTATTTTTAATACTTCAATATTTAAACTCTTGTTTTATATCAAATATAACCTCAAGTTAATCTTCGTTAAGGACTGCCGTTAATTAATGGTAGGTGAACTATTTATTTAGTTTATCAAATACATGAGTTTAACAAAAAATAAAGCAAAAAATTTCAAAATTTTCGAATATGTCGTGATATTCAGCTCCATTTTATATGTGTATCCAAATCCACTCAAACTTGTATGTACTTATCAAATGGAGTAAAAGATTCTAGTTGGCATCCAAGAACAATGAAAATATTTCTAATTGACTTCTAACTAAATATAATCCCTTACTTAGGGAGATAAAAATTTGTATTAAAAAATAGGAAAAATTGGTGCATACTATGATTTTGGTATAAAGAAAAGGAAAATACAATTGTTAATATTGCATCTTCACTAACTACTCAAGGAGTTTTTCTAAAATCTAAAAAAAATTCAAAGTTTAGTTTTG
>JANZXR010000005.1:10319987-10330550 GCA_027575705.1 Erythroxylum echinodendron | reverse complement strand
CAATAATGGTATCAAGATCAATATTGTCTAACATATCATTTTCGATATATAAAATAACTAAATCATTCAACCATTCTGTGACTTTGATGAGTTCAAGTAGCTTTTCAATAATTTTAACTTTTAAAAATTCTCTCAACTGATGCTATAGTCACAAGTACAGTCAATAGAATTCGATATGCAATTAAAACATTTGGGTGACAGTCTGTAATTTTAATAAATTCAAGAATTTCAACATATGACAATAACTTATTTGACAAAGTCATTTGTAACACTTTTAATTCATGGAAAACGATTATCTAAATTCCCATCCGAAACACTATCATAGGAAAAATAATTGTAAAAATAGTGCAAAATTCTCTTATTTCATTATCATCCAATGACTTCAACTTCCTTGAATCAAATAAAAAATTAAAAATAAGTTCAAATTTCGTTAATTGTTCAAATTTAATCTTTAACAAAGCAATTGTTATATTCACAATAGTTAGAAGTGCTAAAAGAAAGGCGGGCTATTATATATGGCGGATAAAGATATGATATGTTAATGAATGTGCATTTTCTTTCGAGAAAATATCAACTATTATGAAAATGCCATAATTTAACTTTTTCAATTTTTAGTATATACTTTTAAATAAATGCCTATCCATTCTAATCTAATTACTTATAGGGCTCACTATAACTTAGTTCATCCTAATGAGGTCTTATCTTACTCATTTAAGAGTTAAAATTCTACTCTCCAAAAATCATCAACTCCATATCAGGGGCCATCGAAACTTTTTGCTGAAAGTTAGAATTTAAACAAAAAATCAAAGATTGAAATTTCAAGCATATATTAGGATCAAATATGATTATATTAATAAAATATATCATTGTTAATAAAGATGTTAGCATATATCTCAAATGATGGTTAAAACTAAACTCTTCTTTAGCTCTATTTGATAAAGATTGAAATTCAAAATAAAAAATTCAACCACAATTTTTTTCTTTTCAGTTTCTAAAAGATAAATTGTCAAGAAAACTTTTGGTTTATACAAATATCTTGAAGCAGATTTATTGACTTTTCAATTTCTACCCCTTTTAATAAATATATTTATTAATGTTTAAATTTTCAACTCTCTTAATAAATAGATTTATTAACTTATTAATTTTAACTCTTTTCATAAATGGGCCCCTATTTATCTAGGCCTTGGGCAAGGACATATCAACTCCTTTAACTAGAAAATGACATCATCATTAAAGTGGTAATACTAGAAAAACCTCCAACAGTGCTTTACATCATTTCAACAGTGAGTTTGATATGTTTGAATATAAGAATATTCAAAAAAAAACATCATCTATGTTTGACATCAATTAGCACCATTTGTGGGGATCCATTTAAAAAGTAAAACTGATATGAGGATTGTCGAAGGATCTACTATAGGAAGATCATATACAATAAGATCTCAACGGCCAAAAGGAGAGTTAGATCAATCCAGATGACGGGATATTATTTATCTTATGAAAACAATTTAAAGAACTTGTATACATGCTTCACCAATAATAAGAGGCTCCTAGGTCAACAAAAGGAATGATGACATCCTTAGGAGATAGTCAATACTGTAAGGTGCCGTAGGGGTAATGGAGGAGCCAACAGAAAGAGGGAAAACATCATTAATTAGGAGATCATTAGTAGCAAAGGACTTTTAGGGGAGAAGGAAGAACTAACAATATCATTGAGTTTAAAGAACTATAGACGAGAGACAAGCTTTCTACTGTTGCTTCTTTTGATGGAGGGTACGTAGACATAATCATACCCATTGGCAGATCATAAGACAACTATCATACCCTTTGGCAGATCATAAGACAACACCCCTAATATTCTGTTTAATCTAAAAGATTGTGAAGGAGTTGCCACCATCAAAGTTTAGATTATTTCATCTTGAATCAAATAATGGTCTAACCCTTTATATCACGTTGTCAGGTACCAAAAGATGATAAATCTAGAAGTGATTTTATATGCTTTAAAGCGCAAGGCCTTTTCTTCAAATCTAATAGGAATTGTACAATATTGATATTCAACATCTTGAGAGGGTCAATCTCAAGCTTTAAGCAGCTCAAATCCTTGAGGCTCATTTTGCTAGTAAGAAGAGGAGACCCAAAGACTTATACCTCTTTGATATGGTGTATGAATAGGGAGAGCCTCAAACATTATACCCAAAGGTTTAGTATAGAATCTTCACAAGCGTCGAGTCTAAATTTCATTATAGTGACCATATCTTTAAGAAAGGCCTATGATGCTAATAACCTTTATGAAGGTTGTTAATAAAAAAAGTGCAAACTTTAGAAGGGGTCCAAAAATGAGCACAATAATTTATTACCTTAAAGGAGGTAGAACATTCAATGGAGAAAGTTTAAAGATCACCTTAGGGAGTAAGGGATAGATGAAAAATAAAAAATATTTTAGGATAGTCTAGCGGGAGGAAATATGTGGAAAGATGTAAGTAGAGAAAAGGCAACTTAGTATGAGCTTGCATAGGAGGACATATTTATGTCTTAAGGTTAGTCTAATCTGGATAGGGACATAATCTAAAACATAGGCATGTACTAAGTTGTGTACTTATCTAGATTAAAATTGTGAACCCTATATTTTTTTTTATAGCAAATCTTCCTGTTTCCTCTGTGTAAAATAATTCATCTTTCTCTATCTTCTACCTACAAAATTAACAAACAAAGAAATAAAATTTTTTGTAAAACATTAAAACTCATTGTCAATATGATTGTAACTTAAAGAAGACAAAAGGTGTATAACCCAATTAGAACAAACATAACCAAAATTAAAATCCAAAAATTGTTCTTAACTTGAATTACTAAATAAAAAAATAAAGTTATTAAAATTTTAGTTACGTTGCCTCCCAATAAGTGTTTAATTACATTTGTTTTTTTTAACTAGACAGCTTCCTTAGTATTGGTTATGAGGTGGGGCAATGGACTTTTGGCGCCTATCCATCAGATTTATGTAGGTGCCACATGAAGGCCTTCTTCCATTGATATTTCAGCTTTCCTCTCTTCATGTATCCTTAAGCTTATGTGATACTCGATCTTGTTCTCTTTTTTATCCCTTCATTATTACTATTATTATTATTATTGTTATTATTATTCGACTTATTATTATTATTATCATTATTATTATTATTAAATTCTTTATTATCATAAAAGAGTTAAGTGAGAAGGAATAGTTAAATTGGCTAGTATATTTTTTAGATTAAATTCTTAAAGAAAGTAATCTAAATACCAAAGGAGTGGTAGGATTTAGAATTTAAGGAAAGTACTACTATTTTCCTTAAATTGAGAAAGTTTTTACTTTCCTAACTACTCAAAGAAAAAAAGAACCAAACATAATAATATAAATTTTAGGAAAAAAATTACTTTCTCAAGCAAAAATTCATGTCAACCAAACAAGACCCAAGGAAATTAATTTATTATTCTAGATATCTAAATATAATAATAATTCCATAAAATTATGGATGGCTGAATAAAATACTTTAATTACACCGTGAAAGCACAGGTCGATTTATTTTAGTAGTAAATTAAATATTAGGAAAAGGGGGATTTTAGAATAGATTCTCTGAACGCCAGTAATTAATAGCGTTACCATAATGCCATGTGTAGACATTTAGACTGGAGACTGGTAATAGAACCAAAAGTGCATTATGGTCATCAAGCCAAAAGTAACACCAACATTTGAAAACACCTTTCTGAAGCCAACAATATCCTACTACTCAACTTTCCAATTTCAAAATGATCCCATCAAACACAAACACCGTTGCTCACTTGTTGAACTTCTCTTTAGAGTTTCTCAATTTGATTACATTAAACTCAAAAATCCCAGCTCATGTCATCTTTTACTTCCCAGAATTAATGCCTTTTTGTGTCTTCACTTTTCTTCTTTCAACAGAAGGCATCAATCGCTCGACGAAATGCCTCAAAGAGGAGAATATTGTCCCAAGAACAATATCAACGTGCTTCTTGAACTCCTCAGTTACTCCGATTCGAGGCCTTACATAGTAGCTGTCATGATTGCGCATTCCTTGGCAATCAAGATTGGTACTATTTCTCACTTGCCAATAGCCACGTCTCTTCTTTCTTATTACTCTAGAGCTGGAAATTTAGGTTCTTCCTTGGCTTTGTTTGACGAAACTTGCAAGAAAGACACAATCTTTTGGAATGCTATGCTTACTGCATGTATTGATAATCACTGTTTTCAACTGGGCCTTAATTTCTTTGTCTATTTAATGGAAGAACAGAGTGGGTCCGATTCAACGAGTCTATTACATGTCATATCTGCATTGTGCCACCTAAATAACTTGCAAAAAGGACGAATTATTCATGGCTTCAGCTTCAAGACTGCGATGCTGTTTTTAGATAATAAACTTTACAACGGTTTCATAGACATGTATGCCAAATTGAGAGACTTGAGCTCTTCCGAACGTCTGTTTGTAGAGATGCAACACAGAGACATTGTTTCTTGGAATTCTGTAATGACTGGATGTCTTCATAATGATTATCCAGAGAAGACCTTGTGGTATCTTAGGGAACTGACTCATTCTGGTGAGAGAGTTGATCATACAAGTTTGTCCAGCGCTATTGCTGCATCTACTTCCTTGAGCGATATAGGTTGTGGTGAAGCCATTCATGGATTGGCGGTTAAAGTGAGTTGTGAAAATGGCTTGCAGATTTCAGTATCTAATTCTCTAATATCATTGTATTCTCAATTTGGAGATGTTGCGGCTGCAGAGATTGTGTTTGGCAGTATGAAATATCAGGATGTTGTCACATGGAATGCAACAATTAGTGGATTCGCTTCAAATGGAATGGTTTTGGAAGCATTTGATACTCTGTACGAAATGCATCTGTTTGAATCTCCCAAACCTGATTCTGTTACTATGGTGTGTATTATTCCACTTTGTTCCAAATTAATGTTATTGAAAGAAGGGAAATCAGTTCATGGATATGTAATTCGCCGCCTCTTGTCATTGGACTTGTCAGTGACAAACAGTCTGATTGACATGTACATGAAATGTAATAGTGTTGGGAAGGCTGAGCTTTTGTTCAGTACTGTCCCAACTAGTGACTTGGTCTCATGGAATACGATGATCTCAGGGTATTCCAAAAATGGTCACAATAAAGAAGCTAAAATATTATTTAAGGAACTGCTTAGTAGCTGTTTGCACTTGAATTTGTCAACTTTGTTTGCCATTCTTTCTTCCTGTAGTTCCCATGAAGGACTGAAGTTTGGTAAATCAATTCACAGTTGGCAATTAAAATTGGGATTTTGTAATAACATTCTTGCAGTGAATTCCCTGATACATATGTATGCTTGTTGTGGGGACTTGGTGTCTGCTTTCTCTTTGCTGCAGATGATTATTTCCACAGCAGATGTTGCTTGTTGGAATACAATAATTGTAGGGTGCACAAACATATTTCAATTCCAAAAAGCGTTGGACACGTTCAATCTAATGAGGCTCAATAGCAGCATAAAACCAGACACTGTTACCTTTGTCAATGTCATATCAGCTTGTGGAAACCTTCTCTTGGTTTCTAAGGGGAAAGCTATTCATGCACTTACTCTTAAAACTTCTGATGGATTAGATACTTCAGTGCAGAATGCTTTGATTACTATGTATGGAAGATACCAAGATGTTGAGAGTGCTAGATTGGTGTTTAATTTGTGTACCAACCGCAATTTGTGTTCATGGAATTGCTTGATCTCAGCTTTATCTCAAAACAAGAATGGAAGAGAAACACTGGAGCAATTTCTTCATCTTGAGCTTAAACCCAATGAGATCACCATTGTTGGAATTCTCTCAGCTTGCACTCAGCTTGGAATTCTAAGATATGGAAGACAAATTCATGGATATACATTGAGGAACGGTTTCCAATATAACTCCTTCATATCAGCTGCCTTCGTGGAGATGTACAGTAGCTGTGGAAGATTGGATATTGCTATCAAAGTTTTCAGAAGCTCCCCAGAAAAGGCAACGGCTGCTTGGAATTCTATGATAGCTGCATATGGTTACCACAGTGATGGCAGAAAAGCGATAAATCTTTTCCAGGAAATGCTGAAGTCTGGACTTCGACCAACCAAAAGTACTTTTGTAAGCCTTTTATCAGCTTGCAGTCATTCAGGACTTGTGGAAGAAGGCATGTGCTATGTGGATAGTATGTTGGAGGAATACGGAGTAGAACCTGTCACTGACCATCATGTTTATATTGTGGATATGCTGGGACGATCTGGAAAGCTCCAGAAGGCTTTTAGCTATATTAAGCAGCTACAGACCTCACCAGAACCGGGTGTGTGGGGTGCCCTGCTTAGTGCTTGCAATTATCATGGAGACATAGAAATGGGAAGAGAAGTTGCGGAACTTCTTTTTGAATTGGATCCTCAAAATGTTGGATACTACATTTGTTTGTCAAACATGTATGTTGTTTCAGGAAGATGGACAGAAGCTGTTGAGTTGAGGAATGTAATTGAAGATAAAGAATTAAAGAAGCCAACTGGTTTCAGTCTGATTGACGTTGGTATTGGATAGGATTATGATCTTGAGCAAACGGTCGTCCAAGCTAAGGAAAGTAAAAGGAAACTCTCGGCTTAAAAGGAATAAATTCTTGCAAAGAGAAACCTTTCTGTGACGGACAGAGTAAAGCTCCCATACCAAGATAAAGGTATCGATACAGAACAACGTAACGAGGATACATATGAACTCAACATTGGGCCATGTCTTCTTTTTTATATTTATAAATAGTCTATACGCGTTACTCAATAGCTAATCTAGATATATTCGGCATACAACTTTTAACTTGTGTTGAGCAATTACTTTAGTTTTACTTTGAGCTGCCATCACGCTTATTTAAGTTGGTGAACGGTGATGAAACAGATTTTACACTCTTCAAGAAACATGCACATTTGCTACTATCTAAAGCATAACTGGAAAGAATCTTGATTCCAGTTACATACTTCTTAATATTTGAACAATTATAAACCATTTGGATAGAATTGGAAGTTATCAAAATTTTCTTTACATAATATTAGCTTGTCTTCCTCTTAATCTACTTTTCAATATTGTATTCATTAGGTTTTATTTGTTACATAATCATTGTAACAATGTCCTTGTACAACGAGTTAGGTAATTATTGTAATCCAAATGAAAATTTTAGTTTATATCTTCATCAAAATGAACATAACTCCTTGTGTTTTAAGGAAAAGAGAACTGGTAATAGAGATGATGAAAAGTAATTTTCTACCAACGGACATTAAATCATAATTGGTAAATTGACTACCAACTCCACTAGAGCAGGTCCATAATACTTCATAACGAAGAGTCAAACTTATGCGCAAGTATGTACCAGAAGCCACGAGGCATTTAATGACTATGATCAACAACAGTAAGATAAATAGGAAACCTGGCAAGAAACCGAATTTGTTAAATGTATAGATTATTTATAAAACAAAGGAGTCTTCAACTGCATGGTTGATCTCGGCCAAACTCAGAGGACATGCATGCTTATCACTTCCACTTCTTAAACTTACCTCCAAACATTCCATGCTTACCACCCTTTCCATGCTTAAACTTGCCTCCATGATGCTTAAACTTGCCACCGTGCTTAAACTTTCCATGCCCATGCCCTCCAAAGCCATGCCCATATCCTCCATATCCATGGGATCCATGAGCTACATGATGAGCACCAAGAGCAGCCGCAGCCGCAGCAGCACCGCCTGCAAGTGCTGCTCCCAGTCCACCGCCTGAAATTATATCAAGAAATGTGGAAAAAGTCGGTGAATAACCATGTTCATAAACAAATTTATCAAAAACCCCACAAGAACAAAGGCATAGTTCAAGCATAATAGTAAAAAGATAAGACTAATGCATCATGTTACTTAAATTGAAACCAACATACAATACAAAATTTCAAAAGTCAAGAAAAGCTAAGCATTAGGCAAACAACTATCGTAAGAAGCAGAAATGAGAAAACACTAATAAACCATGTCACTCAAATTTTGAACAATATAAATCACAAAAGTTGAGTAAAGACGAGTTGAGTAAATATGAGTGTTCTAGGCAAATAAATACCATATGAAAATTTAAGGATGGTAATGAACAGCAACATTGAGGTAAATATGGCTAGTTTTCAACTTAGAAGCAATCAACTGTGTTACAATTGTGCATGATAAGTAAACCTTGATGATGAGACCCAGAAGCACCAGGATAACCAGCTGGAGGGTAGCCTTGAGGGGGATATCCCTGAGGAGGGTAGCCTTGAGGAGGGTATCCCTGCTGTGGATAACCAGGGGGAGGGTACGCTCCCGGTGGGGGTGGATACTGCCCTGGTGGATACTGACCGGGTGGATATCCGTGCCCGTGCCCGAACAAGCCCTTGTCTTGCTCGTCATGCTTGTCTTTACCACCTCCCATATTTTCTCAGAAAAGCAGAAGTTCAGCCTACACTTTGTAACATATGGTAAGCCGCTGATCAACCATATGAGAAGAACTTAGTGAAGTATGCAGCTAATATTAATGGCTAAGGAGTGTCATTCTGACGATTACAGCAGGGAAATTAGGGCCAAGTTGATTAAAGTTTTAAATCCATGTCCCAATCTCAGAAACAAATTGCAAGTCTTGGTGTTATTTCAACAAAAGAAGCATTTGTTGATCAAAGGATATTTCACCCCCCCCAAACTATATAAATAAGATTGCGTCTTGAATTGAGACCAACAAAACCAAATCTCCAATATTCCAATATTAAAACTGACAAACCAATAACATATTTACGATAAAATAATCTATCGTAAGATAAGAAGCCTGATTATGATAGTTCCTTTCTCCAGTATCACAAAACAGACACTGATGGCAAAATAACCATTTAACTTACCAAAGAAAACACTTTCAATACGAAAATGGATCAGAAGAAACACCTGCAAATAAGAGATTTAGATCTGAGGAGTTGCCCAAAAATTACAGACTTTGACTAATTAAACGAATATATGTACACACGCGCACATGCATATGTGTGTGTGTGCGCGCGCGCGCGCAAGGGAGCAACATATACCTTTGCTACACCGAAATGATCTTTGAAACAAAATTACAGAAAAAAAGAAAAATATTGAAGATCTGGGCTTTGGATGGGTTGTTTTCGCGTGGGTGTAGTTTACAGTTGATGTATAGAGAAAGAGGGGGAGAACTGAGATATTGTTGGGAGTAATTGAAGTAAAGCAAATAAATAAGATTAGAAAATATGATAAAAATCCAAAACGCGTTGCCATGACACGCGTAATTCACGCATTATCAACATCAGTTCTACCAATTCAATAATTAAAATGATACTGAAATGTTTTTAACTTAAAAGATAAGTTTTCTGTCTGACCCGCTCTTCGATATTCCCATTTGGCCATTTGTATTGTAATTTTTTTTTTTTATCATACTACTAAATATTATTTTACAAAAACAAATTATTTTCGCAACTTTTTATCTGAACTCTTCCTGCTTTCTTTTCTCTTTTATTTTTCTACCGCTGTTCTAAGCTTTTTGGTTTTGTTCCTCGTTTCGTTTCTCCTATTTTGTTCCAACGGCTTGCGGTCTTCTCTGTCTTATCTTATCAGTTGTCCATTAACCAGTTATTATATATTATACTTTTTTATTTTAGAAAATAGTGATCGGAGATGTCAATTTTTATCAGCCCGGTTTAAAATTAATGAGTTTATTTTAAATTAATTAAATTTTAAATCAGATTCAGATTTTTTAATTTAAAATTATCAGATTTTAGGTTAAATTCGAGTTTGAACTCGATTAAAAATTGCCTAGCTTAATTCAACTCTGAAAAATATCAATAAAATAACATTATTTCAAATTTTAAATTAAAAATTAATCAAATATTGTGCCGTCAATCTTAAAGCGGACTTGGGCTTGGAGAGCCCACACATAACCTGAGCTAATACAAAGCCTAATGATGATATTGGCTCGTTTTGAATGCTGTTTGTGCTATTTGAAATTTTTTGACAATTGAGTTTTTAGGTTTTATGGTTTCCAACTTTGATTCCGTTTTGTTTATGGAGTTTAAGCTTTTATAAACTATCTATTGACTCGAGACAATGATGTACACTGGGCATCATAATCTCCAGATTTCTTGTTTGGTTTGAAATTCATATAGATGAAAGTCAAACAGAAATAACGCTTAGTTATTTGTGGTTTATAATGAATAAGTTGCAACAATTGGTTTCCCTCCCATTGTGTTGCCTATTACATGTTTGATTGATTAGTGTGCTGGCTCTGTCTCTTTTGAACTAATAATCACGTAGAGATGTTCAATTTTTTTTATTTGTTTAAAGTTGTAAAATTAAGCATTAAAACCAAAAAAAAAAGAAAGATAATGGCACATGTCGAAATTATGGAAAGATTGATGCTCACAAGTAAGATAGAGATTAATAACTTACGCATGAATATATTTGACAGTCCATACTAGGATACATATAACTCACATAAACTACTGAAATTTGTAGAGGCTAAATACGTCAACACCATTTAGACTATTAAA
>JANZXR010000005.1:10281304-10294061 GCA_027575705.1 Erythroxylum echinodendron | reverse complement strand
TGATTGTATTGTTGTAATTTGAAATGGGCCCAATCGGCTAATAAAAGTTTCTTTGATTACATTGTTTGTATCAAATGATTGTAAAACAAAGTGGAACATTTTGGTTATTGATTTTCTGTAATTTATGTTTGTGGTTTTAAAAAAAAAAATTATACCGACTTTTAATTGTTAAGTGATGTGGCACACCGCCCTTGCGGGGCACAGATTCGGATATCACTATCGATATCGGGTTCGAGTCCAGCGGGAGTGGGGTGTTAGATTATTCACGAGCTTTCAGCCCCTTATACACCTGAACATAATGGAATAGCCAAGAGGAAAAATCGAACGCTTAAGGATACAATGTTGATTTCCTCGGGTTTACTCAACATTATGTACGGGAAAGCTATTCTTTCATCTTGTTATGTTCTAAATAGAGTTCCTCATAAAAAACTAGTTCAAACCCCTTATAAAATTTAGAAATGTTGTCTACCTAACTTGCGTTTTTTTAAAGTGTGGGAGTGTCTCGCTAAGGTTGCTCTACCTGAATATAAGAGGAAGAAAATTGGGCCCAAGACTATTGATTCAATTTTTGTAGGATATGCCTCTAATAATGCTGCCTATAGATTTATGGTTCAGGAAGAGGGATCTAGCACTTATGGACTAACTATAGGGTCAAGAGATGTAGTGTTGAGGATATATTTCCTATGAAAGTGAGTGTGCAAGCTATTAGAGAATCTATCCCTTGTTCTTCTACCAATGATGACATAGACGAAAAGGACATTGTTGAACTAAGGAGAAGCAACAAAGCTAAAGAACCCACCAGTTTTGGTTCTAACTTTATTCCTTCCTTTATGGTGAAAAAACCTTAGGAGATCCATGATATTTTTATGGTGACTTATATTATTGAGGAAGATCCCAAAATTACGATAAAGTAATAAGATCTGTGGATGCTACCTTTTGGAAAGAAGTCATAGACAGTGAGTTAGAGTCAATCATGTCTAATAAAACTTGGGTTTGAGTTGATCTAACTCAAGTATGTAAGCCTTTGAAGTGTAAGTGAATTTTTTTAAAAAAATTGAGACCTGAAGGAACCATTGAGAGGTTTAAGGTAAGACTTGTGATTAAAGTTTTTAAATAAAAAGAAGGATTAGACATTTTTGATACTTACTCTCCTATTACTAAAATTGCATCTATAAGGATGTTGTTTGCTATTGCTTCGGTATTTAAGCTATATATGCACCAAATGGATGTTAAGACAACTTTCTTGAATGGTGATCTTGATGAGAAAATTTATATGGTCCAAATCCGAAGGGTTTAGAGTGCATGTCAAGAATAAAAGGTGTGTAAGTTGGTTAAGTGATTATATAGACTTAAACAAGCTCCCAAACAGTGGCATTAGAAGTTTGAAAGTGAGATTTTCAAACATGGTTTCACCTCTTGTGATGTTGATTCTTACATTTATGTGAAATATGATGCCAATGGTTGTGTGATCATAACTCTTTATGTGGATGATAAGCATATTTTTGGTATTAGCTTATCTGTCATTGATACTACCAAGAGTTTGCTAAAGTCTTCCTATGAAAGATCTTGGACCTATGGACTTTATTTTGGGAATCAAAGTTGATAGGACTAACTCTGGTTTTACGTTGAATCATGCTTATTATATTGAGAAAATTTTAAAAAAGTTTGGTTACTATAATGTTGAACCAGTCAAGACTCCCTATGATGCTAATGCTGCTTTAAAGAAAAATCTTGGTCACGGTATAAACCAAGATAAGTATGATAAAATTCTTGGTAGTGTGATGTTCTTGATGAACTATTCTCATCTTGATATTGCATACTATGTGAGTAGACTTAGTAGGTATACTCAGAATCCTAGTTAAGAGCATTGTAATGGTTTGATTCATTTGTTGAGATATTTGACAGGTACTATGCATGATGAATTATCTTTTTGTGGTCATCCTCCTGTATTGGAGGGGTATTCTGATGCTAACTAAGTTTACGGAGAGTGATGATATACACTCTACCAGTAGTTATATTTTTACTTTAGTGGGAGTTATTGTGTCTTGGAAATCTTCCAAGCAAATGTGTATTGCAAGATCAATAATGGAAGATGAGTTTATACTTTAAAATTGGTAAGACGAGAAGCTAAGTGGCTAAGGAATCTCTTAGCAGATGTTTTGTTTTGGGAAAATCCAATTCCTTTTGTGTTTCTTCATTGTGATTCACAAGCTACCATTTATGTGCCAAGAACAAGGCATATGATGACAAAAATTGACATATCAGATTGAAACATAAAATTGTTTGTACTTTAATTAGACACAATGTAATCTCTCTAAACTATATTAAGTCAGAGAGTAACTTAACGGATCCATTTACAAAAGCTTTGAGTAGTTTCAGAGCATGCTAAACGAATGGGGTTGAGCCCAATTGTGTAGTAACCTCGTGATTGATACTTGTCTTAAGAAACCAAGTTCAATGGGTCAAACAAAGTTATATGATGACTACTTATTTGTATTTTGTTTGCGGAATGATACTGAGATATATTCAGTTGTTAAATAACATCCCTAGCCTACGTTTGATGAGGTTAGATTGTTTAATCCTTAACGAGTTTCATAGCTAAAGTTTGGGTGATGTGAGCAGTACACACTTGATGGACTCATCTACGTGATTGTGGGGGGCTAACTATCCTTTTATGAGAGTATTTAGGCTATCTCTCTAGAGCGATTATGAGACCAAGGTACTTTGAGATTGTTTATTTTTCTAGCAGGTTCTGTTTTCGATTTTCTTAGACACTAAGTTCAAGACTCAGTTTACCTGGTTGTTCGTCAATCTTTCTCCTAAATTGATACAGTTTGTTTCTTAAGTTTAGACCAAGTGGGGGATTGTTGGACTCGTTGCTCCAAAACATGTTTCATATGTTTTAATAATTGTCAGTTACCAATAATGTTTATAACATTATTACCGCCATTATCATGCAACGTTCATAACTTTAATATACTTTAGTGTGTCTTTATTTCAAGGTTAATGTATAAAGCTCTGCTCTATATATATTACAACCCACGCATCTGCTTTTCTCCTCCTTCTTCAGCTGTTGTGCTTTTCATTTTTCCATACGACGCACAAAATTTCTTCTAATAGACATGCATAGCTCCTAATACACATGCATCTTCTTCCTATCTCATCTCTTTTATGTTCTTCCGATGTTATAACTTCTCGAAAATAGTTCCTATTTTGCCTTTTAGAATGCACCGAAATTGGTGGAAGAAGCGTTAATCCTAAGGTCGAATCTCGTTGTTATGCTGCACTGTAGAGTAAGAGTTTTTTACTAAGGGCAGTAATTTTTTACAATACCTTGCATTCAAATAAGTCGTTCCAATCTATTTTATTGCTATTTTGCTAACAAATGTGGGGAAAAAAAATTCTCAAGACCACCTTACGATAAACTCGGAATATTAAAAGGACTTGCAAATCATTTTCGTGGGGCAGTGAATATTAAAGTCAATAAAGCTTTGGATTGTGCAATGTGACAAAACAGTGTACAGGCAAAAGCAGACAAAAGAGTAAAGAAACTAAAAGGGGAAATATTGTTCACATGATGATTCGGATACAAGTTGTGGAAGAACGATAAAGAGGGAGGGAAAGAAGAGATCCGATCCCGACAATGACTGCCAAAAACATGATGCCCATGTTCTTATATACGCTTTTGATTCATATAAAAAACTAAGAAGCTACAAGATATTAGATTTATAGAAGTCACACGTCTAAATTTGTCAGAGGCTGCTTCTATATTAGCTAATGGCTAGCCGATAAATTGCCTATCCTTAGGCTCTTTTTTTTTGCCTCCTTATTTTGTTACGGTAATACACATCGCAAACAACACAACCATACATTGTATGTTAGGTGACATACCTTACCGCCAGCTCGTGGATATAAAGTGAAAGAGAAAGAAAGTGAATTAAGTCTTTATATAATGTAAATTAAGTTAAAGATAGTGGGAGTGATGTGGAGGAAAATGACGACATGTATGCAACTAGAACAGGCCACGGGGCCAAAGGCTTTTCGTAAAACATTTCTTATACAATGGAAAACCTACCTTGCAATAAGCTTTAAAAAGAGAGATAATGCCATCACATAAAAGCCTTTGGTCTTTATTTTGGTTCGTATTGCTTTAAATATTCTTTTGCCCACTGTCCATCAACTAAGATTGCATGAATAATTAATATCTAGAGAAAAGGATGTTGTTGGTCTTTATTATTGGTGAAATGATAATTGAGGTAGTACAATCACAATCCTCCAACCTGCCAATAATATTTGGTTGTGGATGTTGATGTTAATGGGGTAGTTGTTCAGAAGTTGGTCTCTTGTGATTGAGAGTAAACAAGAGGCATTAAAAGGGATTGCCAAATGCGGCTCTAAGGTTTGTGTTAATTAGGGATATATTATGATAATTCAAATCATTGTGTGCTTTGAAAATCTTTTTTATTTTGTTACACCAGAGAAGCATGCGCATTACCATTACCAGTACCGTTCCCTGTTTACTTATCATTCTAACGTAAGCATATGATCACCCGCTTAATTTTTGTCTCTTATGATAACCACATGAATCAATGTCTATACATATATCTATAATTAATTAAAATTTAGGCTTATTAATGTTAACATGCATCTACCTTTTTGTGTCTCACTCCATATGTTTTAACTTTATAGTAAAAGGTGATAATATTCACTATGATAAAAAAAATCGAGTTTAAGGGACGATCTTGATTAAATTTTAGCTTAAAACTAAGTCAGGCAATCATTGTCACACGGACAAAGTATTATTCACTTCTGCTTAATTAATTCCTTATTAAGTCTAAAGGAATCTAGCTACAATCTACTTATAATGCACTTAAGAGTTTAAAGAACCTCAACCGATAGGGTTTCAAGTCTCTTCAAACTAAATGAATACTCTTGCTTTCAAATCCATATTTTATGACCATTTAGCTTTTTAAGCACATTAAATATTCTAAGTTTCTTCGTAAATTCACTATACTTAAAAGATGTAATAATACACTTAACTGCTAAAATATACTGTATATTGGCATAGATTCGACATGTAATTGGACTGCAAGAGTAAGATCGATACAATTGAAGCTTATGAATGTTCAAACTTTATTTGAATGCACATTGCAATTTGAAAACTAGAGACTTCCATACACGATATCGTGTGATTAATTTAATCTAGTTTATCATCATTTTGTACTTGTTGGATATAATAATACCATGTTTTATGGAACAGAAGTACATTTCTTTTGAATTCTTCCATTTCTTACTCATACAAGTTTTAATCTCGTCATAATTGATAATGAAATGACACATCAAATGGGGTTAAGGTAAAACACTGAAGATAAACATATAAACACACAAATACGATATAACTTGTTCCGGCAAAGTTAAAAAAATTACTTAAAAAGAGTCTTTTAACAAATATAATCAAATCCAAATAAATAGTTTGATTAATGATGTTTATAATTTGAACGATTTTTTGTGTGAGATATTTATTCTTCAATTAGTATCATAATAAATTACAAATGCTTCTTCATCATATTACTAAATTAAATTAGTAATTATTTTTGTGTTGGATTGATTAATTATTTTATGACTTGTTCTAATTTTACAATGATATCATGATATGTGTACCAATCGCAATCGCAAATGCAAATTAGTTCTTCTTCATATATATTAGATGCACGTCTGTTTGTGTTTAAACAATAGATCATTGTCTATCTAATGTCAAATTCAATTGCCTATTTGTCGAATTCCTATTGTGAATAGAGCTATACAAACACTGTACAAATTACAAAACAAATAGTGTACAAATAGGTATCCAAGGGAATTCTCAGTTAAATTCCAATCAATAGATGACCACTTCAGTAACTATGAAATCTGCACCTCTAGAAAAACAAAAGCACTATAGAATCACTTATAATTCTGAAACATCAGAAAAATTAAAATAACCCAGAACACCTATGCCGATGAGTTTGTGTTTGGACTCGATACGGTGGCCAGAAGGCGGCTTCTTCCAGTTGACATTTTACCACCAGCAGTGAGATGCATTCCCACTCAACTAGTGGGAACCTTGATAAAACAACGGAAGTCCATCGCATGGAATGGAGGGAAAACGGTTTTGGGAAAACGACGGTGAGTGTCACCGTCATCTTCCGTTGTTGCTGCCGTTCGCTTGGGAGAGAAGAGCCAGACCATCCCGCATCGCCGCTGCTGGTTATTTCCCATTGATGCGGCTGAAGGAGGCAGATGGTGGTGGAAGATAAAAACTGCAACATTAAAAAGACATGTTTTCACTAGTTTATGGATTATAGGCTGGTATTGAAATTGGTCTGGACCCCATTTCAGTGGGCTAACAAGGACAGACTACGGAACAAGCCTTTGGTGTCTTAGGCTGTAAAAGTTTAGACTTAAAATGGGTTATAATTTGGACTTAAATGAATTTTGACAAGTGCTGAAGTGATTTGATGAATATTCAAACAATCTAGGCTTGCAGATTAAATAATAAATTTATTTATTTAAAAATGAGCTTCTAAATATATATATATATTGAAATTATAAATAAATTTAATAATATTTAGAAATAAGTTTCTAACTAAATTTAAATTAGTAAGTTCGTAAGTTGAATAATGATTAGAAATGAGTTTTTAATTAAACAGTATATATAATTAAAAATGAGTTTAAATTATATAATTAGAAAAAAGTGTCGAATTAAAATGAAATTATTAATATAAGAATTACAAATAAGTTTCTTATTCATATTTTAATTTGATTAGTTCCATAATAATTAAAAATGAGTTTTGATTTAAGAATGGAGTAATATAATTTTATATGAATTATATTTATTTATGGATGTAAAGTTCGATACTTTTCATATATTATGTGAATATTACTTGATAATTTTTCTTGAGTATGGCCATTTATATTCATTTGTCATACATTTGATGATTAAGATTACGTGTACTCTTTTGATTTTGTAGATAATTGAAAACTAATTATTCGCAAAATATATATGTATGACATGATGTTGATGTGTATGTATACTATTTATTTATGTAAAAACTTCTTGTTTCAATTATGACTACGACATCAAACAATATTATGGTTGAACTCAATAAGGGTTAGAAATCATATGGCGATAATTACGAGATTCGGAATATAAAATCCAATATATACTAGAGAAGTAAAACGCCCTCAAACCATTAAACATAACCATAGATGATCCTAAGAAAGGCAATACATCCCAACATAAAAGGGACCATAATGCTTATGAAATATAGAGAAAAATACCTAATTAGCTAACGTTACGTTATTGAGCAAAATGGATAATGATATCATACGTGAGTTCCACATTTATGAAACTACTAAGGACATGTTTGGTTTAGCTAACCAAAGTGAGGTAACTCACTTTCAAGTTTGACATATATAAGAAATGGCCAGATCACACAATGCAACATTTGAGGCACATGTCAAACATGATAAGTGAGTGGCATGATGTTGGTCATGAACTATCAAATAAGCAACAAGTTTAAGCCATCATCTATGCATTACCTCAGAGTTAGGAGCATATAAAGATGCATTTAACTCATAATGAGAGCATCAAGATGGTGGAAGTTGCTATGCACATCTTATATTAGAATAAGAACATCTTGAAGCCTCTAAAAAGTCTTTTGAGATATATATTGTTGGTATTAGCTTAAATGGAGCTATGAATTGGACGCGTAAGCAAAATAGTAGGCCCAAATAGAAAAAAGGTAAAAGAAACCCAATATTCTCAAGACTTCAAGAAGGCCGAGTGGAATTAACATAAAAAGGAAAACTTCCTTTTAAAAAGTAGAACATTAAAAGCATCAAGTGCTTTAATTATGGAAATAAGGGAGATTGTAGCGAGCCTAAAAAGGCGCAATCTTATTGTACATACATTTATTTAGTGAATGTATCTTGTTTTGTTCTTCTAACTGAATTATATCCTTTATGGATTATAGATTCGGGAGCAATCAACCGTGTACCAAAAGATAGAAATGCCTTCATGGAACTATGGAAAATCCCATATAAACCATGATGGAGGGAAACAACTTAAGATTTACGATACAAGGGATTGGAAAATATAAATTAGACATGTGAGGTGGTAAATCCTATTCCTACATGAAGTGTTATATGCTTTACATATTTGATGGGATTTTATCTCTACTTTAGTTTTAGTAAATTTTGGTTTTAATATAAATTTCATCAGTGGTGATATGAATTTATATCTTAGACACATTTGTTATAGACATGAATTTTTGTTGGATGGTTTTCTTATTCTAGATGTTGTTTTGTTCAAATAATAATATAATTTATTCTTTGTTTACAACATCTTGATATAATTTTTTGTTATATTATACTATTTCATATTAGTCAAAATCAAATAAGTTGATTAGCTAAATAAGGTCTCTTATGTGATTTAAATCAAGTAGGTTTACCGATCTAAGAATATTGTCTGTGGTAAAATGACGTGAATGCTATTTGGAAAGGGAACACGAGTTTTCTATCCACTAAAATTGATTTATTCAAACATCTGTGGTCCAATGAATGTAAGGGAATAAATAGGGGTGTGTACTTCATCAATTTTATAGATTACTATACTAGATAAGGTCACGTTTATTTAATTTCTCATAAATTGGAAGTTTTAAATTGTTGCATAAAGTATATAAATTTGGTAGAGAATCAATTGGACAAGAAAATAAAAGTATTAAGAAATGAACAAAGATAAGAATACTTGTCTGATAAGTTCAAGATGTTGTATGGTAAAAAAAAAAAAGAATAGAAAGACAATTAAATATTTTATAATCCCATAACAAAATTACATTGTGAAAAAGATGTAATAGAACATATTAGAAATTGTTAGGTCTATGACGGCACAAATAAAATTGCCAGTCACTTATTGGGGTGATGCACTGCTTACAGTCACTTGTATACTTAATTGAGTCCTTACAAAATTAGTTACAATTACTCTGTATGAGTTATGGATATAAAGAAAAGCTAACATGGAACATCTAAGACCATAGGGGTGTGATGCTTACCTTCACGATATCTCCCATGAATATGGGAAAGTAGACCTATAAGGGAATAAAAGTATCTTTATTAGATACTCGGAATGCTCAAAAGGGTATGTGTGTTTATAGGTGAATAAGGTAATAAACGTGTAACAGAATTTGAATAATAAGATGTCACATTTTTAGAAAATGACTTTCCAAAATGGAGTGAGATAGGAAAAGACCTATTTTTGTATGAAGCTCTTGATCAAAATGAATCCATTATGAAAAATAATGAATAGGAACTTTATCCTAGTAGGAATAGTATAGAACTTGAAGAAGCATCTTAAGGACAGTTAAGATTATACCATATTGAAAGTGTACCTATAGTATCTAATCTAAATGGGGATAATCAAAATGTTGATGAATTTGTTTCTCATAAATCATATTTATGCCTAAGTAATCAGATATGATTCTCGATGTCATTTTAAAATATAAGAAGAGATATATATGATTATTCCATAAGAAGATGATGACCCAAAGAATGTATATAAGACTCTTACTGTTCCTACTAAAGAAGAATAGATGCAAGAAAGAAAAAGGGACTTCTTTAAGCTCAAAATAAGTATAGGACTTGGTTGACCTCCCTAATGTGCAAATATATTAGGAACAAATGGGTTATCAAAATAAAATGAAACATTGATGGTAGTATCAAAAGATACAAGGTATGCCTAAAGGAAAAAAGGTTATGCACAATAGGAGGGAATTGATTATGATAAGAAATTTTCACTTATTGTGAGGTTTGCTTCAATTCATCTAATCTTAGCTATAATAGCTAGTTTTGAGTTTGAATTACATCAAATAGTTGTAAATATTACTTTTCTAATTGGAGGATTACAATAAAAAATACATGGAATAACTTATAAGTTTCATTTAGACAGACTAAAAACATAAAGTTCGTTAATTATTGAAATTGATTTATACTCTGAAATAGTCTTCAAGACAATGGTATATATGTTTTCATAACATAATCATTTCATATAATTTTCATATCTTTGATGAAGGCCACTGTGTATATTAAGAGATCCAAAAATGAACTTACAATTTTATCTTTATATGTGGATGAAATTTTGATTGCCTGTAATGACTATGTGTTTATTAAGCAAATCAAATATTGGTTATGATCTGAATTTGAGATGAAAGAAATGGGTAAAGTTGCATATATTCTTGGAATTAATATTTCAAGAGATCATTTTGTCACGTTCGTAAATAAATTATATACAAAAAATTTTAGAACAATTTCACATACATTAATGTAAACCAATAAATAATCTTATTACTAGATGAGAATGTCTTAGCAAGAAGTTTTGTCCTTTACACCATAAGAAACAAAACAAATGAAGAAAATTGCCTATTTTAGTGTTGTTTGAAGTCTCATATATGGCATAATGTGTATAAGGCCAGATATTTGTTACGTTATTAGAATGGTGAGAAGATATCAATCAAATCTAGGACCAGGACATCCAAAAGCAGCAAAGAGAATATTAAGGTATTTAAAGGGTATTGTCGATTATATGTTATGTTATTAGGCAATAAGCTCTAGAAAGGAGATTTAGTTGAGAGACAATCTACCTTTGGATATGTTTTCTTACTTAACAATGGAGCTATATTATGGAAAAGTAGGAAATAATCATATGTTGCTTTATCTAAAATGGGAGCTAAATTTATATAATTTTTGGCAATAAGAAACTGTGTGGCTTAAACAATTCTTAGTTAGTTTAGGGGCACTCAAAGTGAGACTAATCTAGTATCAATTAATAAGATAGTCAAGCGACAATCGCTTATACTAAAGACCCCAAATTTTATTGTAAAACCAAGCATAAAAGTACCAAGTACAATTATATGAAACATATAGTTACATGAGAAAAAGTGAACGTGAAGTATATATCTACACAAGACATGGCTATAGATCCAATGACAAAACTAATTTTTTTGATATACATAAATTGGGTATGTGAAGTCATTAAGATTACGTAGATATTGAAATGTAATTAATTAACATTTCTTTGTGCCTGTTCATTCAAAGTATCATCATGTTTTGAGTTAACATTATTTATTAAATAAGAAATATTTTTTTAGTACTTGATTCTAAAATATGTTTACTTTGGATGACATATTTTTCGAATGACTAAAGAGTGTGTCAGACAGATAAAACATTGACATCTTTACAAAATCAATCGACTTTATTATTAGTGATGACTAGAGATAAGGCAGGTTTTAAGCATATTATCAAGGTGATAATTAGAGTTGAAGCTAGAAAATTAAACTGTGAATACAGACTTAAATGATAAGTCAAAAGAAAATTGTTTTGGAGTGATCACATATTCACCGTATCTATCTTAAGTTGCAAGATGAGAGTTCAGAAAGATAAAGGTAAGAGTAAATAAGTGAAATTAGGTTATAATAAGTATGTATGAACCAACATTTGTATGATATTGTATTATAAAAGACATACGATTAAATTAATAAGAGCTAATATCATAGCACATTACTCTTACCATATATGCATAAAAGAGTAGGGATGGCAACTGGGCCCGAGCTTGACCTGACCACCACTAGCTCGAATTAAAGTCAATAGGTCATACTCGAATTGACAGTGCCTCGGGCCCATAAGTTCTAAAAATCAGCCCAAGCCTTATCTTAGCCTAAGGCCCAACTATTATAGACAAAACGAATTCATTTTTGCTAAAAAAGACATCGTTTTGCATTTTTGGTTTTTAAAAAATTTAGGTCCAACCAAGTCGGCTCGAGCTACGGCTCAAGCGACTACCACAAGCCCAGTTGGACACGATCCTGGGCAATGTTACCAGAAGATTATATTTGATACAATCTTATAGGACAATTCTAGAAAAGAAAATTAAATTAAATTCAAGAGAATTTGGAATAAAGAAAGGTCATTTTGATTCATAACTTGCATAAGAAAAATTATTTATTCAAAAATGACCACCAACTCTTATTAAGAGAATTGAATATATTTATGACAAAATGAAATAGATGAGATCAAAGGAGATTGAAATGCGAGATACGACTTAGGGTATAACATATAAAATCTACTTATCGATCGATTTATTAATCAAGACTTCATATATTCCTAGCAAATATATGACTACAAGCTCTCATTGTATATTGGTTGTACAAGTTACTACATAAGTATATGAGAATATGCAAAAATCTTATTACCTTAATTCATCACACGTGAGTGAGAGATGATTTTGAAAGGATACACTTGATGAGTTTAATGTGTGACCTTTTAGTTGTTAACTGTTAAAAAACATTTAATATTGATATTATTTATAAATATGGGATAATACAATTAAAAAATTAATGATTATTATGTAAAAAACACAACTATGAGATAATTTCCATAAGTAAAAATAAATATTTCTTGCAAAAGAATTTGCATGAGTAAAAATAAAGATTTCTTGCAAAAGTCCTTTAATTGGTAGAATACAATCCATGGAAAACATGGTCAGTGTCATAGACTTCGTCTTTGGTACTGTTCACGCTATCGTCTGGGTTACTGTTCATGGCTATCTTCTGTACTATTTTTGACCCACTAAACGATATAATTGGCCTTCTATATCTTCATGAAAGTTGTATTTCTTGCAATTCTCTTTCAAACTAGCCAAAGAAACCCTGAGTTGGACGTCTATCGT
>JANZXR010000005.1:10256371-10278520 GCA_027575705.1 Erythroxylum echinodendron | reverse complement strand
AAAGCTCTTCCCTTCCTCTTTCTTTTTCTCTTAGTTAGTAACCTCAAAATCACTCTTCAAGACTAAGAAAATCAAACTCTTACTTAGCTTTCTTTCTTTCCTCTCAACAACTGAAACTCTCTCCTTTCTCTCTCTCTTTCACGATTTGTCCTCTTCTTTTTACTCCGATCACCTTTTTGGTCTTTCACATCCCAAGACAACATTTTACTTTCTCCTTTTTACCCTTAATGAATGCTCCTTATAAGCTTAGGTTCTTTCAACCTTAAGTCATCTTCCAAAAATGCCCTTATGCATCTTACAATATCAACAATTAATTCCATCAATCCATGAATTAAATAAACTTGACATAATAGTTAAACTCGATCAAAAAATAATTTATCTAACAATACCAAAATTCATTCAAATCATGTTTACTAAAATAAAAAAAATCAAGGCCCAACAGATTTAGTCAAAGTCACTAAAGAGTGAATAAACTGATTTTAAGTTTTTGGAACAAAACTGAAACTTGTATAGGACAAAAATAAGCTAATATTCTTCCAAAATCTGCTAACATAACATCATTAGGTTTCAAATGGAAGAGGACGTCAACAACATCTCCCTCGAAATAGAATTGGTAAAGTTAACAATTATTCATACGTAAAATTAAGCCCTTCCAACACAACACATGCTGCAGCTATACCCAACAATAAAAGGAAAAGGAATTGTAACAGCAAGTTTGCCACAAGATAGTTTTAATAGCATTTCCACAATTAGCTTTGGCAGATTTCAGATGCTAGGCTCTACTAATATTAATTTTGAAAGAGTAATTGGTTTTCGAAAATTTGAAATCGTCACATGAGCAATTTTCCAATCATTGAATAGTTTGACAACATTTGAAACCAAAGATGGAATAGACACTTTGATCCTACCATACCCAATTTGATTTCTAGAGCACTAGATAGCTAGGAGCATATAAAGAAAAAAGAAAGGATTCACTGAAAGTGTTTCGTTAATCTTAAGATATTCAAATAGTCAACACAACATGCAAATTATGGTCAAGTGTGAGTAAATGGTTGTGCACATAACATGTTTGGTTTTAACATATCTAGAGTTGGAAGGAATCCTGAAGAGCATGCCAAAAGACTATCTTAAACTTTTATGAAATCTTTAACTTATATAAACCACTCCAAATATGGGGGATTTAGTCCCATTTTTAAATGTTTATTTTTCTAATTCTCCTAAATTTGGATTCTGAAAGTATTAGCTGTCTTCATGGGTTAAAAGGAACAAATATCAGAAGGATTTGAGGTAGAAATCAATGGTTAGAAGTTATTTCTAGTGTATATGTCTGTGTCTAGGTTGTACACACCCATTTCAATGGTGGACATAGTAGTGTGGATGAACATGTATTCTTATGTAACTGTGTACGAGTGAATGATGATGCTTAAGGATAGATATACTTGTGTGGAGTTAAACACGGTCATCTAAATGGAAGACATGGTTGTATCTACCAATCATGTAAATCATTAGGACTATATATCAGAGTGACATTGAGTTTTAAAGCTTAAAGATTAACACGGTTTCGACAACCATATGTAGCTTAAAAACCTTTTACTTTTGAAATTGAAAGTCTAGCTTAGAGACAAAAATTGCACAAGACAAAAACATATGATGAAAGAAGAGTTTTAGGGTCCATATAACATTATTCAACTATAGTTATATTGAAGTTTAATTTTTAAGGTTAGTGAGAGTGGTATTGGTGTATATATGTCAATTTGCACTAAATTATAGAAGTTATTTTACAGAGCTTTACAAAGAGTTAGTTATGGATATTCTGTGAGGTGTTTTTAGCTCGAAAAATTAAATGCTTGTATCTTGTTATTTTATTTATTCAATTTATTGTAAGTTTGTCGTGTAGTTTTTACTTCTACAATAGAGGGTTTTCTATGGTAAACTATATATGAAATTTATCTTCAATCATCTTTATTATTTGAGCAATTTATTATTGGTTGAGTGATTTTATTGATCTTATAGGTTTTATTGCTTAGAGTCCCAACAATTGGTATCAAAGCCTTAGGTATGTAAATAGAAATAGATTTATAGTGAAGTTGACGTTGACCAACTATTCAATATGGAGACTTATAATGGAAGATCTCTTATATTGGAAGGATATTTATAATCCAATTGATGTAGACAAAAGTATAAAAGAAGATGTCCTGTCTAATTCAAAGAAGATGACAGATAAAGAGTAGCATAAAATGAAGAAGAAAACCTTGGGAACTATTACACAAAGGACTAGTATTAGCGTATTCAACCATATATCCTAATCCTTTCAAGTTATGGAAGAAATTGGAGAGTCTTTATGAGAGAAATACTGCACAAAACAAGGAATTTTTGATTAAAATGCTTGTGAACTTGAAGTTAAAGGCTGGGAAATTAGTGTTATAGCATCTTAGTACTTTTAAGGATATCATTAACAAGTGGACTACAATGAAGATCATCCTCAATAATGAGCTACAAGCCTTGTTTTTGTTCAATTCCTTATTAGATAGTTGGGAAACTTTAGTTGTGAGTATCAATAACTTTTCTCCGAATGGTATGCTTTCTTTAGATATGATGAAAGAGACCATACTCAATAAAGAGATTAGGAGGAAAGAGTTATTATTGATAACTCTCTTGTAATAGAGAATAGAGGAAGAAACAATAATAGAAGTTTCAAAGGTTAGGGGAAGTCTAAAAACAAATCCAAGTCTAGAGATGATAAGGAGACCAAGATGTATCATTATTGCTCTAAACCTGCTCATAGAAAGAAGTTTTGTTAAAAGTGAAAGGGAGAATAGAAGAAGTAAGAAAACTAATAAGATTGAGACAATAATAACAGTACAACAATAGCATCATGCATAGATGATAAGGTGTCATTGATTTGTGCGACCAGTGAGTGTCTCCACATTAGTCACTTAGATTATTGACGGCTTGTCGATACATGGGCTTCCAATCACTATATTTTAAAGAGGGAATACTTCACCAATTATAGGAGTGGTAATTTTGGGAACGTGAATATGGGAAATTAGAGCTCTAGTAACATTGTCAACATAGATGACATTTGAGTTCAAACCTATGTTAGGTATTTATTGACCTTGAGAGGAGTATGACACATTCTAGATTTGCACCTCAATTTGTTGTCTGTGAATGTGTTTAAATAAGAAGAATATCAACAAAATTTTGGAGATGGCAATGAAAACTTTCTGAAAAAGCATTAACAGTTGCTTATGGTGGATTGTGTTGCACCTTATAAATGACACACTTGTGTGTGTTGAAGAACTACATATAGTTAAGGAGAATAACTTTCCAAATTTATGGCACCAAAGATTGGGACACGTTAATGAGAAAGGGATCAAGTTACTAGCTATCAAATCACTTATCTGTGCAAAGACTATTGTTTCCCTCAACACTTATGGTCATTGCATGGTAAGAAAGTAACATCGAGTTATGTTTCATAAAAAGGTATACTAGAAGGAAGAATAAGTTAAAGCTTGTGCACTCTGACATTTATGGTCCCAACGAGGAGGATTCATGTTGGCCCCGGGTCTCCATATGGATTTTATGGCGACTATGTGCTACCATTGGAATTTGTTTGAAATAATAATAAATATATTTCAAATTGCAATAAAATGAAATTACAACATTCAAATTTAATTACAGTCTAGACAAGAAAAATTTTGTGGTGGGACTTTTCTAGTATAAGCTAATAATAATTAAAATATCATAGAATGATTTTAGACATAAAATTTAAATTATTCGAAAATGATTTAATACAAACAATTAATTATTAATAAGATACACAATTAATAGATAATATCATAATAAAAGAAATAGATAATAATTATATTAAATAAATAAAATTCATGGTTGAAGTAAAAATAATACCCAACAATTTAATGAAAATTTTCTATAGCAAAAATGAATAAAGAATAAAAGATTTGGGTGTTAAAAGAATTAATAGCAATTTGATTTAGTAATAAAACAACTCAATTCAAAAGGGAAAAAGTCACGGTATTACTCTTCATAGTCACGCCTGTGGCAAAAGTCACGGGCGTGACTTTTTATTTCTCACGCCAGTGAGAGGAAGAAAATCCCAGGAGAGTCACGACTGTACCGTGTCACGATCGCGACATTGCAAATTTCTGGGACTATCGCGATCGCGATTCCTCGCGATCGCGATTTTCTGAAAAATTTCGAGATAGTTGTGTTCGCGATCGCGACTTTCCGAAATTCTGGGACTGTCGCGATCGTACTGTGTCACGATCGCGACTTCCTAGTTATACATCCTCACTTCTATACAACATAACTTTCAATCCAGAAGTTCAAAAATTACAAACTATATATTGTTGGAAAGCTAAGAAAAAGATCTACAATTTTATGAAGACAATTTTGTCTAATTCAACCTGTATTAATACAGTTTATTCATTTAAGTAGCATGTACCATTTCAGTCAAAATTGTACACCAATTCTGCAAAAATTTCACACCAATAATGCTATCTTATAAAGGTCATAACTCTTGCATCAAGAAAGAAGAAGAAGAAGAGGTTGATGTTTTCTTTAGAATTTTATAAACCTTATCTAGATCTTAGTTTTTCTATGTAGATAGAATCAAGAATAGATTAAGCTTAAGTTTATTTATGGATAGCTAGGTTTAAAGAAAGCTTCATGCATGTGTGTTGATTAAATAAGATATGATTGTTCTTAGGTAATCAAGAACATCGACATACATAAAACCTTCTTTTTCTACTTCCTTAATCTATCAAAACAAAAAGAATAGACAAAGAATACGAAAAGAACTCACCTAAACTTTTCCTTCTTCTTCTTTCTCTTTTTCTTTCTTTTTTCTCCTTCTCTCCTTCTAGGTTATTCCACGACTCTCTCCTTTTTATTTGGTTTTCTTAACCCTCACGACTCCTTCTCTTCTTTTGTCTCATTAATTTAAGACAACCTTTTTGTTTTTACCAATCTACCCTTCCTTATTGAAAAATTCCTACTAAGTCCTTCACTTTATTTTACTTCTTTCTTTTTAATTCATACCACCATATAAAATTCATAATATACCATATTCTAATTCATCAATTATAATTTATTTCATGCTTGATAATTTAATAAAATGAATAAGATAAAATAAAAATATAAAAATCCTAAAAACGGGATCCAACAATTCCTTTAATAGTAACAAGTATTTTATTACTTTTTTCAATAGTTCTATACGCGAAACTTAGGTCTTTATGCTAAAAATAGTTAGGTTTTAGAGAACTTTAAAATATTTCATGTTATAGTGGAAAGGGAGATGGAGAGAAAGTTAAAGTGTCTTCATATTGACAATGGAGACAAGTACGCATATAATGAGTTTGGGGAGTATTGTGTAAGAAATGACATAAGATATGAGAAAATAGAACCTGATACCCCACATTACAATGGTATTACCAAAAAGATGAATAGAACAATTTTGGAGAAGGTTTGGTGTATGCTCCAAATGTCCAACCTATCGAAATCCTTCTAAGGTTAGGTAGTTTGAGCTGTAATTCATATGATCAATAGAAATCCTTCAGTGCTATTGAAACTTGATATTCCTGAGAGTTTGGAAAGGGAAAGATCTGCCTTATATGCATCCAAGTTTGCATGCAAAGCATTTAAACAATGTGTCAAAAACCCAGAGATTGGAGTTAGATTTGAAGACTTCTCTTTGTATCTTGTTTGGATACGGTGACGAGGAGTTTAGGCATGGACTTTACAACCTATAAAAGCATAAGGTTATCAGAATTAGGGATGTAATCTTCTATGAGCATGAGATGGGTGCAAATCGCATCAAAGAAGACAAGACTACTACCAGTGGTTTGTCTTTTGGTATTGTAGATCCCATACTTGTTTCTACTTTCATTAATCAACTTACAAGTGAAGAAGGCGAAGGACATGAGCTGGCACAAGATGGTAATAATAGTACAACCTAATGAAAATGAGTCACATGAGCTATATGTTGCAAATGATGTAGAAGATGTTTATAAGCATAATGAACAGGGTGGACAACCTCCTCAAGTGTTAGAAAATGCCTAACTTTGAAGGTTAACTAGAATGAAAAAGCCTTCGACTAGATACCCAAGTTCAGAATATCTCCTAGTCACTACTGAGGAGGAACTATAGAATTTTAAAGAAGTTCAATCACTCAAAGACAAAAAATTTTGTCTCAAAGCAATACAAGAGGATATGGGTTCATTGGATAAGAATGGTGCTGACGTGCTAACAATGGTGGTTCCTAGGAGTAAGCTTAAGCTTTGTAGTAAGATTAACAACATATTTTAAATAATTAATCAGGTGATTGATTTCTCCTCCAAAATGGGCTAAGAGGGCATATTATTATGGGTTCAACCCCATTTTATAAATGTTTGTTCATCTAATGCCACTAAATCTAGCTCCAAAAGTGTTAGTTATCTTCATGATGAAAAAGAACGACAATTAGGCATATTTAAGGTAGAAACTGATGATTATAAGCTCTTTCTGGTGTATATGTTTGTGTTTAGGTTGTACATGCCTGTTTCAGTGGTGAATAAAGCCATATGGATGAACGTGTATACTTATGTAAGCATATGCAAGTGAATAAAGATGAGGACATACGCACCTACATGGATTTAGACATAGTTGTGTAAGTGGTGAACATGATTGTGTCTGTTAACCATATAAGTCACTAGGATCATATATCAGAGTGATATAAAGTTTTGAGTACTAAAAATCAAACAAGGTCGCCACACGTAGTTGTGGGGGTGACTATGTGTAGTTTAGAAATCTTATCCTTTTGAAATTAAAATTTTGGTTAAGAGGCAGAAGTTGCATAAGATAGAAACATATAATGGAAAAAGAGGTTTAGAGTATAAATAACATTTTCTAATTTGTTAAAGTTTAATTTCCAAGGCTAATAGGAGTAGTATAGGCATCCTATACAACTTAAATTGTTTTCCTAAAATAGTTAAGCTATTGTGATAGTTGTGTAAAGATGAGATAGAGTAATAAAATAAGCAAATTTCGAGAGTATATCTACTACCACATAAATTGTAATTTTTCCCTTAAATGGAGACAAACCTTCAATAAAATCTATTGATAAATATGGCAAAAGTTGTGAAGGAATGGGAACTGGTTGTAACATACTTATTGGATTGAGACTCTCCTATTCATGTCATTGACACGTATCATAGTTCCTGGTAAAATCTCTGATGAACTTTCTCGTTCCTTTCTCATAAAAAACTGATTTGATCCTTTGCAAGGTTTCATAAAAACTTTCATGGGTCCTTGAATGAAATTCTTCTGTAATTGTAGGAACCAAAGGTAAGTCATATAGTAAATAAATGCAACCTTTGAAAATAGAGAATACCTTGCGTAAACTCCTGTGGACCTATTGCTTCTCTTTAATTACATAGGTGCATATATAAAATATAGTTGAAGAAACAATATTAAAATATTGTTTTAGTTAAGTTTGTAAAAAATAAAATTCAGAAAATGAAGATTATACTATCCTAAATCCTTGTCATATAATTTAATTTTGTACACTATCTAATCTTCACTAGGAATCTTAACTGGAAGGTGCTTTGAGATTTGGAAATAACAACACTTAATTATCCTTCCAAATTTTGATGTGCCTTCCATTGCCAAGACCCTAAACATAATTTTCTTAACCACAACTTAATGGTTTTTTTTTAACATTTTTCTTTTCTTAGAAAATATTTCTCGAAAGATAATATTTAACTCTCAAACATTTGACAAAGAAAATTAAGAAATTATATAAAAAATCATAATTACTTTGTTAACAAGACCAAAGTAAATCTTTGAAGATTACAGGAGCCTAAACCTCTATCTACGTTGTCTACACATAGATCAACCTAATTATACCAATCAAATTTGACATAAGTTATTTACCAAAATTTGCTCATAATACCGTAAAATTTTGTCATTGTCTATTTCTTTAAATAGAAAAAGAAGAAGAAGAAGAAGAAAAAGAGGAATCCTCTCATTCGAGTAAAAATTGCAATTAAAAGTATATAACATCTTGATGGAAACTTTACTATCAACCGTCTCTCCAAATCCTCCCTGCCACCGTAATCTCTAATTAGCTCATATGGCTAAACTAAGGTTGTTGGCTCATCATTTACACCTCTCCCTCCCTAACTTCATTTTTTTCTTGCTTGCTTGTCTCTCTCTTCTCTAATGTACTCTTCGCGTGTTCTCTTTAATTTTGAGATATTTAAGTTATTCTACTTCATTTATATCCTGCCTTTTTTCTTTCCTTTTTTAGTAATAGGTTTTTAATTACATGCTAGTTGTTAGCTTTTCCTTTCCCGTCCTTCAAATGTCTTCCTGATCTCCTAGTCTGAAGACCTGCTCTCTATTAATAAATTTCCACCCTTATCCTCGTCTTCCCTTCCTTGCCAGCACATTAAAAATATAAAAATAATAATTACAAATTGTTGTATTATAAGAAAAACATGAAAATATGATGACCATTTAAAAAGCAAAATATGAAGACGTGAGGCAAACATGTAGATATTCCCTTTACCTGAAATATTCATTTTATACAAAAATCTATAAATAACGAAATCTTATTATCATGCGTTTTTAATGTGAAGTGTCTCTCTTTAGTCCTTACTTGAACTCTCACCCCAAGTGACACTTACCACGAGTTGAGGCACAGGGCAAGGACCTGAATGGATGCCATTTCCTCCGGATTTGTTACGTGGGGCGTTATTGTACTGATACAATATATATAACCTAAACAAGTTAATACATATTGTACGATCTTTAGGCTATTATTGTTTGCTGATGCAGCTCAATAACAACCAACCAGCAAACTCCAAAACCCATCTTCCGTTTGATGTTGTTTCCCTCTCTTTCCTTCTTTTCTTCACTCTTCAGTTTCCTCCAGGTCGTTGCCTTTCTGGGCTTTACATGTTCTCAATCTCTCTGTAGGCTCAAGTTTGGACCTTGAGAGACTTTAGAGATATAAAGAGAACGGAAGATACCGTAAGGTATAGACTTGTCGATGGCGGCATCAATTGCTGGCGGCGGCGGAGTTATGGACCGAGAGACATCGAAAGCGCATGCGGCGTTGGTTTTGGTGCAGCTATTCAATGGAGGATACCATGTGATTACTAAGGTGGCTTTGAATGTTGGAGTCAATCAGCTCGTCTTTTGTGTCTTTCGTGATCTTCTTGCTTTCTCCATTCTCGCCCCGATCGCCTATATCCGTGAGAAGTATTGCTACACCTCATTTCTTTTCTGGCTTTTTTCTGTTTATGTTTGTTTCTGATCCTCTTGTTGAATTGTGCTGCATATTGGGACGGGTAATTCTGACTGATGGTACTGCAATTGTTGGATTTTTGGATAAACTCTTCGTCTTTCCAATCTTATTATTGAATCACTTTTGGTTTTCGGTTTCTATTTCTATTTCATTCGGTATGCATTGGCACACTTTGATGTTTGTCCAAATTATGAGAATATTGTGTCCAATGCTCCATACTTGTTGTTATTGAGTGTTCAATGCTCCACATTTGTTGGCCCTTTGCTTTTGTAATAAAAAGAGAGAATTTGGCAGATTTCAGATAATTCAGCTGCTTTACAATGACTAAAAGTGTAATGGTTAATGGATGTCATCTATCCTACTTCTAGCATACTGACGTCCATCAATTCCCTTGTTACCACCTGTACTTTTGCTACTTTATGTGCTCTCACTTGTTTGCAGTCTTGCATTAACGCAACTCAACCAAGCAGCAGCTGGTAATTAGTTAGTGTTGGCTTCTTGGAATCTTATGTATCCTTATAATGAAGTATGCTGCACTGTTTCACTTTATGTGATATCCATGACATGGTTTGCACTCATTTAATAAAAATTTTAAGATAATGGGCCGACATGCCTAGAATTGAAGGCATTTATTTTGTCAATGCCTTATCTCTCCACTGTGAACAAAGTAACATCGTCAATCTCTTTAGATAAATCAATGCTTAATTCATGGAGTAGAAACATAAAGTCTGTCTAATAGGCATTTCATTTTTTCCTTCTTGTAGAAGAATCCGACCACCTATGACCAGACGATTCCTCTTTTCTTTCTTTTTTCTGGGGTTAAGTGGGTAAGCTACACTCTCTAACATGTCTCCTTTCAGTCTAATCAGATCCTTTCTGTTAACAGTCAATGTATAATGCTATATCTTATTAGTCAATCTTTTTTCATAAACAGGATATTTGGCAATCAGCTTTTATTTCTTCTTGGTCTTAGCTACACAAATCCAACTTATGCTGCAGCAATACAACCTTCAATTCCAGTCTTTACGTTTGTTTTGGCTGTGATGATGCGGTGAGTTTGACAAATTTACTCTTTTACGGTTCAGTTAATCTTGTTACTGGCATACTCAAACAGTGTACTTAACATATTACCCGTTCCGTGTTTGTTCAGTTTTACACGTTAACTTCTTCTTGCAGTACAGAAAAACTGAATATATTGAGAACCGAAGGTCAAGCAAAAATTGGGGGTACACTTGTCTGCGTTTGTGGGGCCATATTGATGGTTCTGTTCCGTGGTCCAGCCCTAATTGGATTCAAGGAAGCTGACTTTGCAGGTAATGAAATAAGTGCAAGGGGTCAACCAGAACCCAGTGGATGGTTTATCTCTAGCTTTATGGAATTTGGGCTGGAAACGTGGCACCTTGGAGTTATCTGCCTACTAGGGAATTGCATGTGCATGGCTGCATTTCTAGCCATTCAGGTAAGGGTTTGTTCCATTAGAATTTTAAGTCGGAGATACTATTAGGACTAATTACTTTCTAATTGATATTTGCATCAGAATGATGCCAGGTGGGAGTGGCCCCAATGGCTCTGCATATTTGACCATCAATTCAACTATTCATGCTTTTCCCCATAATATTTTATGAATTTTTAATTGGATGCTGATGTTACTTAAGGCAAGAAACTTAGCAGCAAGGTGAACTTTTTGCTTTTTTGACCAATCAATTTATTCCTACTTGATAAATTCTTTTGCACTTTAGCTAATCTTTAACATGTGAGATTTGCCTTCATGTTGTCCCTCTAGCATCAAACTTGATTTTGACTTTTTACTTTGAAGTTTAGGTATTTACCTTCTTAAGAACCTCTGAATGTTGTTTTTGGTTGAAGGACGCAACTTACTTATTAAAATCCATCATTCTTTAACAGAATGTGTACAAGCAATATGCCTTGTGTAATTGATGAAAAAGTTATCTCCTCTTCAAGTATTCCCACTCAACACACTCCAGGAAGAGGAGATGGGTGATAGAGGAATGAACATTAATATCTTCTCAGTTATACAATTTACCTGAAAAATGATATGGCGGTCTTATGATTGCTGTGTATAGAATCTTGGTGTTGCGGGGATAGAAGAATTTGGTGAAGTCAATATGTTTTTGTTTTTGCCAACTGATCTTTGTCCTAGAGTGACCTATACTGAGAAACACTAAATCCTGCATAAACCGATTATGAGGAAGTATTAGGAAGACATTGTTGATGAAGAGACATAAATGAAGGTTAGGTTGAACTAGACTTCTATGCCGAGAATAATTTGACGTGAATCTGATCAAATTGATTGTGTAGATCATAGTGCAACCTATTTGGGTTAACATGTATAGCTTGGGAGACTATTCTTTGAAATCCTTTAAAATGTTATCACTGTGGCCTTGTGAATGACTATCTGCTACAATGATCTTATTGAAACTCAAGTTAGATAGCTTGGTCTTTCCCTTCTTATGTCTAATTCACACTGTCATGCTAAGAGGCTCTCTGCCAAACTTATTTCATCAATGTTTAATGAAACTGTTCCAGTGGGCAAGTTGATTCGAATTTGAGTTAACTCCTAAGTTTTGAGCTTAATGATACGAGATTTGTTAATAGTATTTTGGGTAATTATCAAGCGCATAGTTTAAAATTATCTTATTGTGGATAAAAACCAAGCACATAATTTAGAATAATGGTGCTTGACTATAGTCCTGGTATATCTTTTGAAGTGTATCATGAATGACTGACTATCTTGCGTCTGTCTCCTACAGTCTAACCAAAATGACTGTAGCCCTACTTTCAGGCAACTTCAAGTTCTTTGATAATTTTAGTATCTTGCAAATCAGCACAGCTGTCTTCAAATTTTGAGGAACGTCTTTTGTATTCAATATTATAAATCTTGGAAACAAGATCTAGAATAATTTTCTCCAAATCTCAAAGTGGTTGGTTGGGTCACTCTTGCTAAACATGTGTAATAATTCATGCCTTTCACTAATTAGTCAAATTGCAATTGATGTCCCCCATTTGTTTTTTGGAAACCTTTCAGGCTTCGCTTTTAACCAAATACCCTGCCAGCCTTTCAATCACGGCATACTCATATGCTTTTGGAGCTTTGTTGATAGTTCTTACAGCTCTCTTTATGACGAATGAATCAACTGACTGGAGATTGACAGAATCCGAGTTGTTTGCTGTCATTTATGCTGTAAGTGTTTGTCTGAAGCCAATATTTGCATGTCAAACTTGTCAAACTATATCATTGTATCGCATAACTTTGGGTAGCTGTTTCTCTAAATTTCTTTGAGTAAGCCCTTTTTGGCCAAATCTTGATGACAAGCATCTCGCTTTTTCAGTTTTGTTGATAACTAACTTACTTTTTCGGTTTTGCCAAAAAAAAAAAAAGGCTTAGATCTAAAGGTTGATCAATTATTTCCTTTTGCCACTATAAAAGGGCACTCTAGTGCACAAGACTTCTAGCTTTGCGAGAGTCAGGGAAGGGTCATCAGTTGTACACAGCCTTCTCTTTGTATTTTAAAAAGAGGCTTTTCCCGCGACTCGAACTCGAACCATTGACCTTCTAGTCACAAAGGAGTAACCTTACTTGTTGCTCTAAGGCTCGCCCTCTTATTAAATACTATGGGTCATGGAATTCAGTCACAAAGGAGATGCAATATCTATATGGAATCATGAAATTCAGTGTGTGTAATGTTTAGGCTGTTCTGTGTCAGATTTTTTTTTTGAAAGATAAATATAAATACTGTGGGTCTTCAATTGCTGCCAATTAGTCCAAAATGCTACCGCAGCGTGTTGGATTTTAGCTGCATGTAGTGTTGTTATGTTCCTATCTTTCAACATCAGTTGTCAAAAGGAAAGAAAATGGAATGAAGAGTTAAATTTGTGGATGTGCCATTTAAATTTAGCACTTTTTGATTAATGTCTTGAGATGTTTTGTGACTAATCTACTAAAAGTTGCAAGTCTTTTGATGTTAGTGTGTGATTTAGTGCCTGCTCTGTGTCCATTTTACCCACTTCTCCACCCCATTTCCCTAAGCATATTTCTGTGTTTAGGAGTAACAATTTAGGATTTTTTAGGACTTGCTGTGATAATAGCATTTCTGTTTCACAGTTGAATATTAGAATTCCTGGGCGAACCAAGTAATAGGGTATAATATAATTTCAACTTTCTATCTGACATGATTTTTTTCCAGGGTACTGTTGCATCTGCCCTTAATTATGGATTACTTACATGGTCAAATAAGATCTTGGGGCCTGCTTTGGTTGCACTTTACTATCCACTACAACCTGCTGCATCTGCCATTCTTTCAAGAATCTTTCTTGGAAGCCCTATTTATTTGGGAAGGTTTGATCTCGGTGTTTAATTTTTAATTAGTAACTCACAGTCACTTGTTATATTTGATTAACTCGTATCTCTTTATGTAGACACTTCTATCACCGACTCTTCACATTGACAGTGCTGATTGGATATAAGTAGAAACATTTGTAACATACTTGATTGGAATATGAGTTTCTTTGTGAACAATAATTGTATATATGAGGCAATAATATTTAACAAGCAAAAAGGTTGTAATTGCTCAATCTTATAACGTGTGATGGAATTCTTTGTCAAAATAAAAAAATTTTGGTTTCTGAGGTTTTTATGCCAGCTGAGGCTAGTGCAAGAAGGATGCTTACTTGTATTTCTCTCTCTGGAAACAGCATTTTAGGGGGTTGCCTGATCATTGCTGGTCTTTATTTGGTTACTTGGGCATCCTACAGAGAAAGACAATCATCTGCAACAATTATTACCCATGTTGCTGCTCGGGGCTCTGAACCACTCATCCATAAAGATGCAGCAATTGACAAGGGTGCGTACCAGATGGGACATATTTTTATTGGAGCTTCTACCATACCGAAATCCAGAGACTAATCATGGAATCATGTTATGTAAATGTTTTGGTATTTAATCTTTTTGAAATCAGCCAAAAATTGAGATTAGATCAATATATGTATCATTACTAAATGATCTTAAGAAATCAATATATCAGTATATCTTAACATTTGCAAGCTCTTCTTATATACAATTCAGTAAGTTTCTATTTAGCTAAATACTTAAGAAAAGGAAACTGAGTTTGGAATGTATTAATCCTTTCCATGCAGTTATGTAGAGAGGCTTTCTTGCCACTTAACGGCAAGGTTCTCGTCTTCACTTCCTTTCCTCTCCCAGAGTATACTGAACACGCTATCATGAAGGTGGAGGGAAAACTTTGAAAGAAATATAATGCTTTCTGAAGAAGTTGGGATATGCAGGTTACTTGAAAACTGGAAAAGTGATGAAGCCAAAATACTATTTCCAAAATGATCTCGTACTTGATATGCTTAAAGTTGTCATTGCAGCTATCACATCTGATCAGCATGTAGCCCTTACTAGTTTCCTGAATTCTCAAAGCAGTAGTTGTTAGTTGTACGGATATAGTTCTAATACTTTCCCGTCATAAGTGATAGACTGAATCTTTTCTCTTCTTGTTGTTGCTGTTGCTTTAGTATTAAATTATTAGCAGATCTTTTCTTTTGTCACTTGGACTGGAAAATGAACCATTTGGAGGAAGGTTAGTACTTGTTATAGTTAAATCTTGTTGGTTCTTTATCACAGCACATTCTGGTTGCTGGTTTTCCATCATTTTCTGTCTCTAACAAATGGTTGGTAAGAAATGAAATCAGGTGGTGGGTAAAGCACAAAAGGAACATGACATCTTCAGTTTCTTACGTAGCAGGAATCAACTCTAGATGTCATGATTTTCTGATTTGTTCCCACTCTGTTTAAGCTTTTCTTTTCTGTTTTTTCTGGTTATGATTTGTACCCTGCTGAGATGGGGGTTGAGCTTTATTCTCATCATAGGAAACCCCTTCTGGCTCCTTATCTACTGCGTAAGGTCTGGTTTTGGGTGAGTGTAAAACAAAAGGAGACTACTACTATAGTCTATAGAAAAAAGGAAATGCAAATTATGAAAGAAAAAGAAACAGTGGTTATTGTAAAAGAGCATCTCTTCCTTCCTTCTCTGGATACTCTACTGGATTTAAGGCTTGTTTATCCAATAGACCCAGAATCTTTTGTACTAACATGGAGCCAAATATTTGTGTTAACCTAGCTAACCCTCCCATCCATGTGCTTTTGATAGCAGTTAGAAGAAATATATTAGTTTATATGTTCATAAAATTATCTAATAAATCAGGAGTACTTTGGTTATTTATTATAAACGAGACTGTCCTTCTAAATATTTAAATGTATTTATTATAAACAAAGACTGTCCTTCCAAGTATTTAAACCTATTTATTATAAACGAGACTGCCCTTCTAAGCATTTAAATGTATCGGTTACGGTGATTGATAATCCAAAAGAAAAATGCTTAATTATTAAGGTTCATTACGCTTAATTTTGTAATTTAATATTATTTTAATGTTCAGAAAATTTTCTGTCATATTTGTTTATTTATTCATAGTGTTAAAATTTAATAATTTTATTTTAAGTGGAAAAAGAAATAGAGAGCTAATAAATTATGATGGTGAAAATTGTATAATATCTAAGTAATATTATAAAGAAAATATGATAATTAAAATATAAAGAGATCAAATTAATATTTAACTAATTAGTCAGTATCATCTTAAAATTCAGTGTTAATATTTTTAAAGAAATGAATTAGTTAATATTTAAATTTCAATTGTTAAGTATTGCGGAAAAAATATTAAAATGAAGTGGCAAATAAAAATAAGATGAGGTATGGAAAATTGTCCCAGTTATTCTAATAAATACCATATCTAAGTTGAAATGATATGGTAACATCTATGATGGGAGGAGAAAAGTTTCTACGACTCCTAATTTTGGAAGTAATTAGTATTACTTACCCAAAAAGGAAGTAATTAAATTAAGTCACATATTATAACAACCATGTTTATGTGAACAAAAGGTTATCCAAGTTTAAGCTTATTTGTAAGAGAAAATGGAATCATAAAATCTAATGGTCATAAATGTCTTAAAGAATGGCATTGGACCTAATAATAACAATTACTAACGACTAACACTTTGTAGAGCTTGGTTGGATTAGGTAGATACTTTCCATGGCTATCGATGATGTTTAAACTACAAATTAGGTGAGTTTTTCAACAATTAGTGCCCATAATAACCATAACCAATAAAAGGAGGAAAATGTTCATTTTTAATAAAATGTGTGTGTGTATATATATATATATATGTATGTATATAAATTGGGTATTTGAAGTTAAAAAATAGGATAACTTTTAAGAAGTTCTAAAACATGAAAAAATAATTAATTACATATTATGAAATTATGGGAATTAGGGGAAAAAAAATGAAGAAAGAAAATGTGAGAGAGTGGGAGCAGAAAAGGGGGTTTGCCTGTAACACTAGGAGTCTGCCTCCGCCTCTGCCTCTGCCTCCGCCTCTGCCACTTCCTTTCGGATCTCAAACACAAACAACTCTTTTCTTTCTTCTAGTTCTATTTTTTCTCGACAAACAAACAAAACTATAACTAAACCTCTCGTTTTTTTCAAACTCCTTCCTTCTTTGCTCAAATCTTCATCGTCTATACTGTTACAATATCATTATCACCGTCCTCTCTCGCAAGTTTAAACCTTCCTCGATCCGCCCTGATTCTCAGACCCAGGTAAAAATCTCGCTTTTTCTTCCCAAGAACGAATGAATTTGGATTGATGGAAAATGTTTGCTTGATGAGATTTTCGTCTTCTTCTGGGTGTATTTGTAAATGTTTTTCGTTTCACTCAGTCAAATGCTATGGTTGTAGGTTTCTCAATCAAGTGTGGCGCTTTCTGTGTAGAGATCCGAGTTCTTTGTTTTGTTTTTTAATTTTGTTACTTCATTTGCTACTCGGTTCCATTGTTGATTTGTCTGTCTATAACCATCAGTTACGATGTAAAAGTTAAACGATTGGCTCGTTAATGAAACCCCTGACAACTCAACTATTGCATGCTGGGGAACACACCAGAAATCCACAAAAATGGAATCTTGGAAATAAATCATCATGCCATCAACGGAGATAGAATAACGTTGTAATAGCACATGTTCTCTTGGGCTTTTAACCTTTTTACACTAGTAACTAGATTCCATAATGGAAAATTTGCAAACAGGATTGTGAAGATTTGACTGGATGTATTGCCAATGTGGTTCTTGGTCTTTATTGATGGTGCTGGTGCATTTCCAACTGCAGTTCCTATCCAGCGGGACTTGAAGAATACTTTTCCAGTTAATTTTAGTCTGGTGGATTCTTGGCATTCAATCAGGAAACCGGTTGCTGGGACCAAATCCTTAAGTAGATTGATTCCTGGCCTGCGATGAACAAATTGCTGATATTTCAACTTTTCAGAAAAAATGGTGTTTGGTAGAATAGCTGACGTGTTTTCTGCCTTGAGAAGTTATATTGTCTCTAAGTCGGCTACAGTTCCATACACGTCAACTGGCTTGGCTCCTGCAGAAACTACTGATCATGGGTTTGGCTTTTCCAGCTCTGTAAATAAGAGCAATTTGCGGCTCTCGTCTTCTCTTCAAGACTTCACATCATTTAGTCGTCTTGATCTTGAAGAAAGGGATCTGAACTTTGTAACTGACAGGAAGCCTCATTTGTTACAGAGAGAGAATGCTGGGTTGAGCTTCTCTAAGGAGAAAGCACTGGCAGGTGGAACCCCACTTGTAAGGAGGAAGTGGGTGCAAATGATCTTGATTCTCTTGTGCCTTATATTGATCGGCTTCCTAATATATCTGATTACCTTGTACATTTATTCATATTGGTCTCAGGGGAAATCAAAATACTATGTTGTTCTTGATTGCGGAAGTACTGGAACTCGTGTTTATGTATATGAGGCATTAGTTGATTCTAAGAAACGTGGAAATCTACCTATTTCTCTAAAATCATATACTGAAGGTCTTTCAAGAAAGTCAAGTGGACGTGCGTATGATCGCATGGAGACTGAACCTGGGTTACATCTTTTGGCTCATAATACATCTGGTTTAAAGGGTGCTTTAAATCCACTTATTCGGTGGGCTGAAAATCAAATCCCAGAACATGCACATAAGACTACCTTTATTTTTCTTTATGCTACAGCTGGGGTTCGCAGACTGCCCAGTGCAGACTCAATATGGCTTCTGGACAAGGCATGGTCCATATTGAAGCAATCTCCTTTTGTTTGCCGCAGAGAATGGGTTAGGATCATAAGTGGCATGGAGGAAGCATACTATGGATGGATTGCTCTTAATTATCGCACAGGTGTACTGGGGGCCAACCCCAAGAAAGCGACATTTGGGGCACTTGATATGGGCGGCTCCTCACTGCAAGTTACTTTTGAGGGGAAGAAACATGCACGACATGAAACTAGCTTAAACCTTAGAATTGGAGCTGTTAACCATCACCTTAGTGCCTATTCTCTTCCAGGCTATGGTTTAAATGATGCATTTGACAAGAGTGTTGGTCATCTTTTCAAAAGACTTCCCAGTCCAGATTTAGCAATGGGAAATGTAGAAGTAAAACACCCATGTTTACAGTCTGGCTACCAAGAACAATACACCTGTTTTCACTGTGCTCTTGATCGACAAGATAGTGCAAGTCCTGCTACTGAGGGAACAAACCCGGGTAAAGGACTTAAATCAGGAGTTAAAGTGCAGCTTACTGGTGCTCCAAATTGGGAAGAATGCACTTCACTTGCTAAAATTGCTATTAATTTGTCTGAATGGTCTGGTCAAGTTCAGGGAATTGATTGTGAGTTGCAACCTTGTGCTCTTCCTGACGGTTTGCCACGTCCGTATGGTCAGTTCTACGCTATATCTGGCTTCTTTGTGGTATATAAATTTTTTAATTTGACACAAGAAGCTGCACTTGATGATGTTTTGGAGAAGGGTCAAGAGTTTTGTGAAAAGACTTGGGATGTGGCAAAGAACAGTGTTCCGCCACAGCCTTTTATTGAACAATACTGCTTCAGGGCACCCTACATAGTGTTTCTTCTGAGAAAGGGCTTACACATCACGGATAATCAAATTATTATTGGTTCTGGAAGTATTACTTGGACATTTGGTGTTGCCCTGCTCGAAGCCGGGAAGGCATTTTCTGCTAGATTGAAACTTCATAGTTATGAATTACTTCAAATGAAGATACATCCAGTTGCTTTACTTACCATTCTGTTTTTCTCGTTGATTTTGCTAATTTGTGCATTATCATGGGTTGGCAATTGGACGCCAAGAATTTTCCGGAGATCATATCTTCCACTTTTCAGGCATAACAGTGCATCTGCCTCATCTGTTCTCAGCATCCCATCTCCTTTCCGGTTTCAGCGGTGGAGTCCTATTAGCTCTGGTATTACTATTTATAACCTCTGATTTTGGCGTAATTCAGAAGTGTTGGTTAGTGATGATGTTTGGTACCCTTGGACATACCCCATTTATGTTTAGCATGGATAAGGCCTTGTGGCATTTTGGTTCCATCTGACTAACCTTATGATCAGTTTGTTCAACTTCAACCTGGTTGTAACTGATTTAGCTTAGAATATTATCGTATGTAGATGGTGTACTCTTTGCTGGACTCTGTCGATAATGAAAACGTTGAATTTCAGGGGATGGAAGGGTGAAGATGCCACTTAGTCCGACAGTTGCGGGTAGCCAACAAAGGCCATTTGGCTTGAGCCATGGGCTTGGTGGTAGTAGTATCCAGCTTATGGAGTCTTCTTTATACCCATCAACCAGTGGTGTTTCGCACAGTTATTCCGCAAACAGCTTGGGACAGATGATTGAGAGTGGCAGCATGGGTTACATGTGGTCTCCGCACCGAAGTCAGATGAGTCTTCAAAGTAGGAGATCACAATCTCGAGAAGACCTAAATTTGTCTCTGGCTGAGACGCATATTGCCAAGGTTTAGGTTGTCGTTAAGCTTTTAAATTATGGCATTACCATACTTCTTTCTTTACCAAACTACAGTGGAACATGACCTAAATTTTAACCTATAGTTTTGTTTCATCTCAGTCTTAAACATTCTTTTGTAGCATAGCGAACTTGGGAGTAAAAATTAAATCAACAGGGTTAGATTCTTTGTTCTTCGTCTTATCTCTCATCCTCTTGTTTCTTTCATCCCTCAAATTTGTTACCTTCGGCAAATTGGATGTATAAAATGTTTTTGACGGTAATTTCCTTAAGTTCAGAGCCTAATGCATTTGCTGTTATGCTTGTATATCATCATCGTCATCATTTTATGGAGTTAAATGATTAGCTGCTGTAACTGTTGAATTATTACGCTTAGCTTGGTGCTCCTCTCTTTTTTTCAAAAAATGAGTTGCTATTACCAAATCACACACTACCGTGTAAACTCTAATAAAGCAATCTTATTATATTGCTATCTCTGTATCCCTATAAGTCCACAAATACCCATTTGAGGTTGCCTGTATATGGCCATTAAAGTTTCCTGATTAGGAGGAATTTGATAAATTGCCTCATCTAGTTTATCCCAAAGTTAACACTTAATTTTGTTCTCTCAACCCTACTTAGGGTGCATAAGTACACAATATATTAAAAACATCATCTTTTACTATAATCTGTAAGGATAAAATCCTCTCATTAATCTTCTTTAACTTCACAACATGATATATGAGTTTTATAACAATCAAGATACCTACCTCATTATGTTGCCTCGAATACCTTGAATACCAAAAATTGAACCTACTAGTATCTTTTGCTTTAGTATCTATTCACTTTGTCTCTTAGATGCATATTATATGTATCTTATATTTGTATAAAATCTCCATTAAATCTAATTACTTCCTGTAGGAGTCCTAATGTTCCAGAACTTTTCACCGTCATTCAACATCTTTCTCTCTCTTAGACTTAAAACTTACTGAATGATTAGTGCTTGCTTTATTATCAGAAGTCAAAGCTATCACTCATACCTTAATACCCAACATAAGCTATACACGATAAGTGTAACAAGTCTTTTATATATATATATCTAGGAATAAGATTTAACCCCACCAATTGAATTTGTTCATAGATCGGTGAATACTGGAATAGGAATGAAAGGATTACTAATGAAACACTTAAAAAAGAATGGGACTTCAACAGTTTCAGACAAACAAAATAGGGAACTACTAGAGTACCTAATAAAAGTAATCAAATAAGCTTTACTAATACAACACTAGGACAAAACTAGCAAAAATAAAAAGGAAGAAGAGAGTAATCAATATATATATATATATAAGGAAATTAAAGCAAGTATCTATTAGTTGGACATAACATAAGACACCAAGCCAGACTTAAAAAAAAACCTAGATCACCAAAAGCAAGATATCTAAAGTTATATCCAAAGTTATCCAAAAGCAAGATATCTAAAGTTATATCCAAAGTTATCCTGCTAATAATTCACAAAATCAATCAGGAAGGGACAAACAACTTCGACCCAAAAAATAATTAGTCAGTTAAAGCTATCATATGAATCGGAAACATCAAAATCAAACCATGAAGCTTCAAGAATTAAGAGAAGTGATAGGTTTTTTTCTACACAGAAGAATAATCTTAGATCTTAGCCGGAAACTAAAAACACTAATTCTGATTTGAAACAGACTTGAAGTTCAAGGGATTTTCACTAACACAACAATTCATGTTCTTTTACTTTTAAAAAAGGAAGTTCCTTCTCATATTTTTGTAGTTCACTCTTTTATTAGAGACTTAATTTTTAACTAGGTTCAGAACTTTTTAATTGAAAAATATGGAATATAGTGGAGCCTAAAACCTAGTTATTGATCTTAGTTGGAAGGAGGAAAATTTAAGCGAAAAGTATTACTCA
>JANZXR010000005.1:10240839-10256271 GCA_027575705.1 Erythroxylum echinodendron | reverse complement strand
CTTAGGGTGCATAAGTACACAATATATTAAAAACATCATCTTTTACTATAATCTGTAAGGATAAAATCCTCTCATTAGTCTTCTTTAACCCCACAACATGATATATGAGTTTTTTAACAATCAAGATACCTTCCTCATTATGTTGCCTCGAATATCTTGAATACCAAAAATTGAACCTACTAGTATCTTTTGCTTTAGTATCTATTCACTTTGTCTCTTAGTTGTATATTATATGTATCTTATATTTGTGTAAAATCTTCATTAAATCTAATTACTTCCTGTAAGAGTCCTAATGTTCCAGAACTTTTCACCGTCATTCAACATCTTTCTCTCTCTTAGACTTAAAACTTACCGAATGATTAGTGCTTGCTTTATTATCAAAAGTCAAAGCTACCACTCATACCTTAATACCCAACATAAGCTATACACGATAAGTGTAACAAGTCTTATATATATATATCTAGGAATAAGATTTAACCCACCAATTGAATTTGTTCATAGAATGGTGAATACTGGAATAGGAATGAAAGGGTTACTAATGAAACACTTAAAAAAGAAAGGGACTTCAACAGTTTCAGACAAACAAAATAGGGAACTGCTAGAGTACCTAATAAAAGTAATCAAATAAGCTTTACTAATAAAACACTAGGACAAAACTAGCAAAACTAAAAAGGAAGAAGAGAGTAATCAATATATATATATATATATATAAGGAAATTAAAGCAAGTATCTATTAGTTGGACATAACATAATACACCAAGCCAGACTATAAAAAAAACCTAGATCACCAAAAGCAAGATATCTAAAGTTATATCCAAAGTTATCCTGCTAATAATTCACAAAATCAATCAGGAAGGGACAAAACGACTTCGACTCAAAAAATAATTAGTCAGTTAAAGCTATCATATGAATCGGAAACATCAAGATCAAACCATGAAGTTTCAAGAATTAAGAGAAGTGATAGGTTTTTTTTTACACAGAAGAATAATCTTAGATCTCAGCCGGAAACTAAAAACACTAATTCTGATTTAAAAAAATACTTGAAGTTCAAGGGATTTTCACTAACACAGCAATTTATGTTCTTTTACTTTTAAAAAAGAAAGTTCCTTCTCACATTTTTGTAGTTCACTCTTTTATTAGAGACTTAATTTTTAACTAGGTTCAGAACTTTTTAATTGAAAAATGTGGAATATAGTGGAGCCTAAAACCTAGTTATTGATCTTAGTTGGAAGGAGGAAAATTTAAGCGAAAAGTATTACTCATTTTAATTAAGATAAGGAAAAATAAAAAATGATGAAAGGTTTAATTCAAGGAAACCAGGGCCTCTAGGTTAGCAAGCTACAATAGCATTTTGTTAGAAAGTTTTATGTACCCTTCTCTTTATTGAAACTCCTTATTATAAAGAAAAACAAAACAAACTCAGTTAAAACTTAGTTACTAGATAACAACTTATTAATGGTAAAAATAGTAACAATAAATTAGAATTAAATGTGGCTCAAAAATAGCTAACTAACTTGTCTAGAACTTTGTATATTATGGACTTATTAAAATTGTGATACATAATCTAGTCGATGAAAAAGCATTGAACACATAACATTCCTTCCCCTTGAAGAGCACACTTATCTCTAGAAATAAAAGCAAAAAATCTCCTTCATTTTCCCACATAGCATCTGTAGGTGATAATCCTTACAAGTGCAAAAGGACCTCCCTTTTTACGCCTTTAGAACACCTTTCCAAGATTACTTGTAGAGTGCAAACAAATGAATCAGAGTCTTACATTGGTATATTATCTCCCACTTTCTTTTTAAGCCAAGAAATATGAATCATAAGATGGACCTTGAATCCTTCAAGCAAGCAACTTGAGCTTATAAGCCACACTTCTACTTTTTGAATAATTTCATATAGGCCACAAAATCAATGGGACAACAAAGAATGAGAGCTGGTATTTCAACAATACTCTGCCCAAGTAACCCAACGAACCCAATCACTTGGTTTATGACTTATGAAGCATCTAAGCTAATATACATTTTAATTGTTTAATTCACCACTCCTATTTGTGCATCAGGTTGAAGGTGATAAGTTGAACTAAAATTAAAACTTATCCTTTACAACATGAAAAGTTCTCTCTAAAAAATACTGGTGAAAGCAAAATCTTTGTCACAGAATGTGTTAATAGGCATCCTATACAACTTAAATTCTTCTCCAACTTTTTACCGCAACCAATAAAGCCAACATTTGTTTTCATAAGCAGATAAAAATAGATTATTTCTTTGCAATAATTGGCTTAAGTAAGTAATCACATTCAACAATGAATGGAAGCTCAAAGTTGGGAAGCGCTTAGATAATAGTTTGCATCATCACACAATTAGGATTTTCAAATGCCACCTATAACATTTTTGATCATGGAGAGGAACCACAACAATTTATAGGGGAATTCCCTCCTCGCTCTTGTTTTAACTACTTTGCAATTTTCTGATCATCCACAACCCTACCTTCCAGAGCAGCCATTCCTTTAAATACAATTTCTTTTCCACCAATATTAAATTTCATGAGTAGCTTAGATAAATCCTATGTAATAGGTCCTACGGTAAAAGTCATTGACTGTCCAAATAAAATTAACAAAAAAAAGGGGCCTTTTAGTCTTTTACACAACAATACATTCCCACCTACAATGCTTAGAACTTGTAAACACCGTCCCATTTACTACAGGAACTATATTGTTTGTAACCACTACGGTGTACTTGTTCTGTTCCACTCAATCTCAACCATACAAATATATAAGACCCATGTAAATTTTATATGAGTCCCACACATTTGTACGGCTGAGATCTAGTGGAACAGAAGAAGTACGCCGCAGTAAGTACAGAGGATCTCAAGTGTTTGCTACATCTACTTTAAACTTGTCTCCATCATTTGGTGTGATCCCTAATTTCATTGCAATCTTATTGTTCAAAAAATTGTGAGCGCTGCCATATTCCACCATTATAAAGATTTGATGGTTACTCATTCTCCTTGGCACCTTTATGGTTTGCAGGACTTGTTTACTGTTGATAGCATGAATGGAGATTTCTGGAGTATTGGGGGTCGTGAGATCTTCTACCTTTACATCCACATCGTCTTCTTTGTCATCAAGCCAACTTCCTTCAATGAGAAATATTTCTTGCATATATGCCCTGGACTAAATTTGTCGTTGCAATTGAAACAAAGCCCTTTATTCTGTCATTTTTGTACCTCGATCGGCTAGACTAAGTTTCTTCACTGGTAAGTGGGTTTGATTGGGTGAGTTTGGCTTGGCATTGATAAACTACTTAGAATCTAGTGAGTTTATAAGCTTAGAAGAATTCACAAGAGCCTTTTACAATCTTGCTAACCCAATGGCAACTGATAGAGTTGTTAGTTGACAAGCTTGAACATCTGTTTTGATTTGTTTCTTTAGTCCACTCATAAAGCAATTGACTTGTTGAGTAGTCATCGACGTCCTAGCTTTTAATAGCAACGGTTTCCAGTTGTGATTGATACTTCCTTATTATCCATGTTTGACAAAGCTTTGTTAAATCACCAAAAAAAGAAAGGCTTCAAATTGGGTGAACCAAACCTGATGTTAAAGTTACTCGTGAAGCCTTTCCATGTGATAAATTGATCTTCTTCCTTCAACACTTTGAACAACAATTGAGCTTTTCATTCAAGATTGATAGGTGCTAGCATCACCTCTATTTTTGAAATGTGATAAAATTCGAAGAATTGCTCAACCCTACAAATCCAACTTATTGGATCGTCTTCACCATTATAATAAGGGAAATTCATCTTAGGGAGGTAATTAAAGTCCAGTTAAGTTAACGTCATTGTTAGTGGCAACACATCCACCTTGTTGATCATGTAAACTCTCGCTTGTTTTTGAAACAATACAAGTTGTCAACAGATTAAATCGAGTATTTATAGCTGCAAACATCTCTTACATTTCCTTTAAAGACTTTTTCTTGCCCCACTAATGAGGAGTTAACTTTAGCTTCCAAGTGAAAAAGTCTCCGCTCCTCCATGCCTGGCTTTGATACCAAATTGGTATGTCGAGGAGCCTAAGCCTGAGTTTGGTGATTGCTCTTAAGCTAGAAGAAGGGAAATTTAAATGAAGAGTAGTTTTCTTGTCTCTACCTATTTTCATCAAGATACGGAGAAAAGTAAAAGTTTAACTTGAGGAAAAGCAGAGCCTTCAAGATAGCAAGCTGACAAAATATTTTTGTTGGAAAGTTTTATGTCCCCCTATTTTTATTCATGGTCCCTATTTATACAACAAAAGAGAAAAAAACTCAGCTAAGTACAGAAGACTGATTCACATTGCGAATGACAAAGCATTGTTCACGTAACATAATGTTGATGAAATAAATGCAAAATTTATCTTTTCAAGTTACAAAACACAATCTAATTTTCGTAAGACAATAGCTTTTAGCAAATACATTGCTGTATCCTATATCCAATTAGAAAAATGAAAAGTAGAAGCTAGCAATTAACATGTTTATGCCCTTCCCTGGTTATACGCACAAAAAAATTATGGCAGTTACAAAAAATGGTGGTGCATTTATTAGAATCTCTAGAAGTTTACACATTTCTCAGGCAAGTTTCACTCTGCGTTGAGATTTCAACTTTACAAAGATAATTCTTTTCCCCATTCCATTTAACACTTCCATACCTCCATTATGAAAAAGAGGACGATGCGTCCACCTGCAGTGGGAGTGCAGGCAACATCAGTGTTATAAAATCTTCACAACTATCTAGACCAAACATGATTTCTCTAAAACTAGCCCTCCTCGTTACACGATTGATCTTACGTGTCAAGACCAATATAAGTGAAACCCACAAAAAATTTCAAGACTAGAGGCATCTTTAAGCAGAGAGGTTGGGCAGTGCTTCAAAGACGGATTTGTTCAAGCAAAAACCATTTAAGGCCAGAGCTTTGGAGACAAGTTCTTGAAAAGGTGATCTTGACGTAGATGCTGCACAACGACAGCGGGATTAGAAAACAGCCCAAGCAAAACCTGTAATGGTATTGTCAAGCACAACCATACTTAAGTTCATTGTTGTATTGCCTATAAACTTTGCTCTCATTGGAAACTAGCATAGTGTGTACCTCATACGGCTTTGCATTTGCAGGATCTCCACAGACTAAAGGCTGTATATCTAATACATTTCCAAAAATGTGAATCATATTTGGGCCAAAAGAAAAACTTGAACATGATTCACCCAGAAAAAGAAATTTGTAGACCTTTAAATCATTACCCAATAAAAAATATGCAATTTGACGCTCTTCCACTTAGAATTAAACTCGTACACCACATAATTTTCGTCACATATCAGACACAGACCAAAGATAAGCTTCCCTTTCTGTAGCTTGTTTCTCGTTCAACCTCTTGAACATTTGTTTCTCAAATCCTACAAGACATAACACAAGACATTAGTTTTTCAAAGAGAAATTTCCCTCACTCTTTATAGATAAAAATTCTATGCTGTTACCATCACTGTGTTCTGCATGTGCAAGTGTACTAAATGGAAATAAGCTGACCACCTATTGACGGGGACCCCTATTGTTTCTGAATTGTCTGAGAGTCGCAAAACAATTAAAGCATGAATATGTTGATACTATAACATACCATTACTGCGATCAACGCCATCCCAGTGTCTCCCTGGTCGTATGCCATATCTATTTGGTGCAGCATCTAATCCTCTTTTTATCCAGCTGTGACTAGGTATATCTTGGGGAATAACAAAGCCTGATTCTTTCATCCTCTCATTATCCCCTAGGTTCGGAAGAACTGATTCAGAATGCTTTTTCTGCAATATGACAAAGTGTGTGAAACAGAAACAATTAGCCTCAGCAGAATCTTTCGAACTATGGGTCAAAACATTTAGAATCCCAGTCAAACACAAGGCAAAGCAATCTACTAATTTCAACCAACCTAATAAGAAAGGTATCGTTACCTTGACCAAATGTGCCATAGGGTCACCCCATCTTACCCTATCCTTCAACATTCTATCCAGTTCTGGATCATCTCTGCAGTCAGAAAATCCATTAGATCACAACATTACACTGTTCTTGAGCATTTAGCTCTACAAATAGGTCACTATTTTTCAACAAGATGACATCATCTGTTTAATCTTGCAACAAGCACTAGGTAGGAGGAACCAAATTACACAAAGTACAAAAAACAAACAAATGTTTTAGTTTGAAACAAAGAAACAGGTGTTAGTAATTAAGAAGTTGATGGCTATCGTCAAACAGGCTAACAAATCACTTAAACCACCAGTCAGTATCAACAAAAAATGAACTATGCCTTCATAAAAGACTCAATTCATTGTTATTGTTAGATCTTGATGGACTAATCATGAACAATATGAAGAAACAGATGCAGAGTAACTAAACAAATGCCTTCTCCAACTTCTCCCTTTTAATCCACATATTAATTACCTTGTTGCTGGTTGATGGATTTGATATACCAACTACAAGCTTTTTTTTTTTTGTTATCTTCCTTTTAAGGAAATCTTTTTAGGTACGTACAAAGAAATCCTGTCCACTCCAAAAGTAACCATGACTATAAACTTACGCCTACTACTCAGTAAGAAACTAATTTTGTTCACAGGATTAATGTACTGATTTACTGTCCGTGAAATCATAGATTCTTTCCAATAGTTATACTAAAAGCTGAGAAATCCAATCTACAGGACCACAGAACAGAACACATATTTTTGAGAGATTCAATCATGCTTACCTTGTCCTTGCAAATGGCTTCTCTTTCTCAAGTTCTAATTCCTGCAACCTAGCTTCCGCTTCTCGCTTTTGTGCCAGGCCCTTGCCCCACTCCAACTTCTTTTCCTAGTGAAGTCACAATGAACAAGAGTATCTTGAATATGTATATATGACATTGACAGAACAGGCTTTACATCATCCTCAAGGTTTAACATAAATACAGAATGGTATAACATAAACACAGAATGTTGTGGTCAATATACGTGCAAGACTTGTCGAATTTAAAAAATAGGACTTGTACCCAAGAATCTTGAAAATATGCACATACGATATTCTTATAAGTGTTCCTAGTCTCTCAAAACCTGATGCATTTAGAAAAAAGAAAGTTATTTTGTTCTCATGTTTGTTGAAAAGAAATCGATGTTTAATTATTGGTTCACTGTTTTTCTAATCCAGATCCTCTGAAAAGCTTGCAAACGTAAAGTGAAACACTGTAGACTAGCTTAGTCAATGGAAGACCTGCCATCCATAGCTAGAGAGGAAAGAAGATCTAGCTACAAAAACAAGTTATCATCCCTGCTAGTGAAAAAGGGCCAATATGCGTCTATTCACCAAAATTTGTAGATTGGCTCAAAGAAATGCCTCCAATTTCTCTCATATGGTTGGGAGGACGTAAGATAAAGTATTGCAGCAGTTGTCGCAAGCGCACACATGGAAATGAATCAATCACCTTAGGGATATCCATAGTGCTTCTGCCATTTCGTACCTATTATGACTAGTTGTATTCATAACTTGTCAGATTGCACACCAGAAGAAATGGTGAAAGTTACAAATGTCATAATATATGTAGGAGGGAATTTTTTAGCGAAAGGAAATCAGTTATTGTGCATTGTTATATTGCCAACAAGAGTCACCAATTTCTAACTTAACTGTAAAGCAATTAGCTACTTTAACTGCAAAACTGACTTCTTCCAAACAACATAAATTTGCAAGAGTCAATGAACTATCTCACATATCATTCTAACAAGAAAAAGGCTCATTGATCTGGAAGAATGCATATTATGAGAATCTCAAACCGTGAATACTGAAAAACAGTAGTCAGCTTTAGGCCACCAGAACAAGCACAACAATGGAAGGACCAATTTGAGTACATTATGAGATTGAAGAGTCAAGAATTTTAGATTGTCAAAAGTTTAAAGCAATACCTTGGGCTTTTCTTCAACTTTTTGTTTCATTTTCACATATTCTTCCTTTGATATGCGCTCTCCTGCAGCATTGATGATAGACCAATGAATGAAGCATCAATAATTAAAAGACTCACAAATATCATATAAGACAGGGTTCAAAAGAATCACTACCTAAACTTCTATTGAAGATTGGATATTTAACAATCTATGGCACAGGGGACAGGGATTACAAAACTTTTCGGGAAGCAAATTTTTCTAGAACATTGATAGAATATTCTGTGCATGCCCGGTGGTATACATTTTGAAGAATAGCATCTACATGTCAAATTGAAGGGATGAAAACAAAAACAAAGGGATTAGGTCACCTAATATAGAAATTCAATTCCTTCAAAAGGTATGAGCAATTATGGGCTTTAAATCACTCAAATAAGAAATCCTAGTCGTCGGGCAGCAACTCTAAAATGTTGATTCATGGATAACATTTTGCAAAAAAGTAGCATACTTAGCAAGGCAACTAATCAGCCAGTGGGATAAGTTTCTCATCCCTTTTCCACTTGATAAGTTTAGCTAACTAACCTTTTTTACCACGATAAACAGGTTCAGCACCTTTTCCACTCAAGTAAGGATCCATTTGTTCAAACCTGGGAAATTTTAAAAGAAATAGAAGTCAATGAGCAAAGTGGAGTTACCAGATATCTTATAACCAACAACTTTTTGATTCTTGACAAAACAAAGAAACTAATTTTAAGGAAAAGAAGCTGTGCATTAGCTAAAATGGGAAATCAAGCACTTAATTCCTCCTCTTATCTCATGTCTCATAAACATTAAGTTCTATTTAAAGAACAAAGGAAAGAAAGTTAAAGATATTGTCCCTGCAGTTTTAAAGATAAACGATAAAACCTGCTTGGGAGAAGAAAATAAATGCAATCTTTCACACTGAAGAAAATATTCAAAATTCAAATGTTGTAGCAATTACAAATTTTTATTGTATAGGACATGGATTCGTAAGTCCAGTGATGAAAACATCACCCATGGGCTAACGACATCTTATACAAAAATCTGAAGGAATATAGAGTCGAAAACTTTTAGAAATTTTTTTTTATTGAGGATTCTAATGATCAATAAGGGCCAGTGAGCTTGATACCAGCAAACAAGTACTGAACGTAATCAACAAAAGGATAAACAGGAATATACCTCGACAAATCATCCTTCCTAGTTCTGGCAATCTCTTCTTGCATATCACGCCCAGTGATCAATCCAGTTTTTGGCCTCTCCTTTGGGGCATTACCATTCTCATTTGATCGCCTCGGAGGAGACAGATCGCCATCACCTGAGCTCCCAACTTCCTTCCTGCTTTTCCTTGGTGGTGAAATATCGGAACCGGGAGAGTCACTCCAGTGAGTCCCCCGACGGCGATAGACGTCAGAAGATGCCGGCATTTCATATTTTCTACGTCCAAAATTATCTAGAGATCGTGCCTGATGCCGACGAGGCGGTGAAATCTCAGGTCCAGGTGACGGAGTATCACGCCGCCTCCGTCGCGACCGTGGAGGTGATATATCTGTATCTTCTTTTAAACGCTTCAACTCGGGGTCCGGTGAAGGTGTGTCATTCCGAGCTCTCCTTCTCCGCGGGGGCGATAAATCGGAATTCACTCTCTGCCCCTGCCGTGGAGGTGACAAATCAGTATCTTCTTTTGAATGCTTCAATTCAGTCTCCAGTGAAGGCGCGTCATTTCGGTCTCTCCTCATCCGTGATGGTGACAAATCGGAATTAACTCTCTGCCGCAGCCGTGGAGTTGACAAATCCGTATCTTCTTCTCTTGAAGGCTTGAAATCCGCTTCCGGCAACGTATGACGGCGTCCTTTGTCGGAATCCTCTTTGAAATCCTTGTCTTCCGCCTCCGGAGACGGTGTATCGTTTCTACTCATCCGTCTTTGCGGCGGAGACATATTGGAGCTTAGGTCGACAGCTTTGGAGAGCGAAACCCAACCGCTCCCATCCTCTGCTATGGCGTTAATAGCCCTTTTGGATCTAAGCAGCTCGAGCCTTCTCATGCGCTTGACTTCGATGTCTTCATCGACGAGTGGCTTCTCATCAGCTGAATCTTTCTCTTCTTCTTCTTCTTCGAGTTTCACTGGTTTTTGCCAAACAGGATCCTCGTCAACGACTAACACGCCCGGCAGCGTCGACGTCGTTTGGGTTTTCTTCTTCTTCCTTTTCTTCTTCTCTTCTTGGGCAGTTTTGCTCTCATATCGTTTCAAGTAGTCCTTCAGCGAGCTGTGGCCAGAACCTGAAGCCGAAGTCGCCATAGTTTGCAACCGAAATTGAAAGCAGTAAAAGAAAAGACAAATCGCAAGGTCTAATTAAGGAGCAGATTAAGCTACAGAGCTTTCGTTTGCTCGCGACACATTCTCCGACACCAAACACAAACAGGATGACTTTTGGGTTGGGCTCACCTCTGTCGCGAGAAGCCCAACTCAATAAAGTTTTGGATATGATATTATTTCAAATGGCTGAGTCTGCGAAATGTCTGACAAAAGTCTCCGTTCATTTCAAGGGATTGTAGAATGGGGGATTAGTATATAGGAGGAGAATGAAAGGCTGTATCTTTCAAGTTATGGTTTTGCAGGAACCTGAAATCATTGTTTGCATGGTTCATGCCACTTGAAATTGACCACTTTTAGAAAAATAATAATAGAATTGATATGAGCACCACCAAGTACGAAGAACTGTTCATAGCTTCAACATGAATGCTTCAATTTCAAACCTCTTTCTTTTTTCTGGCGATATTGGATGTCCCTAATCAAATTCTAAAAATTCCAGGACAGGCTCATTGTACAAGTTACATAGTTGTCTGTGCGTGTAATTTATCACCTGATAAGAATACATGAACTCTACCATTCAACGTTATCCAACTACATCCAGGGACCTTCCTCACACCCTTTATATCCATCTCCCTTCTTAGCTTTTGCTCCTCAATGTGCTGGCCATTTACCGCACATATGTTGCAAAGTGCAACATAGGCGGGTGAATTGGATGGATCCAGCTCAAGGAGTCGCTTGGCAGCACGCTTAGCAATATCTGCACTTCTCTCAACAAAACTGCATGCACCAAGACCAAGCAGCGCCCCCCAAAGGCCATGGCTTTGGCTTCCTCGAAAAGGAAGTCCCATGATAAATTCTTCTGCTTCTTTTAGCTTGCCTGCACGCCCCAAGAGATTAATCACGCAAATGTAATGCTCTATACTTGGTTGAATTGCATAAACATCACTCATTGTATTAAATATATCCAACCCCTTACTCACAAGTCCTGCATTACTACATGCTGATAGGATGCCCAAGAATGTAACAGAATCCAGTTGAGTTTCAGTTTCCAGCATGGCTTCAAAAGTTTGCAGTGCAGCTTTTGCCAGCCCATGATGCGAAAACCCCATGATCATGGTGTTCCAAGAAATAATATCCTTAGAAATCATGCTTGTGAATATCCTGTGAGCATCTTCTACCTCCCCACACTTGGCGTACATTGAGATCAATGAATTATTCACAATCAAATGAAGGTCTGTCATCGTCTTTACCAGCATGCTATGCAACTGCTTACCATAATCAAGATATGCCACCGCACCTGTAGCTCCTAAAAGAATTGCATATGTAGAAGTTAGAGGAGAAACGCAATTAGCTTTCATTTCTGAAAAGAGACAGGCAGCTTCTGCAAAAAGCTCATTCTGGACATGCCCTGAAATCATCGAGGTCCATGCAACTGCGTCTTTATCAGGCATGCTGTAAAACAAATAGCATGCCTTTTGTAATAATCCACCACTAAAGTACCCATCAATCATTGAAGTCCAAGTTATCTTGTTTCGGTCAGGTAGAATGTTGAACAAGCTTTCAGCCTTCTCCAGTTGTCCAATTCTAACATAACCATCAATCATGTGGTTGCAGGAATGGAGATCAAAATTACAGGACTTCTTGTTAAATATACGATCAGCGGAATCCATTATGCCAAACGAAGAGTACATACGAATAAGGCTCTTACATAGCCTACCATCATAATCATCGTTTTCCAACCCATTAACAATAATTTGAGCATGCAATTGCTGGCCAAAACAAAGAAATCCTACACCAGTACAGGCATAAGCAAGTGAGATATAAGCCTCAGCATTTGGTTTTACATTTGAGTTACTCTTCATCTCAAGAAAAAGCAGTAAAGCTTCTTCATATAATCCATTCCAAGTGAACCCACTGATCATGGCAGTCCAAGAAACAACATTTTTTCCAGGCATTCTCCGAAACAAACTGTAGCCGTCTCTCACGTCACCTTCCCTGCAATGACCACATATCATAGTTGTCCAAGTGATTACATTCTTATCATCCATCTCCTCAAACAACATCCTGGCTTCCTTTACCCTACCATTCTCCACTAATCCTGCAATCATAGCATTCCATGAAACGACACTCCTGACCGGCATGTCAACAAAAACTCTCTTCGCCCCATCCAAATCTCCATTTCTAATCAACCCAACAACCATAGCATTCCACGAAACAACATTCCTTTCTGGCATCTCTTCAAACAACCGTCTAGCCTCCCTGATCATTCCTGTATCTGCATACCCACAAAGCATCGAAGTCCAGGAGACGACATTCCTCTCAGGCATCTCTTCAAACAACTTCCATGCCTCGCTCAACCTTCCCCATTGCACATACCCAGCCAACATCGCATTATAAGTAACGACATTTCTTTCAGGCATGATATCCAACAGCGCCCGAGCCTCATCAACAAACCCGACTCTCCAATACTTGGTAAGTATCGAAGTCCAGTAGACAACACGTGTGTGACTGCTTCTGCCTGGCATTTTTTCAAGTAAGTTGCGTGCCTCTTGGAGCCTCTGCTGGGAGAGACAACACAGGAGTTGGGAGTCATTGACCGTGAGTATGGGTTTCTGGGTTTTCCAAATTGAATTAAAGAAACGAACTTGAAGATAATAAAAAGGAAGTTCAACGTATTTTAAGGCCCCTACACAAAAAGCGAACATCAACAGCTTTTCTCAAAAAGGGACGGTTCGACTGGAGACGCTGTCGTTTAAAATACACGTTTGCTTATTTATTATATAAAGAACCTAAGGGTAGTTGGAGCGAAACTTGAGTTTGCAAAGTCAATTCGCGTATCGTCTCAAACTCTCCTAAATTAGCAATGGAGTTCCTGGACGATGATCCCAGGCCAAGATTTCACATGCAATCTCGACCACTCAAATCTTCACCATCCGATTCAGTAACCCATCAAAAACCATTAAACAAACTTTTTCTTTCCTTTACTGTTGTTTGCTCCTTGCTTTTGTTGATTTTCTCAATCATCTTCCTCCAAATTGAACCCTTTAGATCACTTCTTTTCTGGGTCTCAATCTCCCTACTCATTGGACCCTTCGCACCGACACAGCTCACCGGCGGCGACATTCGCGTTGGTCAAGGCCCAGTTCTCGAACCGATTGAACCCGAAATTGTGACCGAAAAGCAGGCTCGGAAGAAGAGATCAAAACCGATAAGATCTGAAGAGTGTGTCCTGAATTCGATCCCAGCCGTGGAAATGAGTAATGGGTTATCGAGTAAAGAGGTAAAGATTGAACCTTTGGCGGGTTGTGAAAATGGGACGGCGTCAAACGAAGGAGAAAAGGATTGGAGTGAAGCGGACATGGACATTTTAAAGAAACAAATGGTGAAAAATCCAGTGGGGAAACCTAGGAGATGGGAAGTGATAGCGGAGGCGTTCAATGGGAGGCACAGAGTGGACAGTGTGATCAATAAAGCAAAGGAATTGGGAGAGAAGAAACTTGATGATGCAGATTCGTATACAAGATTTTTGAAGAATAGGAAACCGCTGGGCACTCGAGTTAATGATGAGCAAGTGGTGACAGAGACAGCTGAGTGCAGGAAAGATAATGATGGGTGGAGTTCAGGAGAAGATATCGCCTTGTTAAATGCTTTAAAAGTTTTTCCGAAGGATGTTGCGATGAGGTGGGAAAAGATTGCAGCTGCAGTTCCTGGCAAGTCCAAGGCGGCTTGCATGAAAAGAGTTGCTGAGTTGAAAAGGGATTTTCGGAGTTCCAAAGCTGGGGCAAGTTAAGAGTAGAAGTTGCATCTCTATGGTTTGTAACCAGATACTGTATTAAGACTTATTTTCAACGAGGTAAGACGGTATTACGTATTTCTTCGGCTGTTTTTGGCGTGGACTTAACACTAGTGAGTTGATATTACAGAATCTGAGTTTGTTATAATTTGTCTTAAACAAGAAATATACATTCAGCTTGTATTCTGCTGACAATTTGTTACAAACGGATCCTTTTCTCTTATATACTCTTCTTATTTTTTTCTGTCAACTAACAATATCTTCAATCATTTTCTGATTTAGTAATCCACCAAATCATGAAGTTACTCCCAAAAACACCTTAGCATTGCAACTGCAAACCCAGGATCATAAAATTTTTACCAAAATGCTTTAAACTGGATTAACTAGGATAACACTGATGAGGGATTTCAGTTATTACCTTTAATGTTGAAATTAAATTGCTTCACTACAAATCAAGATTTCAGAGTGGAATGTAATATTGATTACGCATGAAATGCCATATTTCCTATCTGATTGTGAGCTCTGAATAGGCAGACACTTCCTCCGTGATTCCACAACTGCAACATTTCAAGAAGAGTTTTATTGGAATTTATAAAATGCTCTTTCAAAAAACAACATATTAGGATCTTTAATGGAGGTTATTTATTTTGTATAATTGCTACTTTTGCAATTACTGTAATGGCGGACTGGCGTTTGTGAGGGTGTGAAGGAATGTTGTCCACTATATCATGAAAATTTCAGTTCACCGTTGTGAAGCCTGCTTTAACTCTACCAATTTGCGTTTGCATTTGAGAGGTATTATCTTTTATTATTCACTCTGTTGCTGTTTCATTGTCTCAAAACTCAAAGCGTTATTTGGATTTTCTTGGTGCATGGCATGAGTAATGTTTTATGTGCTAACGCGGCTGGTGTATTAAGAAAATTTTTAATACGTTCGAGGGATAACACTTGCTTGCAAGGACTGCATTTTGACATCCTCAAATATGTAAATCATTTTCCTTGGTGAATTTCTCCAGCTGGTAATTTGATAGAGCTAAGCTGCAAGTGTAAGAGAAACGAACGATCATGAGCTTCAGTTCTTAAACTGGATGATTAACCACTTCAATTCTAACTCTGATTGGTGAAAGTTGGAGAAATAATACCATGGGATTTGTACTGTTGGAAGCAGGCTTTTGAAGTTGGATGGTGATTCTTCAAGCTCATCTTGTAGATATTCAGGTTCGTTTATCTCTTGATTTACCTTGTGGCTTTTGCCAATGGTCTGTCTCATTTAACGATGGATGCTTCCGATCACTAAGAATGAGGTAAGAGCAACTCCAACCTCCTCCAAAATGGAGGAGAGCTGCAGTGTTCCTCCAACTCCATCCTCCTCCAAAATGGTGGAGGGTG
>JANZXR010000005.1:10212650-10227520 GCA_027575705.1 Erythroxylum echinodendron | reverse complement strand
ATTATTTAGTTTGATGTGATGCCATGTGGAGTAACTGTAGTGTTTGCACGTAGCGCTCCCTTATCATAGGATATGTATCGGAATGACCTACGGGCGTCCCGGTGCGTAACCTACGATAAGGGGGTGTTACATGTATCATTCACACCTTTTCCAGTTTCAACTTTTAATGCCAATCATTTGCTTCTTTCTTTCTTATCCCTTAAAAGATTCATTTTGAAATTTGTAAGAATTCCAATTACCTTCTCCAATGATAAATCATTAATTTCGTGGGCCTCTTATATTGCTACAATTTTCAGAATAAATCTAGGAGGCAGTGATCTAAACGTCTTCTTGACTAGTTTCAAATCAGAATATTTCTTTATGAGTTGATGTGCCTGATTTGCTATATCTCGCAATCTTTCATGAAAGTCCCCAATAGTCTCATTTTCATCCATCTTCAATTCTTCAAATCTCACAGCTATCATCTGTAATTTTAATGGTATCACATATTTGGACCCTTCATGAATATCCTGGAAAGCTTCCCACGTTTCTTTAGCCGATTCACAACTGATATCATTGAGAAACGTCCTTCATCAACAACATTAAAAATCGCATGCATTGCTTGTGAATTTCCAAGTTCCCTCTCTTCTTCAGATCTTATCCATTCAGAAGAATCTTTTAGAACTATCTCGCCCTTATCGTCAGTAATCATCAGATGTATTCAGCTATATAACACCGAATTCTATGCTCTTGTTTCCTGTGCCTGAATAAAGACCTTCATCCATGATTTCCATGCAGGATAATTGGAACCGTCTAACAACGGTGGCTTGATAATTGATGCTCCTTGTCTTATAGCCATGTTCACGAAGCTAGGATCTGCACCAACTTGGTACTAAGTTCTGAAACGATGACCCGCTCTGATACCAATTGAAAAACCGTAAAGGTCAATTATTTTGTAAACTATTCGATTTTACGTGGTTGTCTCTAGCACAAATAAAACCGAAATCAATCAAAAGAGAAATAACAAATGACACCAAAAATTTAGCAATACAGTTTGGCACTCCTTGGCTATATCTGCGGAGCCCTCATTTAGATTAATACTTTCACTGAAGTATAATAGATTTACCCAAGGCTTTACTGAGCCGACACCACTCAACCTTTGACACTATCTCTCAACCTCACTTCTCGTGAATGATTTTCACACCCAATAACACAACCGACTCGTGTTACCTTCAATAGAGGATTTTTCTAAACAATTATTAATTAAAAGATAATTAATAAAAATAAATGAAGTGATAATCAACTAAGAAAAGAATCGCAATACACTTGAGAGAAAAGAAAAGCATAACTTCCCGAAAAGTTCAGCTCTACTGAAATAAATCTAGAAGTCGTCGCAACAACAATGGACTTATTCACACAGAACTCATAATCAAGCCACCAAAACTTCTGCAGAAAACACAGCTACAAAAATACCCAAGCAACAACAACACGTCAAAGAAAACGCAATACAAAACCATTCAACCCAGTTGACGTGATCCATATAAATTCTAACACAAAGATAACTAGGCAGCTTCAACTATTTTTCAAAAATCCAATTGACATATACTGCGCTATTAACCCAAAAATCTGCAAATTCATTTTTGGCCACCCAACATAGACTTACACGATCCTTCCCTTTAAAGAACCACGCATCTGAAATTTCCAGCAGTACACACCTACCCACACACTCAAAGCACTCACGCTACTCCTATAGACATTAGCTGTAGGTGTTTTCACAAAAGCTCTCAACCAAAAATCAATCAACCGTCTATCACCATAAACTCAAAAATCACAAGAAAAACTTTAGTTATTTTCCACAAAAAAAAAAAAGCAATTGACGTCACCCATAAAGAAACCAACCCGTGCCGTCAATTAAGATACTCACACACAAAATGCCATAGACCACCTTTTTGCCAAGACAGAGACATGCACCACTCAACCACACAAGACCGACACACATCAAAGGCACTCGCGCACTCCACAAGAATAAGGCAGTCTTAGGTCAAATTTTTACACACCAAGAAGGAAAAAAACACACACCTTTGTATCTTTTCTAGAAGATAATTTAATTCCCAATTGATTTTTACAGCAAACCCTTTTTGATTCTTTTTTTCCATTTTGAATATATGCACGACTCTCATAATGAAGACCCACACTTCAATTACGTAAAACCCATGTTTTTAATCCTTATCCCAAAAATCTATTAACACCTGATACACAAATTCAACAATACCTTCTTCAGCCATACATTAACGTAATCCAGCATAAGTCTTCACAATATCCACTTTTATTTAAAATAGAATTCCATATTATCTAGAATATTATCCAAATAATTCTTTTAAATCTAAGACAATAAAAAATCTAATAAGTTCAATTTATAAAATATGCCAAAATAAAATAAGTAGATATATTCAACATATATCTAACAATAATAATTTTATTTATTTAGATTTTAGTCATGAGTGTGTGACTCATTAATTTTTTATTTTTTAACTTTTAACTCAAATATTATAGTTAATTTGTTTATTCTTATCCAATTATAACAAATACATCACACTGTACATTTCCAAATTTTATTTTATTTTTCATTCCTAATTTTTACTAACTAATTTTATTAATTCATTTTAAATATTCTAACTCATATTTTTACTTATTTTCTCCCTAAAAATTTTATCCACATTCATAAATTTTAAATTTTCCCACAATTTTAAAAATTAACAATAATTATTTATACATATTTAGCCATTCATAAAATAACATATCACAATTATTACAAACATAACTTCTTAAAATTTTTAAATCAGACCATAACTTCTTATATTCGTATACTTTTTTTTAAATTTTAACTTTATTTTTTAAACTATGTACTAAAATATTATAACACATTTATTTATCCCTTTTCCTATAAACTTTTGCTAAACTATTTTATCTTTTGTACTTTATAAATTTCACAACATTTACTCACATGTTTTATCTATTTATTTTTTAATTTATTCATCTATTTATTTTTTTAATTTTTTCGTTAATATACATTTCCAAGTTTTTAAAAATTTTAAATTTTTTATTTAAATTTACTTATTTTATTAATTGATTCAAAATAATCTAACTATTATATTTTTACCCTTTTTCTTTGACAAAATTTTATCCTTAATCATACAATTCTATTTTTTAAAAATTAAAATTAAAATATATCCATTTATACAATACTCTTTAATTTTAAATTAAATAGGTATTACACTTATTTAGATTCTCCGTAAAGCGAATTGGAGGCAGGTATATTTCAAAGATGACGAACTTAAAAAAGCTTACATTAAAACTTCCACAAAATTTTTTAGAAAATTCTCATTCAAATTCCTCTGATCGCCGTCTAATCTCGGTGGTCTCGTTTCCGACCTAATTTCCTACTTGGTATCTGCATCATCTTCTCTTCTATGGCTTCCATGGATGCACAAGCACCGACTTTACCTCCTCAAATCGGCTCAAATGAAACCTTCTCCATCCACCAAATGATTTCCACCATTTCCGATATGCTTGTTCTTTTGTCTGGACTCAAAGACTCTATTCAAGAATCTGAATCTCCACTCGACCAAAACGCAGGTCTAAACGACAAAGGAAACAAGACCAACGATGTGCAAAATACTTGCTTTTGTTGCAGACTTTCTTCCGTTGTAGAGGAAACAAACAACGTACAAGAAGATGAGAAGAAGGACGATAACAGCGCCGCCGGCAACAATAGTGGCAAGATAGATGAACTTCATCCTGTTGGTCCACTCGAGAAGCTGCGAAGTGACCTCAAGTACATAAAGTCTACACTGGAGAATCTTACCAAACTTGAGATAGCTACGGAAAAGTCAATCAATGATCTGCGGAACGAACTTTATGAGATCGTAAGACAGGCAAATCCAGAGCCTGATGCTGTCCTTTTGTCCACACTTCGAAAGAAAGTCATGAAGTTGAAGCTTCAGATTCCGTCTCAGCACAGTATCGCATCAAGGGCTCGGGATTCGAAGACAAGAGAATCGGCAAACCCCATTAGAGAAAATGGCAAGTTGGTGGATCTAGAGGAATCTACTTTCAATGAATTTATCGAAATTTATCAGGGTTTGAAAGAAAGATCCAAACTTTGCCTGCTCTGTTTCGCTCTGTTTCCGGAGGACGTGGAAGTGAAGAAAAGGTTGTTGATTTACTTGTGGGTCGGCGAGGGCCTGGTGGAGTCAACGGCGAAGGGGACGGCGGAGGAAGATGCAGAGAAGATCATCGAGGAACTTTGTGGCAAGAAGCTCAAAAACATGGGCTTTATTGTGCCTGTTAGCAAGTTCGGAGGTTTAAAAACGGATAGCTTTAAGATGCCTCCTCTCGTACGTTCTGCTGTGATTATGAGAGCCAAGGAAGTTGGCTTTTTTGATTTTGATGGTAATGGGAATCCCACAGAGAAGTGTTCGAAGTGTTACAAGGTATGTTTAGTGGAATCCAAAGATGCACTTGCTGAGGATAGCCTGCGAACAATATTCAATTTTAATAAACGGTTTCCTGATTACAAGTTCGTGGAATTCTCAAAGATGAAAAAGCTTAATGTTATTTATCTAGGAAGATGGGTGAATATAGCCAAGAAGATTGCAGCAAAGCATCACATTGAGATAGAGAACACCGATTTCTTAAAAGGTTTGAAGTCTATGAAACAGTTAAGGTTCATTAGCCTTCAAGGAATGTCTAGAATCACTGAGCTCCCTAAGCCTATGTGCCAGCTCCCAAATTTGAGGATTTTGGATCTTAGGGCCTGTCACAATCTGGAGGGACTTCCGGATGAAATAGATTTGCTTAAGAAACTTACTCACTTGGACGTTTCTGAGTGTTATTTGCTGGATGATGTACCTAAGGCCTTGTCTTCACTCACTGAACTCCAAGTGTTGAAAGGTTTTGTAGTTAGTAGTGTGCAGAAAAAGGGGGTTTCATGCACTTTGAAGGACTTGGAAGGGTTGCAGAAGCTTATGAAATTGAGCATCAGCACCAATCGCAAAGATTTTCCAACAACAGAAGACCTCAATGCCATTGAAAAGCTTCGGAAACTTCGGAAGTTGAAAATTGCATGGGGAGGGGATTCATTGTCTGAAGAACAACCTGTAGGAGGCAGAGGAGCCAAAGAACCATCGAAGAAATGGAACGAAGTCAAGAAAAGGAACGAGATTAAAGAAGAGACCGGAGCCCACAGGATTAAAAAAGAGGCAGCACCCAAATTGTTTGCTGCACCCAGCATTAAGACCCTGGCAAAAGGACTGAGTTTCAAGAAAGCAGCTAAAGAAGCCAAAGTCATCAGTTCACCAAGCTCTAAGAACCTGAACACAGCTAGCCCAGAAACTGCAGCCAAACCCATCCTTAACTCACCAAGCTCTAAGAAATTGGACACAGCTAAAACAGAGACCGGAGGAAAAGTAGGTAATTCACCAAGGAAATTGGACACAGTCAAAGGAGAAACTGCAGCAAAACTGACCAGTTCGCCAAGGAAACTGGACGCAGGCAAAGAAGGGAATAGAGTCAAGTTCCCCATTGCAGCAAGCTTTAAGAAATCAGACAAAGTGAAAGAAGGTGATGCAAAATCAGGTGAGAAGCCAGAAGGTGTACAGGATGGGAAGTTAGAAAAAACTGCACAAAAACAAGGTGGCATCACCACCTCTAGCACTTCAGCTTTGGAATTGAACCTGGAAAAACTAGACCTGGAATCTTTTCCACAAAGATCTCCACCCGATTGGCTGAAGCCTGGAATTCTAAAGAACCTAAAGAATCTCTACATTAGAGGTGGGAAACTAAAAGCTCTGGGCAAAAGTGAAGTGTGGGAAGTGGAGATTTTGAGATTCAAGTACTTGAGTGATTTCAGGTTAACTTGGAGAGAGCGGGAGGCATCGTTTCCTCGTTTAATATACCTGGAGAAAGTGAAATGCCCAAAGCTTGCATTTTACCCATGTGATGAGTACGGGGTGTGGATGAAGGATTGAACAATGAAAGTGAAAGCAAATGCTTTTACATTTCAATGAAAGCCTTGAATTTGCCTTTTCTTTTCTTTTCGGGAAGTTGTTTGAGCATAACTGTGTTTTCTTTTCTTTCCTGTCAAACGTTGCTGAATTCAAATGCTATATTAATGACTCGACTTTCAAATGCAACACTGCACTTTGTTGTTTTGCTTTGCGCGAACTCGGTCGGAAGCCACAATCAAACGTCCTCTTTATACTTCAATCTATTACGGGGGGACCTTAATACTAAGATCTTAATTCATAATTATGAATCAACGTCCGATATTATTGTCATATTAGTATTCTACGAGTCTTAACAAAAGAGAGAGAATAAAGAAAACTAAATTTAACCAACCGCAACTTGTGATTGTTTGATAGTAAGTTAAAACGACAGATATTTAGGAAAAATTAAGATGATCCAGTGAACTGCAGATAGTATTCGTGAAAACAGAAAAAGATGATGAAAATGAAAAATAATTTTAACGAGCAATTTGAGATCAGTTCCTGTTCTTTCTTGTAGTTCTGTAAAGTCCCTTTTACGTTTTCTAACAATTTGGCAAGCAAGGTACTTGCGATTTCTAAGGTTGGTACAGGGGTAGCAATTACGAGAAGCATCAAAAGTTGGGCGCGACAAGTCTTTTCGGTCTTTTTCTATTTCATTACGTACAACAGGTCATGTCGGAGGGAGTTGAGTTTCTATGTACCTAAATTTAGGTGTGTCCACGTGCCCCTTCAATCTCAACTACTCATTTTTTCTCTTAAACGAGTGGTTGAGATTGAAAGGACACATGGGGACACTCAAATTTAAGTACAGAGGATCTCAACTATGTTGGAGGAGCTTTTAAAGTATGTACGTAATGATGGAATCAACGATCACCCCCCTCACCTACAACGCAGCAGTGTTCAAGGACCCCCAAGAAGGGACTGATAGGGCGACTATATCATGGCCACCGGAAGAGCCTATAGAAATAGCAGATGGTGACATTAGGATCATCACAGACGAACAAGTACTGGACATTACTCTTTCTCAGACCCTTAAGAACAAACTGGACAACTAATGGACCCAAGCCGTAGTGGTCAAACTGCTCGGCCGGCGTATTGGCTTCCAGATCCTCAGCCAACGCCTCCACGCTCTCTGGTAATCGCAAAGCCCTATTAAAATCGTCGATCTCGACCATGAATTCTACCTGATTAAATCCAAAGTCGAAGTCGACTTCATGAAAGCGCTCACCGAAAGCCCTTGGATTATCTTTGGCCACGCCCTATCGGTCCAGTGTTGGACTCCTACCTTCCGCGCAGCCCAATGCAATACTCCCCGTGCGGTGGTCTGGGTACGGTTCCCGAATTTCCCCATCACGCGCTATCACCCCCGCATACTTGAGGCTATGGGAAACTTGATCGAACAAACGGTCAAAATATATAAGGCTACCCTAACCTCCTAGCGGGGCAAATTTGCCCGACTCGCCATAGATATTGATCTGAGCATCCCTTTTCGGCCAACTATGGACCTTGATGGCAAGACGATACGGATTGCTTACGAAGGGCTCTTCCAGATCTATTACCAGTGCGGGTTGGTCAGACACGACACCGGAAAATGCTCTCGTCTTCCTCAGCCCACCCCAGAGATAGTGTAGCACCTGTGCACAGCGACGCCTCGGATCCGGAGGGGGTGAGGCCACAGATGGTCATCGGCGGGACAAGCGAAGTCCCTGAGCGTTGCCCACCATCGGAGATGGAATTCAGCTCGTGGATCCAAGTCCAACGGCCGACTAAACGTCCCATCCCCTAATGGACACCTGCGAGCACATCACATCTTGGCGGCAAGGCACGCGGCTCCAGGTTTGGCGTGTTGGCGGTAGACGACGACACTCCTGCCCAGTCCTCCCTGCATTTTAACACTCCCCAATCCCGCACGTCATCATTTCCTCCGTGGGCTAAGCCGAGCCTTGTTCAGCCTGGCGCCCGCAGGCCAGCACCTGGGCTGGCTCTCCAGGCACAAGGCCTCCCTTCCCAACAGACTCCTGTTGGGAAAGGTAAGGTTGTGGCCCACACGGCTCAAGGGCCTCCCAGCCCAGCCCCACCCATTTTTCAATTTTTTGGCCCAATTATTACTACCTACCTTCAACCTACCCCCCAGGCCCAGCACAAAGTAGTAACCATCAGCTCCCACCAGGAAATCTTACGTGCGCAGCCCGTTGTGGACCAGGAAGTAACCGTGGAGGCCCAAGGGCAACCTATAGACAGTATTGAACTGCCTTCAGATTCCCCTCCCCACTCCGACACCGCCAACATCCCTCCTTCGTCCGAACCCCCAGATCGCGAGGAATGAGATTCTCAAATGATGGATGTTTTGATCGAGTAACAGTCGGACACCGTTGTTGTGTCCCCGGTCCCGAATGAACAACCCAGCTTAGAACCGGCCCAAACTCAGCAAAATCCCCGCCTGTAGGGTCCTGAATCTCGGTCTTTTATGTCGATATTTTTTTGAAACTGTTAAGGAACTGGGGGCACCCGATTCCTCACAATACTGCGTAATTACATTAGGCAGTATAGATTGGGGTTAATCATTTTAGTGGAATCTCCTATTAGTGGTCGTCAAGCATAAGTAGTCATCAACTATCTGGATTTTGATTTTACATTCCGGGTCGATGCCAACGGGTTTTCTGGCGGGATTTGGCTCCTCTGGAAAAAGGAGTTTACTATCTCGATCAAAATTGCTCATCACCAACTAGTTCATGCTATAACTGCATACGAGTCTTTTTCGTTTGAATTATCGTCTATTTATGCCAGTCCCCAACCCGCATCTCAACGATACCTCTGGCCCCTATTGAGGGCGTTAGGACAGTCGGTTACTCGTCCTTAGATTGTAAGAGGAGATTTTAACGCGAAATTAATGACTGGTGATAAACAAGGGGGGTCCCCGACCACAGGCGTGGTTAGCCCGGCTTTTCGCGACTGGATCCACACGAGTGGGATGCATGATTTGGGATACGTCGGGTCTCGTTTCACCTGGTGACGGGGCAACGTCCACGCTCGGCTTAACCAGGTTTTCGGTTCGACGGATTGGATGACCCTTTTCCCACATACGGTTAATCACCATCTTCCGTTTTTAGGCTACGATCATAGGCCCATGCTGGTTCGTTTTCTTCTGCCCAATCGGTGAGTTGCCACCCCAACTCCTTTTCTTTTTCAAGCCGCTTGGCTTACCCATGCCGATTTCACTCAACTAGTTGAGGACTATTGGCTCCCCTATGAAGTGTCGTTTGCCAAATCGTTATCCACTTTTTCTACCCGGATTGAGATCTGGAACAAAATAGTTTTTGAGAATATTTTCCAACACAAACGCAGATTGCAGGCACGTTTAGATGGCATACAACGCGCACTTTAGCAATCGAAGTCAGACCCTCTTTTAGATTTGGAATCTCAGCTTGGTGCGGAACTCGGCCAAGTTTTGTGTGAGGAAGAAATATATTGGCATCAGCAAGCCAGGTGTGATTGGATTGCACAGGGAGATTGCAACACTAGGTATTATCATACGGTTACTAAGACCAAAAGGAAGAAACTATCAGTGGAGCGCCTTTTTGACGACCAGGATACAGAAATCAATGATGACATCGAGTTACAGAACCTGGTCCAGAATTATTTCGCGAAACTTTACACCAGTGAGCCCAGACTCACACAACCTATAGACACTTTCAGAGTGCTCCCTTGGCTCATAGGGGAGCAGAGCACCGAAGTAGTGCATCCAGTCCATGATTCCGAAATTCGAGCAGCACTTTTTAGGCTGAACCTGAACAAAGCCCCAGGCTTTAATGGATTCACGACGTTATTTTTTCGATCTCAGTGGGGTAAGGTGGCCTCTGAGGTAGTGTCCTTTCTACAGAAAGTATTCCGGGGGGACACCTGGGAACAAGAATTGAACCATACCATCCTCGTTCTCCTTTCAAAAGTTTCGTCCCCGAAGTATATCACCCAATTTCGACCCATTAGTCTATGTTTAGTGCTGTACAAGACCATTTCGAAGGTTATTGTTAATTGGCTTAAGCCTTATCTTCCTCGTATAGTCGCGTCTACCCAATGTAGCTTCATCCCGGGGTGACATATCATCGAGAATATCATCATAGCCCAGGAAATCATTCATTCAATGAGTAAGAAGAAGGGTAAGACGGGGTACTTTACGTTTAAGATAGATTTGGAAAAGGCTTATGATCGTCTGCACTGGTCATTTATTCAGGAGACCCTACAGGCCAGCGGGATTCCCTCCGCATTGCACCATTTGATTATGAAATGTCTTATTACGGTATCCATGCAAGTGGCGTGGAATGGCCAGCTAACGGACCACTTCATACCATCCAGAGGTCTCCGCCAAGGGGATCCGCTCTCTCCTTACATATTTGTCTTTTTCCTAGAAAGTTTGGGACACCTCATATTGTACGCGGAGGGATGCGATCAGTGGAAACCCTTCAAATGGAACAGACAAGGGCCTGCCATCTCCCAACTTTTCTTTGCAGACGATCTTGTTTTATTTGGAGAAGCTTCAAAGGAAAAGGTAACAGGTGTCTCTGCTATTCTGGCGAATTTTTGTGGCATGTCAGGATAGAAGGTGAATCGGGCCAAAACCCGCATTTACTTCTCCCTGAACGTGCCGTTTGACCTCGCACCTAGCCTAAGCCATTCCTTGCAAATCCAAACCACAAATAACCTAGGGACGTATCTCGGGGTCCCGTTGCTTCATAGTCGCGAATACCTATCAGTATATCATCGATAAGGTGCAGCACCGATTAGCAGGCTGACGAGCCCAGGAACTTTCCCTGGCCGGGTGAGTCACCCTAACACAATCCGTGGTATCTGCCATTCCTGCCTACACTATGCAAACTGTGCTGTTACCCCGACATCTTTGTGATGAACTAGAAAAAATCATGTGGTCTTTTATTTGGGGGTCTCATCATGAGCAGCGGGCCACCCATCTAGTCAACTGGGAAGCAGTTTGTCAACCAAAGAAAGCTGGGAGCCTAGGTATAAAACGCATTCGCGCCACCAATGACGCCTATCTCATTAAATTGGGTTGAGAGTTGCTCACTCAACCCACGAAGTTATGGGTCCAGGTGCTCAGAGCTAAATATCGACTTCACGACTCCCACATTCCTCCCACTTTTCCAACCAATGGGACGTCGAACAAGGTATTATCTGGTCTTTAGGTAATGGGCAACGGACAAAATTTTTGGTTCACCAATGGTTACCCAGTTGGGGACCCTTAGCACATGAGACAGGGCACACCCTTCCCAACAGGCTATTGTATAGTTTCGTGGCCGAGTATGTCGCGACGGATGGCAATTGGAAATAAGAATTGATCACTCCATATCTTCCCGATCACTTATGCATAGTCATCGCAACGATCCGCCCTCCTTCGTCTGAGGGGGAGGCTGATACTTTTGTTTGGGGTCCCAGCCCGCAAGGGAAATTTACGTTGGAATCTGCTTATGCGTCACTTACGGCGGCTGATGCAGTGACTCCTAACCCATTTTGGAGTATCATCTGGAAATGGCCGGGACCACAGCAGATTCGCGCCTTTCTGTGACTGTTGGAGAATAACAAACTTCTGACAAATCACCAGCGAGTTCTTCGGCACATCGCTTTCAACAGTCACTGCCCTCATTGTGGTCACGAAGAGACCACATTGCATGCTATTCGGGATTGTCGCAGGGTCCAACTTTTTTGGTAAAAATGGTCACCCGCATTGCACACGACGTTCTTCTGCCAGGGGACTATAGAGCAATGGCTCCAGTCCAATTTGACAATCCAAAGCAATAGATCGGGGGTTGACTGGACCGTCATTTTTGGAGTCTCCTGTTAGTACCTTTGGCAATGGCGCAACAAAAGTATTTTTGAGGAGGGTTTCGAGTGGCACGACGCGGGACATCATATCGTTTTAGGATATGTGTCTTAGATCAGCCGCGCTCACGAAGTGACGCGTTGTGTCACTCCCCCAAGAGGATTGCCAGTAGGGACACCAGTAAGCTGAACACCACCGTTGGAGGGTTGGATTAAAGTTAACACAGATGGCTCGGTACTTTCTGGATCCTCTGTCAGCACGGCTTGGGGGTTGATTAGGGAGTGTCATGGCTAATGCCGTGGGGGTTTTCTTCATAAGTTTGAAGCAAGCACGTTGCTGGTCGTCGAATTGCAGGGGGTTCACACAGGGCTCACAGTAGCATGGGACCTTGAATATCGGCATCTCATTTTGGAAGTCGACTCACTTTAGTTCATCAATATACTGTCCCCTTCTGGTTGTTTACTGATTCAGAATTCTATTTTGGTGCAGGAGATACATGCATTGCTGGAGCGCGATTGGGAGGTACAGGTTCACCATGTCTATCGGGAGGAAAATACATGCGCCGATAATCTGGCAGCTGAAGCTACGCATGTCTACCGAGAGTTACACGTTCTTATGGATCCTCTGGTACCTACACTGCCATTTTTAACCTCTGATCAGAGCTGCACTTTATCTCGCTGGAGTTTACCCTACGACTGACCTAGTTTTGTAGCGTCTTTTTAACTTCTTTTCTCTTGAAATCAAAAAAAAAATTAATGGAATCAACGGCAAGAAGACACCTTTTTGGGTTTTGTCTTTTTTTTTTCTTTATCAAAAAAACAGTAAAGGTATCAACTTGCAATAATTTAGTGATATAGAAAAATTTAAAGCAACGAAGTTGAGTTGATCTCTAAGGCAGCATATAAGAAGTGGAGTGCTCAAGATCTGATCAGGAAAAAGCAACCTTGCTCAGGTATTGCCAGATTACCAGGTTCTTATTAGCTTCATTTCTGTGATACTACCATGCTTTTGGGTTATTTCTTCTTTTTCTCTTCTGGGTTTATTTTGTTTATAGAATAATTGCCCGTAGTTTTCTCTGCATTTCTCTGATGTGCAAGTTCATTTTATGGCAAATTGCATAGCGCATTAAAAAGTCAAAGAGCATAATTTGTGCGGGGATAATAGTTGACAACTTTTTACGCCCTCTTTCTCCCTTCTTTTTTGTTCCCCTAATGATAGGAGGGAATGTACTGGGACGAGGAAGGGTTTGGAATCCCACAAAATTACGATTTACAACAGTACAACAGAAGATATTCACTTTGTTCCGTCATTCGTCCATTCACAGTGCTCTTACCTAGCAATTTTTAGCTGCAAATGATTTTGATGGCATATCGTTGTACAAGATATACACTGAAGAAAACCAAAGGGAAACTTTGTTTTGCCGCTTTCCTGTCATCATGTCTAACCATGTATGAATGAACGGACAATGAAAGTAAATTAATGTTTCAAGAGATACTGATTGACTTATTCTTGGTTATTTCATGATATCAGTGTGCTTATTCTTCATCATTTGCAATTCTACAAGACCTTTACTTTCTCAACAACCAGATACCTAGAGAAAATGGCAGTCGAGGATGAAATCATGCCTGCCTCAGTAGGTAAGAAATCATCTCTCCTTTTTTTCTCTAGACTCCGAGTATGACAAGATAGCTAGATTTCATTGTCATTAGTTAGAAGAATATAAAGAAGTCATCAGAGTATGGTTGACGGATATTTAAGAAGTCAGGCAATTGGCTGTGCCTGTTGGAAAAGATTGTAGTTCTGTTTAGCCGAAGCTAAATTTTTGTTTGTGAAAAGCATGCTTTTACAAGTAAAAATGTGTTCCAGGATGCATTACCAAAAAAGGATGCATTAGCCGAAGCTAAATTTTTGTTTGCTTTATTTCTTTGTAAAGTGAGTAGAGAACTGTTTGGCTACTGGGACTACTTGACAGAACTGCAAATGATTCCTCTGATACACAAGTGGATGTTCAGCCTATTGACATTTTGGACTTCCTTAGATCAATAGTTGGATATGGTTAAGTGACATTCAAATGAAAGAAACTTTCTTGTATGATTTGCTTATTTGCATTACAGTTAATTATTTTGTGATGGCACGATAAAGGACTTGCAGAGGGTGCAATGTGGTGCAAGAAGCTCCTTTAAAACCTTATGCCATCTAAGCTTCTAAGGAATCTCAAAGGACAAGTGTTGTTTTCTCTTCTGGCGTATTTCTTCTTATCTTGAAAGTTGTTTGTAGGGTTATTATTGGTAATCTGTGTTCTTTGGAAATTCTTGAAGGTTTCACTTTAAATGTGGATTCTTTGATTCTGCAAATTAAAAACCATGTATTTGTAAAGAATGAAGAACACTGTTGATCCTCAAAAGCTACAGCTTAGTGACAAAGACTTAATGAAGACAGTAAATCCAACACTTAAAAAATGAAAATGGAAGCCAATGCAATCTCGAACTTATCATGTCCCTAAGTTATTAATGTCTATGATCATAGGCAAAATGACAAATTTGAAATAATAAAGAATAATAGTTCATGTTGATTCAAGTATATCAAAAGCAGAGGAGTTTGGGTCATCATATATCTTTGGAAACAATGTCTGGTAATGACAGGATCGAGTTGCTGCTCTTTATAAATTTGTGTTTTCTCATCGCTGTTTCCAGATTCTTATCCTAGATTTTCTTTATGGTCAGCAGTGGTGGAGGAAACAGTGCAGGAACTGATTTGGAATCTGTTATGTGATGAAAACGTGAGGGTTATTATTCTTCATGGGGAGGCTGGAAGTGGAAAGACGTGGATGGCCAGAGTAATGAGTGAGTACGCAATTGATGAAGGCATATTTGATGGAGCTCTATGGCTCTATCTAACTAAGGTGTACAATGAAGTGTCTCTTTTCCAGAGCATTGCCAGCCAGTTGTCTCTGCTGTGCTCTGGTGATTAGTTGGAAGATGAAGAATATAATGAGGAAGAGATGAACAAGATGG
>JANZXR010000005.1:10189090-10212550 GCA_027575705.1 Erythroxylum echinodendron | reverse complement strand
TTGTCTCTGCTGTGCTCTGGTGATGAGTTGGAAGATGAAGAATATAATGAGGAAGAGATGAACAAGATGGAGGAGGGTGAGCAAAAGAAAAGAGAAGAGGAACTACGAGAAACGTTGAAACAAAAGATTTCTGAATTGCTTGGGAGAAAAAGATATCTTCTGATCTTGGACGATGAGGGGAGTAAAATGACCGAGAAACAAATTATAGACAAATTAAACTCCTTCATCCATCCAATTCCGATGAAATCACTCAGGTTTTTGGTCATTAGAAAGACAAGCGACAGTGGTGAAATAACAGGGAAACTGATTGAGGTGGGGGGCTTGTCCGAAATTGAATCATTATCTCTGTTTGAAACCAGAGCCAAGGTGCAAGTCCCTGATTTAGTCAAAAAAGCTATTTGGAAGAAGAGTGAGGGTTTACCTGCTGCAATTATAGTGATAGCAGAAGCATTGAGGTACATCGCACAGCACAGTTCAAACGAGTGGACACTGGAAAAAGCCTTTGAAAGAGCTTGTGAGAAGGTAGATGATGATGGTGTTAAGGACCTATTTCGTTGTGGGTATGACATGCTGCCCAGCAGTGAATTGAAAAACTGCTGCTGGTATAGCAGCCAACTGTTTGAAAAACATGGTGGTATCCATTATAACGAATTAATTGCATGTTGGATGATGGAGGGATATCTTGGTTTTACAGATTGCTTAAAGAAAGGCTACATGAAGGGCCACAGGTTTCTTATGGAGTTTATCGATCGAGGAATGCTTAAAATACAAGAAGACAACATCATCACCATGGAAAAGAAGGCACTGGAGGTGATTGATGACCGTGTTCGTGGGATTGGTAGCACTGCCAAGTTAGGACTAGCTAACATATACGATGAAGGAGAATGGAACTCTCTTGGGAAAATTGCACTTGCAGATGGTATGATGAAAACTGTTTGCAACCGTAAAAGCTGGGAGATGCTTTCTACATTATTAATTGATGGAAATAAACTATCTGAGGTATCTCCTGAAACCATCTTTCACAATCTGAACGAACTCAAAGTTCTTGCCATTTTCCAACCCAGATTTAGATCTGTTCCCTTGTCTTTGTCTAACATGGAGAAACTTGAAGTGCTTTTGCTAAGAGGATGTGAGATGTTGGAGGAAGTTCAGATCATCTCAAATCTTAAGGCATTATCTGTTCTTGAGATATCTGATGCTAGTTCCTTGATGAAAATTGGGTTTAATATTTTTGATAACATGACAAACCTTAGGAGTCTTAATCTATCCAGAGTCCAGATTACATCACTAGATTCTCCAACCAAACAATGTCCTGCATTGCGTTGGTTAATCCTTAAGGATTGTTCTAGTTTGGAAGTGTTACCAGCCCTGAGACATTTCAAGAACCTTGAGGTTCTTGATACTTCTGGTGCTACAAAGTTGCAGAGCATCAGTGAAGCCACTTTCAATCCATTGCCTAAACTTCAACTGATTGACTTTTCCCGAACCAAAATTAGTACATTTCCTTTTGTAAAGGACCTTTCAAAGCTGAACCAAATCTTCTTATGCAATTGTGAGTACTTAGCAAGATTGCCGAGCCTTCCACACAGCATTCAAACTCTTGATCTTTCAGGTTGTAGCAGCTTTTCTGAGTTTAGGAGAACCAAGTTCGAAAGACCGCAGGATGGGCTGAAGATGCTTGTTCTTTCCCGAACCCTTATTAGTGAACCACCATTTCTGACTAAAAGCCTCTGTAGTCTCATTTTAAATGGCTGTGAGAAAATTTCTCTATTTCCTTCTACATCTGATCTTGAAAACCTTGAGTTAATTGATCTTTCGAATGCCAAGAATTTGGATAAATTTGTGGACCAATCCTTCAGTCATTTGAAGCATCTTCGAGTTCTCAACCTCTCAAATACCGAAATTGAGAATTTACCATCACTTTCTGGACTTGGCAACCTTTGCCAACTTTTACTTGCTGGATGTCAGAACCTTTGTAAGTTGCCGCCGATGGACGATCTCAGTAAAATTGAAATTCTTGATATATCTGGTTGTAAGGCTTTGACGGGGATACCGACTCAATCTATTAAATTCTTCTCTCGTCTTCAACAACTCAATCTCTCTTGTACAAGTAACCTTAAAGATTTTGACACATCATTCCTGAAGAATATGATTTCCCTTCAGATTGTAAACCTTTCTGGGGTCCCTCTCAAGGTATATCCACCAATGGCTAAGCATTTGAGTGTCAGTCAGCTTTCACCAAGTTGTTCTTCAGTATCAAGTCAAGTGTCAACTCTTGGAACTGTTTCTGAAAATGAGGTTCTGGATTCATCAGAGAGCCACATCAAAGGAATACCTCACGAGATTTTAGAGTTGAACAGTCTTAAGATACTTACTCTTTCAAAATTGGAGGATATTGAATGGGGGAAGATAAATTGCCTACCCGAGGAAATTCATTTTAATGGATTGAGCATCTTCAAGTTGGGTGATGTCCATGCTGACACCTATGAGCCTTTGCCATCCATTTACGCCACCTACCCTCGTTTCTATATTTGTCCTGTGAAGGAGGAAGGGAAAGAAGAACTTATCCATTGTGACAGAGAACAGTTTGTCTGGGATATTTACTACTACTCGGATATTTACTACTACTTGACTAGACATACCCCTCATCATGAAACAGACGACAGATTTTTTGAGATTCATGGATTTCATAGTTTTCCTGACAGTTTTAATATTATTCTGAAGTTTGCCTCTTATGTATTGTTCAACAATACTAAATCACTGAGTAGCTTATCTGAGTTAGGAGCTGACAATATTGAGGGCATGAAAGGTTGTTGGTTTGATAGATGCAACAACATGCAAACCATTCTTCATGAAAAAGAGAAAGAAGCAACATTCGGGCAAAATTTAGAGATTCTGTGGATTTCAAATCTTCCACATCTGGAAACAATATACAAATACAAGGGGAACCTTCAGTATAAGGTCATTCAGAACTTGAAATGTTTGTTTCTGGACTGCTGCCCGATGCTTACAAACATCTTCCCCGCACCCTTGCTTCTAGAGAACCTTGAGATCCTTGAAATTCATTTATGTGATAAGTTACAGACTGTGTTTGAACATGAGAAACCGGCATTATTACTGAAGAAGTTACACTCGTTGCATCTGTTTGAGCTACCAGAATTGAAGAGCATTGGATGTGGGTTTCCATCTCTGAAATGTTTAAAGGTTGAGCAATGTCCAATGCTTTCAAAAATTTGCCCCTCAGCGCCGCTAGATCTTGAGGTTCTCGAAGTCAAGTCCTGTGATAAGTTGGAGACTCTGTTTGAACATGAGAAACCACCAGAGTTATTATTGCATTTACACTCGCTGCATCTGTTTGAGCTACCAGAATTGAAGAGCATTGGAGGTGTGCTTCCATCTCTAAAAAATCCAGAAGTTGAGCTGTGTCCAAAGCTTCCAAAAGATATCCTCCCCTATCCAGCTTCCACATCTTTAAGTTCTTGAAATCAAGTCCTGGGATAAGTTGGTCGCTGAGTTTGCATATACCTCACCGGTGTGTAAATTTCAGAAGTTACAGAAAGTGCATATTTTTGATCTACCAGAGATGAAGATTATCGTATGTGTGTTGCCTTCTAGGAAAGATTCAAGATCAAGCAATGCCCACTATTGTGGTCGATATGAAGAGTAATCTAATGGTGCAGAAATATCCTTGTACGTTGCCTTTGACAGTAAGTTGCTTCATGTTTCTGTTTTCCCCTATTATAATTCTGTTGTCCATTTTACTGAACTTTAGACAATTCAGGATATGTTTTCTTCTTCATAACCATCCCTCGAACCTCAAAATTCTAATGGTAAAAGAATTTGATTTGGTTCTCTTTCACTCATATTTATAGCTAAAAACTGTAGGCATGTAGTATGTCAAATTGTTGAAGATAAAATATCTGCCTGGATCTTCCATTTCTAAATTGCACGGCAGCTCACAGCAAGACAGTGAATCTGAGAGCTTTGAATTTGTGAATTTTGAACTATTCTTTTCCGAGTGCAAATGTTTTATCATTACACCAGGTAAAAGTTAGATCCCAAAAATCCTCTACAAATGAGGGAAGTTGGGAAATGTTCAAAATTTTGTTGCATTTACAACTCAATTTCTGCATCTTTCTTGTAATATTTTTTTTGTTTTATTACCTGATTGAGATTGATGCAAACTTCGCCAGGCATTCTGGTTGATGTCGGAGGGACAACCATAACTGGCTGTTGAAGAACGCTGGACAAATATGGAACATGCATAAATATTTTGGTGTTTGAACCATGAATAGATCCAAGTAGCATTACTGATGTAAAAGGGCTGGAGATGGTGACAATTTGATATGTAAAAGCGCTGGAGATGGTGACAATTGGAGTACCACCAACGCCTTAGAAGATTGAGTTATTGCAAAAAACTGTGTTCGGGTGGACGTAGTCGTCTGCAAAATCAAGGAGGGAATCACAACAGAAATGGTACAAATTACCCGCCAAGGGAAGTGGGAACCTTATGCTGGCAGAGTCTAAATATTAAAGCTTAGGATGCTTAAGAATAAACAGTCCTCTGATGCTTCAAGCCCTTTCATTGATGAATTTCCAGTATTCTTACTTTATTTCTGTTCATACTGGGGCACCAAAAGGCTAAATTTGCTAATTATGAGATATTGTGCATTATAATACACATCTTAGACATGAATGGTTGTGGATTGAAGAACTCAATAATCATCCTTTTTATTGTTTTATGATGTATTGAGATCTCTGCTATCTACTGATGAGCACAAATAAAAAACATTTATTTATCTTCTTTGATATTATTTTGATAGAACTTCATTTAGTTTTTCTTTTATCGTCATTCTAGTATCAGTTATATAAAGGAAAGCACCATGATTTTGAGAAATTAAAAAATTATGTTAGTAGGAGGGAGCAAAGGTTACATCAATTAGGAGACAAACTCTCTCCTCAACTTAAAACGACAGCGACACTCTAATAAGACAACATTAGTCTGAAATAGGTTAAAACACAAATTACTTCTAATCTTCGTTCGAACCTTCTAGATTAGGGTTGGAGCGTCACATTCTCCACCTTCCCGAGGGTCCTTTGAAGTTAACATTCTACTTTTTATTGTAGCACGATCACTCTAGCCTGTCCTTTGGTGACATATTTGTCTTATCCAAGACCAAATGTCTTCCGAGAAGGGGTACTCAAAAAATAGATGGTCCCTATTCTCTTGTCTTGAGTTACATATGATACAATCCACTTTTGAATTCAGAAAGGAGAGTTTATCCATAGTGCTAAGTTTGTTTAGAGTAGTAAGCCAGAGGATAAATAAAGAGCTAGGCATTAGCTCTTTATGCCATACTACTTCATACCATTCCACTTTGGCGTTTCTCTTAAAGTGCCATTTCCTGCAACTTTTTGTTGTGAATATACCTTATGGATAGTTTCTCCAAATGTATTGGTTAGGTATTAATAGGTTAGGGGGTAGGTAGGTTGTAGGTGATGAATTCCTGCTGAAAATTCTTCCCACTGACCCTCTTTAATAAAGCCTTCACTTTACCATTTAAAGACATATGGCTTAATAATTGAACTGCAATCTGATTCGTGATTAAACGTCCATTTCCTGACCAGTTGTTATACTAAAAACTAGCCTTCTCTTTATCCCCTACTTTGCATGAAATTTCAGAACTCAAATTATCCTTTATCTTCAATAATTGTGATAGAAACCAAGAGTGGGAGGACTTTGGGTTAACAAACCATATGCTTTGACCTTTCAAGACATAGGCATGAAGCCATTTTACCCATAAGGTGTTCTCTCTTGCAGTATAAACCAGAATTTCTTCATCAAGGGAACTTTATTAGACAGCTTTATAGGAATAATTCCTAGTCCTCCCTCCCTCTTAGATCTGCAGACATAGACCCACTTGACCTTAGCATGCCCCTTATTTGGGCCACCTCCTCCCCATAGAAAGTTTCTCATAAATTTTTCTAATGATTTGATTACTCCCCTTGCCAGCACCATATTTGATGACCAATAGGTGTGCATAGAGTTAAGTATAGAGTTCACTAATTGTAACCTTCCCCCAAAAGATAGTGCACAGTTGGTCACAATCTCTTTTGAATTTTTTCAATAAGTGGGTAGCATTCTCGAAACTGAATCCTTCTGGAAGTGATTGGCAGACCTAGATAGCATAGAGGAGTTTGTTTCTTAGCATACTAGTTAAGGAAGAAACTAGTCCTTCCAAGTAATCTGCACTTTTAGAGAGAACAAAATGACTTTTGTTATAGTTAACAGACAGTCCAGACATAGTGCTGAATAGGTTCAAAGAAGTTACAAGTGAAGTAAATCACTTGTTATTATAGAAATCACGTAATATGTAAGAATACACAAGAAGGGGGGTTGAATTATGATAAATCGTCTAAGATTGAAATCTTTAAAAACTTCTTGATTTTCTTGAAAGGTTCAGACAATTTACAAAACAACACACTTAATTCTTTTGAGTAATGCAACAGCAGAAAGAGTATCTATTCTTCTAATAACATGAAATTAAAGAGATAAGGGTTAGAGAATATGACACTACGATTTATACTGGTTCACCCTTAATCTTAGGGTTACGTCCAGTCCTCAGAGTATATATGAGATTTCACTATCTCTTTTAACTTTTACAAGTATTATTTCACACTTCCAAAGCCTCTTCAGGTCTCTTTCACAAAGTGTTCTTTATTTGCTGTCTTAGCCTCTTTAAGCTGTAGCCCTCCCTTTCACTGAAAGGATTTTGAGTTTTCTAAACTCATGGTACAAGTCGACTTGGTCTCTCTTATTTCTTCTTTTCACTCAAGCTATTTTTTACAGTATCGTAAGTAAAGAATTGAGAGTTGAAGGTTCAGAGTTGTAAGGTTATGTCTTGTGTATATTGTATTTTTTTTGTTTATGACTATAAGTGATATTTATAGTCTAAATCTCTGACGGTCTTTTTGAAAACTACTTGTAGAGTCTTCAGATATCAGTTATTAGTTGAGTCCTGTAATCAACTCTAACTAACTAACTAACTGACGTTGTAAGTTGTTCTTCAATTATAACATCTTGATTTGTTTTGTATAATTCATTTTACATCTTTGCTTCGTCTGATGTCTTCGCTTCATCTGATGACTTCGCTTTATCTGATGACTTCATTTCGTCTGATGACTTCACTTCGTCTAATAACTTCGTTTCGTCTGATGACTTCGCTTGAATATCATCTTGACTTGATGATTTGTGCCTCTTACATTTATCTGCACACTTAACAAACTCATCAAAACAATTCACACACTCTTCTATTGTTATTATTATTTGACTTTCATCAAAATCAATAGGAGAAGTGAAGCCTCCTTGACTTAACAATCTCCCCCTTTTTGATGATAACAAATAATCATAATATTAGAAAATAAACAAGAGGATATTCAAATGAATAATTTTCAGACAAAATTTATTTATTTAAACGAATAATGCAAGATATACAATGCATAAAAAAAGTTCAAATAAAATTTCCAAAAAAAAATCTCGTTCTTTTCCTTTCTACTATTCTCCCCTATTTGTTATTAATAAAAAAGAATCATATCAGATGCTTCAAGATTTCAGAGAACATATGTTTGATATTAGTACGGATCGTCTTGAAGTCTTCTTCTATATTCACACGTAGAATTGCTACTTCCTCATAAAGATCACCCAATGAGTCACTTAGTTCATCAACCTTAGTTACAATTTCTTGAATATGTTTAGCTAAGGCTTCATGTTCTTCCTTCTGCTTTTGACTAGCTTCAGTTCATGTGATGAAATTCTTCAAGCACTCCGAATTATCAGTAGAGTCTTTTAGCTTTTCACTTCGTGGATGAAGATACTCAAAGACAGAGGGTTTTTTGATTGAATCGTCTAATTCGATAATTTCAATAGAGGGTAATTGAAAAAATTTTGTTTGTCGAGGAATGTCAAGATCATCAGGGTAGGGTAGTTTCAAAATAGGTTTTCCTAGAAGGTTTAGGATATCTTTGACAAAAGAAATGAAACCTATAGGTTTAAAGTGAACAAGTAAGTGCACAAAGGTTTCTAAATAGAAATTGATACCTTCAATTGTAATCTTTTTTATCTTTCTTCTGATATTTTCCCAACTACCTTGAAACTTTCATTTACGGTTGATGTGCCAAAGTTGCTTCCTAATGGTCTTGAAATGTGATGAGAAATATAGATGCCTACAGGTTGAGCTGTACGACATTCATCGTCTATATTCTTTATTGCCACTCAAATTTCTTCTTCTGTGAGGTCATCTTGTTACTTCTCAGGGAATTTCTTCTTCTTTCCTTTATCTTTGTTGTCTACCAGTGTTGGACATCTAGGCTGTACATCTGATACAATCTTTATCATTGTTCTGCTTGTCACTGGATAGATTGTGTAAGGATTTTTAGTCATCTTCAATGGATATGGTTCTACCTTTTCATCTCGCAGAATACCATACAATCTTCTATCTTCAAGGCTAAGAAGATGCATCATCTAATCGTTTATAGTTATAGGTTCAACTTGAACCTTAACTTTCTGTTTAGTAGATTCTCTAATGATAATCAAACCTCTGTATCGATCAGGTATTAATTCTTCTATAATCTTCATCTTCAAATCTTCTTTCTTTATTAGTTGAGGAAGGTTGTAGATTGGTTGTTGCTTTTCAACCTTTCTTTTCTGAATCATCTTCGTCTTCCTTTGTCCTTCTGCCAACTTGAAAGAGAGTTGTTAAGACTTCTTCTGCTCAAATACTAACTTCCTTTTTATCTTTGTCTCTCCAGATGGTTGTTCTGATTGAGTCTGAGGGATAGAGACAATTGCTTTACCAGGCTGTTGTTGTTGTTCTGTTACACTTTCAGAAACTTGACTAAGAGTTAGAATTTTTTGCTTCTTTTGCAATCTTAGTGACCTTCTAGACATATCAGGTCTTTCTGATTGAAGGTCTCAGCCTTCCTCTTTAAAGGCACTTTGTGAGTTGGTTGTTGAACCTTTACACTTTCCTTCCTTTCAGGAATCGTAGCTTGAATTGACTTATAAGACGATTGTTCAACTTTTTTTAGCTCAGTTGAGATTCTTCTGGTTGATTGAGATTTTGCTCGTATACCAGATGAAACATCTTCTTTTCCACTTCTTCTGATTGAAAGCTCCCCTTTAAACTATGCTTTCGATATGACATCTTTATCCGATTCAGCTTCAGTCTTAATTCCCATTTTGCGAATAGTAGAGGTATTGATAACACTCTTAATATTCATCTTTACTTTGTTTCCTCTATTAAGTAGGATTCCAGATTCTTTGAATAATCTCGTCAACAGCATACCATAAGGTAACAAACCACTCTTTAGATGATACTCCTCCTGAGTCCTCATCATGTAAGTCAAAATCAAGAATGGAAGATTAATAGGTTTGTTTATGAGTAGATAAAATAGACATTATTTATCACTCGTTGTCACAAAATCTTTCGATCCCATTCTTAGTAAATTACAGTGAAGAAGAATTGAATAAAGGACCCTAGCCTTCGGAATTAGGTTTGAAGACTTCTTGACTCCTGGATAACTCGATCCATATAGATGTCGATTGATGTTATCTTTATTTAAATGACTTTAAGCAATCCACTTTGTATTATTAAACAACTTTGCTCCTTCATTTGGACATTCAGTAACCCTCACAATAGAATCTTGTGACACAATCATTGACAGTCTGTCTACCACTGATACCAAGGTGTTATCTACCACCTTTGCATTTTTCTAGAACTCATATACTTCATTTGGATACACTAGTTCTCGTATATTAAAGAAATTTTCCCATCCAGATACTTTAATCTTAGGTTCGGTATCCATTCGATCTTCTTTGAGAGCAGTGAAATCAACAAGTTTCCCATAGACAAAAGATTTCGACATTCTTGTAATCTACAATGTATAAACACTAAACACAGAAATGTATTTCGCTTAAGGAAGCGAGGTTAGTATATAAAAACGATTGAGAAAGATAAGAATGAAAAAGATTTGATGTAAAGAACAGATGATTGCATCATCTTTGTTGAGAGCACTTTGAAGCAAGTCAGTTAAGAAGAAAATTCTAGAATGTAGAGTGCTGAGATTTTGAGAGATATCTTTTTATAAACACTCCTACACAAAGTTGTCATCAGTAACGTCTGTAACTAATTCACAGATACTCATTAATTGATACTATTAAGTAAAAAATTACCATTACTATTCCTTACGACATTTCTGCTTCAATACGACGTATCGTCTGGGTTATAGAGTTTCAGACGAATGATCATTTAAGATAACCATGTTCAAACTTCGTCTTATCTCCATAAATCTATCTTCACTTAAGGGTTTGGTGAAGATATCTGCCTATTGTTGATTCGTCTCAACAAATTGTAGATTGATAATTCCTCTCTGTACATAGACTCTTACAAAATGATGTCTAACTTCGATATGCTTTTCCCTTGAGTGTTGTATTAGATTCTTTGAGAGATTGATAGCACTTATGTTGTCACAGAAGATTGGAATTTGATCTTCTTGGATATATTAGTCTTCTAGTTGATACTTTATCCATAATATTTGTGAACAATAGCTTGCAGCTGACATGTATTCAGGTTCTGCAGTAGATAGAGAATTTGAACTTTGTCTCTTGATTGACCAAGAAATTAAATTATGACCAAGAAAGTGCCAACCTCCACTTGTACTCTTTCTATCAATCCTATCTCCGGCATAATCAGCATCACAGTAGCCAATTAACCTGAAATCTTTACCTTTCTCATACATTAAGCAAAGATCAGTATAACCTGCCAAATATCTCAATATTCTTTTAACAGCAATATAATGAGATTCTCTAGGATCTGCTTGAAATCTTGCACACAAACAAACACTAAATATTATATCAAGTCTGCTTACAGTTAGGTAAAGTAAAGAACTAATAATTCCTCTAAAAAGAGTTTGATCAATCTTCTTACCAGCTTCATATTTAGATAAGACGATTGAGGGATGCATAGGAGTTGACATTGGTTTAACATTTTCCATTTTATATTTGACTAACAATTCTTTGATATACTTTTGTTGATGAATAAAGATCTTTTCTTCATTCTTTATAATATGCAAACCAAGAAAAAAATTTAATTCTCCCATCATAATCATTTCAAATTCACTTTTCATAAGAGTCTCAAAATTTGAACATAACTTTTTAGAAGTTGCACTAAAAATGATATCATCTACATATATTTGCACAATAATAAAATCATTTTTAATACATTTCTAAAATAAAGTTTTATCAACTTGTCCTCTAATAAAATTATTCTTAATAAAAAAGAACTAAGATGATCATACTAAGCAGGAGGTGCTTGTTTCAATCTATACAAAGCTTTACGAAATTTATACGCATAATCTGGTTTAATAATGTCTTCAAAACTAGGGGGTTGTTTTACATAAACTTCTTCATCTATAAAATAGGACTCTAATGGAAATGGTAAGATCAATGATGTCCTACACTGGCCTTCCAAAATTGTTCTAAGGATATGCCATACAAATAGCAACTTATCTTCTTAACTTTGCTCCATCCAAATAGGTGCCTAAAACACCTAGGGAGTTGTGGACTGGACGAGTTCCTTCATTGAGGTACTTGAGGACTTGGGGCTGCCTAGCCCATGTTCCAAGGCCTGAATCCACAAAGATGGAATCAAGGTCAGAAGTATATTTGTTTGTAGGATATCCTAAGGGTACACGAGGGTACTATTTTTACAGTCTTCAGGACAGAAAGGTATCTGTGTCGACAAATGTGACCTTCTTGGAGGAAGAATTTTTGAGAAATCACAAAGGAAGAAGTGAAGTAGTATTAAAGGAGTTAGCTATTTCATCCAAACCAAGAGCTGATTCGGATATAGCGAAACAAGATGTTGAAATGGATTCAAGAGTTTAATCGAAAGAGCAACCTAAATGTCAAGTAGTGCCTAGACGTAGTGGGAGGATTATGAGATAACTAGGTTGTTAATGATGTTGATGCAGAAAAATGGCTCAAGGCGATGGAATCAGAAATAGATTCCATGTATGCCAATGAAGTTTAGATCCTTGTAGATCTACCTCCAGTTGTAAAAGCCATAGGATGTAAATGGATCTTCAAAAGGAAGAGAGGATCTGATGGAAAGGTAGAGACCTTTAAAGCTAGATTGGTAACTAAGGGCTATACTTAAAAGGAGGGTACAGACTATGAGGAGACTTTTTCTCTGGTTGCCATGCTTAAGTCCATTAGAATTCTTTTGGCCATATTAGGCTATTTCGATTATGAAATATGGAAAATGGACGTCAAGACTGTATTTCTTAATGGGAATCTTAAGGAGACCATTTATATGGCCCAACTAGAAGGATTCGTTAAGCCAGGTAATGAGCATAAAGTATGTAAGTTGCAATGGTCCATTTATGAACATAAGCAAGCATCTAGGTCTTGGAACATTAGGTTCGATAAGGCTATCAAAACCTATGGTTTCATACAAAACCTAGATGAGCCTTGTGTTTATAAAAGGATATGAGAAGGCAAGGTTAATTTCCTAATTCTATATGTCGATGACATTCTGATCATTGGGAATGATGTAAGAATGTTATCTACGGTCAAGGGATGGCTAAACGAACAGTTCTCAATGAAGGATTTGGGAGAGGCTAGCTATATTATAGGGATCAAGCTTATAAGGGATTGAAAGAACAAGCAGATAGCCTTGTTGTCTCAACTAACCTACATTGATAACATGCTTAATAAGTTTGTCATGCAGGATTCTAAGAGGAGTTTCACACCTACTAGATATGGAATCAAACTTTCAAAGGAGCAAGCACCTAAGACCTAAAAGGAGGTCAAATTTATGCGAAGCATTACATATGCTTCGGCAGTTGGAAGTTTAGTGTATGTCATACTTTGTATTAGACTAGATATCTGTTACGTAATGGGATTAGTAAGCAGATTCCAGTCCAATCTAGGAATGGAGCATTGGACTGAGGCCAAGTGCATACTAAAGTATCTTCATAGGAAAAAGAACTTAATGCTTGTTTACTCTAGAAATGACTTTATTCCGACAGGATATACAGGTTCTGATTTTCAATTAGATTTTGATTCAAGGAAATCAACGTCTAGTTCTATATTTACTTTGGCAGGTGGAGCTATAGTCTGCAAGAGTGTCAAGCAATCTTTTGTTACTGATTCGACTATAGAGGCTGGGTATGTTGCCACTTATGAAGTAGCAAGGAAGTAGTCTGGCTCCGTAAGTTCCTAAAGGATTTGGAGGTAGTTTCTGAGGTGGAAAAGGCCATTACACTTTATTGTGATAATAGTGGGACAGTGACTAATTCCAAAGAAACAGAATCACAGAGCCACCAAACACATTGAGAGAAAGTATCATCTTATAAGGGAGATAATACAACGTGGTGAGGTGGATGTCGTAAAGATTCCCACAGATCAAAACCTTGATGATCCGTTCATGAAGACTCTATTTTAGAAGAGCTTTGAGGGTCACCTAGAAGGAATGGGAATGAGGGATATGTCAAACTTGCTTTAAGGCAAATGGGAGATTGTTACGATTATGTAAATATAGTGCCCTAGAAAGCAAGTGTATTTATATATAACTTAATTTTCTTCTAGTTACAATATTGTAATGAAAGTATTTATTATTAATAAAACAAAAGAGTTTAGTTTTATTTGTATAAGCATAATATAACTAGTCATAAGATACCATGGTTTCTTTGTAAGTAATAGACATATACATAGAGATGTATAAGAAATATGTATATTATTAGGATCTAAATTAATTGATTCATAGTCAAATAATCAAGTTGGTCGCCTAATTACGGTTTAGACTATAGTGTTGCGATTTACCTTCGTATAAGTAAAGGAGTTTACTTCAGGGGAATGATGAGTTTCAAATCATGATAGTAGTTGGCTATTGGTAATGGCATTATTACATGAATCTAAAATCGTGTATGTTTTTTAAAGAATAAAGTAGGCCGTTACTTTAATCTTAAAACATACACTTTAGTATTCGTCTATTACGAGCCACAATCTTAATGAGTGGTAAACTCATGTATGTTTCGTTATAGTTTTTGATATAATCAGAATGGATTTTTACAGGGTATTAATCCAATGTGCGCATGTTAGAATTATTAATTGAAACATTCATCAGGGAACATTTACGCAGATAAAGAGTTTATATTGATATCATCACTTCTAAATGTTTTATAAAAATTGGTGATTAAATTGGCGCCAATAGTTTGGTGGACTAGCTACCCATCAAGTCTTAATACTAAGACTAGATCTTGTGTGTTAATCACCATGTAGAGTTAAACAGGAGAACTAAAAGGAAAAACCAACATAAGAGCGAAATGGTATTTTTACCCTTTATTGTGTGGATGGCTATAATATAGTTCATAATAGAGTTTGTGATTAGACATCAAATTAGTATTTTTGAAACATGTTTTTTCATAATTTTAAGTAATTCAAGAGATCAACCAATTGGCTTTAGTGGAATGACATTTGGTAATAACTCAGAATTAATTCTAATGAGATTAAATTAATTACGGTCTTATTAGAGCTTGAATTATTTTAGTCCAATTAAATTTTTCACTTGGATTCTGGGAAGTTTATCAAGGAAAGTAAGAAAAATAAACGGGGTTTATCAGAAAGAAAATGAGACAGTTTGGAAAGAAATGGACGAATTGGATTCAGGCCAATAAGACCTAAACAATTTAATTAGGTCTTAATCCTATAATTAAATGTTAAGCTTACACTAATTAATTAGTAATTAGAAGCCCAAAGCAATATTTAATATTGGGCTAAATTTTGATTTAATTAATTAGATTAATTGAATTAAAATTAAAAAAGAAAGGCAAAAACTGAATTCTACAAAGACATAGAATTCGATTATGTTTTTTATTAGTAAAAGCATGAAAGGAGTGGGCGTTTAAGTAATGCTCATCATCATTAAATGGTTTAATGATTGTTTTAAAAGCATACAATGTGTCTCTCCTTCCATTTTCGGTGATAGCATTCATAAGTAATGCTCATAATCATTAAATGGTTTAATGGCTTTTGAAAGATAGAAAAACGTACATGAATGAATGTGAGAATGTAATGGAGACAATTAATTTGGATGATTACCAAATGAATGGTGTGTTGGCTCTCCACTCACTCCCAAAGCTAATAATGCATCTCATTTTTAAATGGGTTTAGTGGTTGGTTTTAATGTATATAACATACAGCTCCTTTAATTCATTAAAGATGAATGAAGGTGGGAGTGGTGAATGAAGGTGGGAGTGCTAAATGAAAGGGTGCATGAATTTGGCACAAAACTCTCTCCCTTTAACGTCTAAATGTTGGATTTGTAAAGACACATGCTCATTTTAGTTTTCGTGCAAAAATTAACATGTTTGACTTTTCTATCTCACTCACTCTCTCCTTCCATTTTCAGTGATAGCATAGAAAAATGCATAACTCTTTAGCATTCTTATGATTAAAAAAATTAAGGGTTGCATTTTTTTCTCTCTCTCCAAGCTCTCCAAAAACCGTGAGCTATAGCAAATGAGAAGGTCTCATTTTTGCTCCGCTAACCTGCTAAACAAAGCAAAAGATTTGCTCTTTTTCATTTTTCTTCTCCTTTCCCACAAAAGGATTTTGATAACCAAGTTTTCCAAGGAGAACAAGTGGTAGATTGGATTGGTTGAGGACATAGCAGCGAGGAGTCGAAGCTATAGCAAGGAGTCGATAATAATCTGATCTTGTTCTTATTTTATTTATTTTCCTTATGCCATATTGTGTAAGGATTAAAAGCATGTTCATTTAGTGTTTACGCTTCCACTGTGTTTTGATTTCAAAAGTTTTTTTGAAAGCTACTGTTTAGCCAAACGAAGTATGTTTTTGTTTTCGATCTAATACATGGCTATCGATTAAGCAGGCCATGATTATGGCTTATAGGCCATGATTGTGACCAACTTAATGACCGGTGGTACATAGGTGAGTTCTTCACTTTTGTACACATAAATTTTTATCTATAAAACACACTCAATAGAGAGAATAAGGGCATAGAATAGTTCAAGAAGTTGAGAGGAGTAATCTTTAGATTTATTCATGCAATCTTAAGCAATTGTTGCATGGAACTTGGTTTTGATCTAACTCTCAATAGAGCATCTACTTGAACTCCTCTTTACATACTGACTTTTTTCATCTTTTCGTGCTCTCTAAAGGTCAAGGAAGGTGTTTGGTGCTTGCAACAACCCAAACAAGGAGAAGATTTAAGAAAGGAGGAGTATTTGCAAGGTACATATGCTATAATTTTATCTTCTTGTAATCTATTTATACAAGCACATAGATTCTGGATTTTATGGGGATGTCGTGAGGTTTTACACACTTCCACTGCCTTTTCATGTATGTGATTCATGTATTCGTGGCTCCTTAATAGTGGTATCATGGAAAGTTATGCATGTATAAGGTGATATGTTGAACATGTGCAAACTATTTGGTGGGTTGTGACTGACATGCATGTTGATTTCAAAACATTCGTATAAATTGTAGAAAAATGGTTTTTCTGATTTTCTTTCATAGAAATGTTTATGCAATGTTATATCGCGTTTCCATCAAAGGAAAGTTCAATTGAATGCCATTTGATATTTTATTGCGAATTCATATACAAAATGTTCATATGTTAGTTTCTGGGAATTTCTGGAAAACATAATGTATATGCTAATTTGGAAAATTTCGTAATAATTCTAAAAAACTTGGTTTTATAATTTTCTTTCACAAAAATGTTTATAAGATATTATTTTATGTTTTTGTGAAAGTAAAATGCAATTAAATTCATTTTCTATTTTATTACGATTTTAGTTTCAGGAAATTCTAGAAATTCTGGAAATCTGATGAACATGCATGCTTGTAAATTATAGAATAATTTTATAAAAACTATTTTAATTCATTTTCTTCATGAAAATTCACATATGATGTTGCCACACGTATGAGATGCATGACACCTATTTTTGAAGTGATTGATTATTTATTCTCGATTTTACATGCATGCTGGTGGTGTATGACAAGTGTTGGAGGATAAATGATGTGCTACAAAATTCCACGTAGTTTATAAAGAATTCCTTGGAATTAGGTTCTAGAATTTTTTATTAGGTACATTTATAATGTGTACATGACTCTTGAATTTTTCCAGAATTAATTGAACTTGATTCAATTAGTAGATCAAGTCAAAGTCAACATCAGACATCATTTTGAAAGCTGATGGGGCTGACTTGTTTGATGACTATGTGAATGCTCTTCAGTTATAATACCTTGGAATTATTTTTATGAGATAAGAAATTTATTATTTTGATGCTATTAGCATGCTAAGTGCATGTTTTTGAAATTAAGGTTCCAAAAAATTTCCAGACATCGAATTGGTCTCTTTAGTGTCTAGTAGGTTAACTCATTTATCTTGATAATTTTGGCTGTCAAGATATTTTTTGGCTTGCGTCAAAATTTTCTTGATAAATTTGAGATGAACTAGGGATGTTTTAGATAACTAACTGATGTTTGAGAATTTTGGAAACTTTAGGAATTAATTTGGAATTAATCCAAGTAGAGCACAACATTTCTAATGTGACTAGAAAAAGACAAGTGTACTAGAATTAAAGTGTTTAATTTGGACATCAAAATAATTGAATTTTAGGGTTCATAATCAAATCACATTGATAATTCGAATCAGCCGAGTCTAACACTAGTACCTGATTTGGTTCAAGACTTGAATCAAATCACGAATTTTAGATACATAGTCAAGTCACACCCTAGATTAAACCTCCTTTGTATGATACATGCATTAGATGCATTTTAAGGGTGGTAATAGATGTAAGCTCAATTTAAATAAGTTATCCATAATCTGAATATATATATATATATATATATATGTGTGTGTGTGTGTCTGTGATATATGTATAATATCATCCAAGTATTGATGAGACCTAAGAATACATCCCTCAACCAAAATATTAAAACTTATGTCTTCCATTGATATGGCAAGAATCAAAATTCTTTTAGTGTTGGGTTGTTGGGCAAACCCAAGCACACACTACATGAATATGTTCAAACCAAGGAAATTAGATTTTCATATTAATGGGTTAGTCCTAACTAGAAACGTTGATTTGTTGGGCAAACCTAAGTTCAATGTGTATAGAGATAGAGTCGGGTAGTATACATGGGATGTATACGCATCAAAAGTTGATAACCCAATGAGTATGCTAAATCAACAGTTGATGGAACAAGTCAATAGTTTCATAATTGAATGCCATTGGTATGAATGATACCTACTGATTGACCTAAGGTGGCTTATTGGGCAAACCCAAGGTCATTCTTAGTGATATTAGATATCGACCCATTAAGAAAATTCTAATTTTTCTCGGATTCATAGTAAGGCTATGGATTTGGATAAAATATTGGGATCCATAATGCATGTGATTAAAGCCCTTATCGATATGCATTTATATAAATTCTAACACTTTCTCTCATTCTTCTAGGTTATTAAATCGTTACAATGTCTTTGTCCAGTGTAAACTTACGCTCTCTACTTGACTTTAACAAACTCATGAAACCAAACTTCTTAGATTGGCTATGAAATTTGAGAATTATTCTCAAATTTGAGAAACTAGGATAAGTCCTAGATGAGCCATGTCCCGATCCCCCTGCTGTTGATGCTTCTGATGAGGATCAGAAAGCTTATAAGAAGCTACTAAATGATAGTGAACTGGCTAGCTGTATTATGCTGGCCTCTATGTCACCAGAACTATAAAAGCAAGTATGAGGCTATGGATGCTCAAACCATATTCTACCATCTAAAGGAATTATTTGATGAGTATGCTCAGTCTGAAAGGTTCAAGATCTCGAGGTTGCTTTTTCGCTCTAAAATGGCCGAGGGGTCTTCTTCAGTGTAGTACGCACTGAAGATGAATAAATAGATTGACAGGTTAGCCAGTTTGGCTTTCATAACGGATCATGAAATAAGTATAGACTTAATTCTGACTGTTTTGACCAATCGTTATTCACAGTTTGTGCTTAACTATCAGATGAACCAAATATCCACAACGATACTTAAGTTGATTAGTCTAATCAAAATAGTTAAGCAAACTATTAAGAAGGATAGTAAGGCTATGATACTGGTGGACTCTACTTCTGGTTCTCGCAAGAGGGACCAAAAGAAAAAGAAGAAGTCTAAGAAGCCAGTGGGAGGTGTAACCAAGAATAAGACAAAGGACAATGCACTAAAAGGAATATGCTTTCATTGCGACAAGGAAGGGCATTGGAAAAGGAACTGTAAAGCCTATTTAGAGTCACTGAAGAAAAAAGGCATTAGATGCTCCGCCGTCTACTTCAGGCATGTTATTTTTCATTGAGGTTAATACTATTTGTTATTATAACATTTGGGTATTAGATACAGGATGTGGCTCACGCATATGTGTTGATATGTAGGGTCTTAGGGATAATAGACTGCTCAAGAAGGGAGAGATGGACCTATATGTGGGAAATGGAGCAAGAGTTGTTGCATTAGCCGTAGAAATCTATGTTTTGTATCTTCCAAGTGCGCTAGAGTTAATGTTGTATAATTGCTATTATGTATTTATTGTGATAAAGAACATTATATCCGTTTCATGTCTTAATAAAACGGAACTTCATTTAACTTTTTCAAGCAATGGTTGTTCAATTAAGTTGAATGAAATGTTGTATGGTACTGCTTCATTGTGCAATGGTATTACATATTAGATATGCACAATCCAATTTTAAATATCAATGACAATAAAAGACAAAATGAGATAACTTAAATCATCTTACTTATGGCATTGTCGACTAGGCCATGTAAGTGAGAGACGCATGGCTAAGCTATACAGGAGTGGTAGCTTAAGTTCATTTTATTATGAATCATATGACACATGTGAATCTTGCTTGTTAGGTAAGATGACTAAATTATCTTTTAAAGGAAAGGGTGAACGTACGAATAGGTTATAAGACCTAATACATTTTGACATATATGGTCCAATGTCTATTCATACCAGAGGTGGTTTTATATACTTCATTACCTTTATTGATGATTATTCACAATATGGGTATGTGTTCTAATGAGATACAAGTCTGAAGCATTTAAAATGTTCAAACAATTTAGACATGAAGTAGAGAAACAACTCGGTAAAAGTGTTAAGACACTTCGATCAGATTGAGGTGGTGAATATTTAAACGAGGAGTTTCTAAGTTATCTCGACGATAACGAGATTGTATCCCAATGAACTCCACCTTGCACACTATAATAGAATGGTGTGGCTAGAAGGAAAAACCAAACCTTGTTGAATATGGGAAGGTCAATGATGGGCTTAGTAGATCTAATGAAATCCTTTTGGGGTCATGCATTCGAGACTGTTATTTATGTGATAAACAGAGTCCCTTTAAAAGCAGTTGATGTTACTCCATATGAGATATAGACTAATAAAAAACCTATCTTTCTTATATGAAAGTTTGGGGTTGTCCAACTTACATAAAGTGGATTCAGTCAGACAAACTTGAAGCGAAATATGATAAATGTCTGTTTGTAGGATATCTTAAGGAAACAATTGGATATCAATTCTAAAATGCTTTAGAGAAAAAGGTGTTTGTTTTAAAGCATGCTATCCTTTTAGAGAAATAGTTTCTTCTAAGAGAAGACAGTGGGAGCAATGTTGAACTTATTGAAGTTTATGATGTTCAAACAGACGCAGATCAATTGCCTGAACCTAAGATTGTTGTTCATGGAGATCAGAAAATAGTTAAACCTTCTGACACAAAAAATGTTTATAAGTCAAGTAGGATATGTAATGTTCTAGAGAGATATGGATTTCTCGTAAGCAAACATAATGACGTATTGCTCATAGAGGACAATGAGCCTATAACCTATGAAGAGGCTCTGAAGAGTTCATCAGAACATGAAAAATAACTTCAAGCCATGAAGTCCGAAATGGAATTTGAAAACCAAGTTTGTACTTTGGTTAACCCACCCGAAGGGCTAAAACCTATAGGGTGTAAGTAGATTTTCAAGAAGAAAATTGACATGGATGGTAATGCGATTACCTATAAAGTGAGACTAGTTACTAAAGGTTATCATTAAAGATAAGGAGTTGACTATGAAGAGACATTTAGCCCCGTAACCATGCTTAAATCCATTAGAATAATCCTAGCCATTGCTGCTCATTATGATTATGAGATATGACAAATAGATGTGAAGATGACTTTCCGGAATGGAAACCTAACTGAGGATGCGTATATGATACAACCTGAGTGCTTCATATCTAATGATAGTAAAAAGGTACACAAGCTTCAAAAATCCATTTATGGATTTAAGCATGCATATAGGAGTTGGAACATCTGATTTAATGCATCAATCAAAGAGTTTAGTTTCTCAAAAAATCTGAATGAACCTTGTATTTACAAAAAGTTTAATGGGATTGTTATCGTATTCCTTGTGTTATACGTGACTGACATATTACTAATAGGAAATGAAGTCTTAAGTTTGCAATATATCAAATTTTGGTTATCCCAGAATTTCTCCATGAAAGACCTTAGAGAAGCAACTTATATATTGGGAATAAAGATTTATAGAGATGGATCAAGGAAGTCACTGGCTGTTTCATAGTCTACATACATAGATAAAGTGCTAAAGAGGTTTAACATGGAGCAGTCCAAGAGAGGGTTTCTTCCTATGACTCATGGGATAAAACTTTCGAAATCTATGTGTCCAAAGGCATAAGATGAGAGGACTCGCATGAGTTTGATCCCGTATGCTTCAGTTATAGGATTAATCATGTATGCTATTTTATGTACAAGACTCGATATATCATATACTCTAAGTGTTATAAGAAGATATCAATTGGATCCTAGTGAGTGTCATTGAAAGTACTTGAAAAGGAAGAAGGATGTATTATTGGTATATGGAGATGGAGATCTCGTAGTGAGTAGGCATACAGATGCCAGTTTTCAATTTGAATAAAATGACTCCAAATTCTAGTCAGGTTATATTTTCACACTGAATAATGGGGCAGTCAGTTGGAAGAGTTCCAAACAAGAGAGAACTGCAAATTCAACAATCAAGTCAGAGTACATTGCAGCTATGGAAGCGGCAAAAGAAGCTATTTGGATCAAGAAGTTAGTTATGGAACTTAGAGTGGTTCTGAGCATTGTAAATCCAATTCTATTGTATTGTGATAATAATGGGGCTATAACTCAAGTCAAGGAACTAAGGTCTCATTAGAAGTCCAAGCATGTACTGAGGAGGTATCACTTAATTAGGTAGATCATTGACAAAGGTGATGTGAAGATAGATAGAGTGCCCACAAATCAGAACATCGTTGATCCTTTGAGTAAGCCACTTGCTAAAATGAGATTTGATTCTAGTGTACACATGTATGGTATTAGATATAAAGGTGATTGACTTTAGTGCAAGTAGGAGATTGTTAGAGCAGTGCTCTAAAGATAATCACCTTTAGCACTTTGTACAAACTTTATTTTGATTAATAAACCAAAATGCAATTTTCGTTAATTTGTGGTTCATTTATTTATGAATTGATGTCTTTCTTAAATCGAATTAATGAAGTTCATGTTACAAAACATAACATGAAGGAAATCAAGATGAGATCATGATAATAAAATTCCTATCATGTGCAATTATGTTACTATCTAAATTATCCCTAGTTAGAGGATTAATGAGACAGGACATTGTTAATCCAGATAGACTAAAAAATGTTATACTCCTTGATTTGATCAAATAGTCGATCTCATAAACTGTAAACATGAGATATTTAGAGTTAACATGTGGATGCCTACTAAGAGTAGTAAGTACATCAGATGACCAGCTATGAGATTATCATATGGATTATCTATCAAATGTCAGTGATTAACCTCATCATAACAATGATGCAAATATCCTTAGCCTTGAGGATGTCTTAGATACTGATCCTATGCTTTAACAACATTCCTTGTTGCCTCAAGATAAGGTCACTCGTAGGGTGGTGATTGGGTACAGTTATTGGTATTCGAAGGTAATTGGGTAGCCAATAAAGGATTCACCAGTCTTGATAGAAGGAGAAGATACCCACGACCTTTTGTCTGGGTCAATACTCGGGAGTCTCTAGCTAGAGCAATTATATGTCATGAAGAGAGTCTTCAGTGACACATAGAGTAATGAGATCACCAAGACACAAACTAACATCATTTGGACTAGATTTGACATAGTCAGTCTAGTGGGAGTTGACACATAGTCCACACTCCGAACCAAGAGAGGTATAGGATGGTGAAGGGACGAATTACACAGTAATTGATTATGAAAAGGTTCATAATTCTTGTAACACCCCATCACCCTGGGATACGCATCGGGACGCCCGTAGGTCATTCCGACACATAACCTAAGATAATAGAAT
>JANZXR010000005.1:10174439-10186370 GCA_027575705.1 Erythroxylum echinodendron | reverse complement strand
TGATAGGAAGAGTACAAGTGGAGGCTATCACTTTCTTGTCCATAATCTAGTTTCATGGTCTAGTAAGAGGCAAAGCTTAATAGCTCTATCTACTATAAAAGCTGAATACATGTCAGCTGCAAGCTGTTGCTCACATACATTATGGAGCAGTTAGAAGATTATTCAATATAAAAAGAACAAGTTCCAATCTTTTGTGAAACACAAGTGCTATCAACCTATCGAAGAATCCAATACAACTCTCAAGGGCAAAGCATATCAAAGTGAGGCATCATTTCCTACAAGACTATATAGAGAAAGGAATCGTTAGTCTACAGTTTGTTGAGACGAATCATCAATAGGTAGATATATTCACTAAGCCCTTGAATGAAGAAAGATTTAGAGAAATTAGACGAAACTTGAATATGGTTGTGTTGAGTGATCAATCGTCTAACATGTCATGACCCAGATGATATTTACAGAAGGAAGATAAAAAGTCATAAGTCTTCAAGAGCACAGCAACTATAAGTTACAGACGGTAATTTTTTGAGAAGGAAGTACAAAGGGAAATCCTCTCAAAAGGTTCAGAACATCACCGACTCTATAATACTCTTGAAATCCTTTGAAATCGACTTTTGCATAGCTCTCAAACAAAAACATTTCATTACTCTTGATTTCAAGCCCTTTCATTTACATTCTCATCTTCAAAGACTAATCTCATTATGTTGAGAACGTTCCTACTGTCTAAAGATCAAAATGGAGCAAAATATGATTTATTAAAGATTCATTGATTTTGACTCTTTGAAGAAGAATCAGATGGATATCGAATCAGAAGTTGATGCAGCGGGATGGAATAACTTCTTTCAGGTTCGTGAAGCAGTTTATCTTAATAAAGTTTATAAGTTTTGGAAGGATATGAAAGTAGTAGATGATACTGTAGTATCAACGGTGGATAGATTGTCGATTATTATGACACTGGAGCTAATCAAGAAGGTCAGTGGATATCCATGTGTTAAAGCAGAGGTGTCTCATAACACTAGATGGATGACTGAAAGCCTTGTAGAGAAGGCGCATGTAAATCAATAACTATATGGAAGTAATGACCTAAAGGACAAGAAGGTGTCAAATCTTATTTCGAAGGATAAGGTTCTACATACTATACTTTTTCACTGTATTCTACCAAGAATAGAATCGAAGAATGTTGTGACAACAATAGATGAACAATGCCTATTCTATCTACTCAACCATCAGGCCATAAATCTTCCACACCTGATTTTGAGGTATATGATGAAGACAAAGAGGGATTCCAATGCCTTACAGTATGGCATAATGCTAAGAAGAATCTTTAGAGATTCTGGAATTCTTCTTGACAGAGGAAGCGGGGTGAAGATGAATATCAAAAGCATTATTAATGCATCTACTATATGTAGAATGGGATTAAAAACTCAAGAAATGGAGGAAACAACTTCTATGGTGAAAGCAAGGATTGAGGGGGAGCGTACTGTCAGATGCAGTGTAAGTGGAAATGTTACTCCCATAGAGAAGAAAAAACCTCAACCCTCAGGAAGAATGGCTATAGAAGAAAAGAAGAATAAATCATCTTAGGTAGTAACTAAAGATAAGACGATTTTATAAAGAGAAGAAAGCCAGATGCATCTATCTGAAAAACAAGTGTCGTTGAAAAGAAAGAGAGAGACACTTGATGTTGAGCAAGTTAAAAAATCAAGAAGATCACCAAGGTTATTAACTCTTTAACAATAAGAGCAGAAGAGAGGGAAAGAATTGATTCCTAGTGAAGATTCTAAGAAGGTAGAAAAAGCACCACAGGGTACTAGGTCTTTGGTGTCAATTTTGTAACAACAGCGGCCAAAGTCAACAAAAGAGACAGAGATTAAAAGGAAGTTGGAGTTTGAAAGAAAGAAACCCCAACCCTAACCACCTTATGGACTGGTAGAAGAAAATATGAAGTTGAAGACTAGTCAAAAAGAGATTATTTCAACTGGTGTTAAACAGAAAGAAAAATCAGTTGACCCTCATAGTCCTATCAGAAAAGAGGACTTGAAAATGAAGGTGATAGAAGAAATAGCACTTATAAGAAGCAGAAGCTCAATCATAATAAGAGAACCTGTAAAAAGGTTAGTCAAGGTACAAGTTGAACCTATATTGGTCGATAATCGGTCTATACGTCTTCTAAATCATGAAGAAAGAAGATTATATGTCATCTAATGAAGATGACAAAAGATCGATATACTATCTACCCAGCTACAAGTAGAACATTGATCAAGATTGTACCTGATGTACAACCTAGAGATTCAAACATTGTATGCAATGTAGAAAAAGGAAAGCAGAAGATGTACCCTGAAGGAAAAACAGGTGACCTTACAGATGAGCAAATACAAGAAGTTGTGAGAAACATAGATGAGGCATGTAGTACAGAACAACTAAGAGGAATCTATGTTTCACACCACATTTTGAAAGCATCAGGAAGTCATTGTGGACGCTTCACCACAGATGCAACTTCTTAGGTAGTTGTAAGAGTGACTAAAGGATAGTTCAGAACTATCATGGTCGAAGGTATCAGTTTCAACTTAGAAACTCTTGTGCATTTAATCATGCACCTTAGACCTTTGAGTTCCATATCTTCAATTAGAGAAGTCCTTCACCTTCTTGGCAAACCAATACCAAAACTACCAAAACCTGATAACCTTGATCTCCCTGAAGGAAAACAATTGTTCAAACCTCTTGAGATCAAAATCATTGAATTAGATGTTTTACCTTTAGAAATTCATGTTGAAACAAACTTCTATCCATCAAGTGCATCTCTACGAGTTCCTACAATTGCTATGGAAGAAGTTAGTCACTCTCAGTAGTGGAGTCAGGAAGCCTTAGTGAAGGAGATTCAAGAAATTCATACTAAGGTTGATGATTTAAGTGACTCAGTTGGTGATCTACATGAGGAAGCAGTATATCTACGAGTGTCAATAGAAGAAGACCTCAAGTTGATCAAAACTGACATGCAACATATGTTTTATGAAATTATGAAGCATCTGTGATAAATTTTTTGATGAATAACAAATAGGGGGAGAAGAGTAAAAGAAAAGGGGAGAAAAGTATAAGGAAGAAGAAAGAAGAAAAGAATAGCAGGAGAAGAACAGAAGCAGAAGCAAAAGAAAGAAAAGCAGAAAAAAGAAGAGAATAACAGATATAAGAAAAGAAGACAGCATATGTGTATTTTGTTTGATGTTCTCTTATTCATTATCTGAATAATATTAGTTCATTCACTTTTATCTTTCTAAATTATGATTATTTGTTATCATCAAAAAGGGTGAGATTATTAAGTCAAGAGGATTTGACGATGATTAATTTTGATGACAATCAAATGATAATAATGTTAGAAATAAATGAATTATTTTGATGAGTGTGTTAAGTGTGCAGAAGTGTAAAACATAGAAGAAAGGAAAACACAGAAGAAGTGGAGAACACAGAAGAAAAGAAAACACAGAAGAAGTGGAGAACATAAAAGAAAGAAAAACATAGAAGAAGCAAAACACAGAAGAAAGCAAAACACAAAAGGAAGCAAGATACAGAAGAAGTACAGAAGAAGCAAATCACATAAAAAGAAAACACAGATGATACAAAGCAGAAGATACGCTATTATGTCGAACAGTTAGTTAGTTGGATTTAGTTACAGAACTCAACTAAATAGTGGTTATCAAGATTCAAGAAGCGGTTATCAAGACTCAAGAAGTAGTTATCAAGAATCAAGAAACAGTTGGATATTTAGACTATAAATACTAGTCGTAGTCGAAGATTGAACAACTTTTCATATGTTTTTGAAAACATTTGAACAATTTGTGATCTTTAAGCTTTCGAATGTATACGTAGAAAAGAAAAATTCTGTAGTACGATACTAGAGAGCAAACCTTACTGTAACAAAAGCTCACAATATCTCTCTAGTGAGAGAAAGAAAGGCTAAGAGCCTTGAGAGGCTAAGATAGTTGAAAGAATACTTAGTGTAAGAGACCTGAAGAGGCTCTGGAAGGGAAGAAAGAATACTTGTAATTTGTCGAAGTATAGTGAGAAACTTAGATGAATTCTGAGGACTGGACGTAGCCCATGATTTGGGATGAACTAGTATAAAATCGCGGAGTCTATCTTCTATCTTTCAACTTATTCTATTTTGTTTTTTAAAACAAATATATAGAAGTTATTTGCGATTTAACTATATAACAATTTTCGTGATATTCTTTTAACAAGTTAAATAAGTTCTTATCAGAAATATTAAAGATTTTGTATTCTCGAAAAGAATACATAATTCAACCCCCCTTCTTGTGTATTTTTTCTATTATAAGTAATTTCTATATTAATATGTGATTTACTTCAATAGTTAGCGCACTGCTTCCATTAGGTATGTTTTCAAACATTTAATGGATGTACAGGCATGTGTTGGATGGGAGTGAGGTGCTACACTATAGGTGATCAATTGAATTAGCCGAGATCTCTCTTCTAACTAATCAATTAATGTGATGATTGTAAGTCTGTAGGTTGCTAAATCTCGTTATACAATCCTACACAAATAACCTTACTCACTCTCTCGATTCATTACAAGAAAGAAATAAAATCAATAATCATCAAAGACAACTTTCATTCAATTCAATAAGTTAGGAGCTTAACAAAATAATTTAAAAGTAATCAATAAAAAACTAAATCAGCCAATCATGGTCTCCATAACATAATCAACACTCAAATATTCCATTCTATAAAGATTAAAAAGATAAAATTGACAAAAAATTGAATGAGAAAACTCCTCTTCTTTGCCCAAATCTATAATTTTTGATATTAATGTGCTATTTTCCCAATTGTTGCTGATAATCCTTGAATCTTCACCTTCCTCAAGGCTCAAAACTTGTATTCTTCACTCAAGAGGGTCTTTTCTATAGAGGGTTTTTGTCCTCTTTCATCCATGGAGGTTTAATATGTTATATAGTCCCAAAAATCTAAAATTTAATTGAACCCCATAGAATGTCTCAGGTTAAACTTCCCACAATCGTGGGAATTAACATGATTTCCATAACCGTGGGATTTTGCAACAGAAGTTCCCTCTTCTCTTCTCCTCTTTAGTCTCTAGCTCAATCTCCAAGTTGTTCAATCTTCATTCCTACATAAAAATAATCAATTCTTACCCTAAATTAGAACCAAACATGAAATAATAACAATGAAGATCAAAATAAATAAAAACATACAAAATTAATCCTAAATTATAACAATAATCAACTATTATGGAAGAAATACATGCTAAATACATAGAAAAACATAGACTAATGCACAACTATCAACTTCCCCACACTTAAATCTTTGTTTGTCCTCAAGCAAAATAAATATAACCAATCAATTCTATTACTTTATTTTCACAAAGATCAAAGCATACAATCTCTCAAATTTAAGCCAACTCAAATATTAAGTTACTACACATATCATGATTACTTTTTCATTGGTGTACATAAGCAAACTAAACAATTAGCACCATCACGCAAAGAAAAGTATAGATGCAAAATGAATCTTCCTCATGATTTTCACTCATTTCTCTCAATTATTTGATGGTTAGTGTTTCACTCAAACTTTCTATAAGAAACTACACTACCATAAGCTTGCTAATACGCCAATTCTCCTCTACAATAATGATAAGCATCTATAGATCAAAAGGACTTATTTAGGGTTGTAATGTGGTATAGGTCAAGGGGGTAAAGAGGGTAAAGGGTTAACCATAAGCATTCGTAAAGTAAAAAGTAGGTAAAAAAACGATAACAAAACATAACTTCGAGATATACAAATGTAATTATACCAATACTCTGCACTTATTTATGCTACTTAAGTGTTCTTCTGTTTTCTTTACTTATTCTTTGCATTTTTTCATTTTTCTTTCTTTTTCTTATTACATGAAGAACCTATGAATAAAATAGCAATTAAATACAATGTGATTGATAGCAAAAGTATCCTCAACTCATCTCGGTAGAAATTTTCACAACAATCTACACTATTGTTTTACTTAATACTCAAATAAGCTTATGAATGGATAGGTTAATGGGGTTTTAGGTTTTAAAAATTTTGGGTATTTTTAAGAAACAAAAGGTTAAGGCTCAATAGGGGTCGCAAGGGATAATCACATATAGGTCATTTAAGCCACAGGTTAACATAAAAAGGACCTTATTCATCTCTATTAAGCATGCATCTAGTAGACTCAAACCGATTCGAAGCAAGTTCTGAAGGTAATAACCTAAGGAAGCATCGCATAACAAAAAAATGGAATGACTATAGATAGAATCATATAGGCTCAATCCTCACTTTGGCTCAAATAAAAACTCATTATGCATCTTTACACTACCTCATTGCTCAAATGTCAAATTGTGAATTAGCTTATGTAACCAACTACTTTTCATCACTCAACATGGTTCACTTTCTACTCAAGTAACCTAATCCAAGTTCAAGCATGCATTCAATCTCATTCCAACCAGCATGACAAAATCTCATGGCACTATCCATCAAAATGATTTAAGTATGGTTCCATCGCTTAACACAAAACAACATGATATGCCTAAACATACATCCTATTTAACAGAATGCAAACAATGCAATTAAGAATGTTAATGTCACCTCCCCACACTTAAAGATGACATTGTCCTCAATGGGACAAGTCAACCACCAAATAAGAAAAAATGACATCAAACCAAACAAAAGAAATCAAACCAAAAAATGACATCAAACCAAACAAAAGAAAATAAAACGAAACCAAAAACAACAAACCAAACAAAAGAAAATAAAACCAAACCAAAGACAGCAAACCAAACAAAAATGACATGAAACCAAACAAAAGAAATAACAAAATTTAAAAGTATAGGGTAAGAAAAGATTATGGGGATTGTGGTGGCGATAGTGTTGGCGAAAGAGCGTTGAGGAACTTCTTCTTCAAGTAGCGTTGCTCCTTGTGGATTTGTCACATTTGGGTGCCGAGCTCATTGATTTAAGACTTCATTTGTTGCTGATTAGAGGTCATCTGGTCGAGGATTTATTGAAAACTTGAAGGACTTTGTGATTAAAAGGCTTGTAAACTTGCAGCTAAAAACTGGAAAATCTATGTTAGAGCATCTAAGTAATTTCGATGATATAATCAATAAGCTTACAACAATAAAGATCATTCTTGACAATAAGCTTTAAGCCTTGATCCTGTTGAGTTCGTTAACTTGATAGCTAGGAGACAGTGGTGGTGACAATAAGCAATTCAACTCTTGAGGGTGTGCTTTCTTCAAATGTAATCAAAGAGAGTATGTTCAATGAAGAAATTAGAAGAAAAGAGATAGGAGTTGACAACGTGTAGGATTTTGTGGCAGAAAATAGTGGAAGGAGAAATAAAAGGGGTCCTAAAGATGGTGGCAAGTCTAAAAATTGATCAAAGTCCAAATGTGACAAAGATTTGAAGATATACCACAATTGTGAAAAGTCAGGACACATTAAAAGGTTCTGCTACAAATAGAAGAGGGATCAAAAAAAACTAGATCATTAGAATGATGGATATGATGAGAATACAACTACAAAAACTTCAAACACAGATGATGAAGTGCTCCTAGTTTTTACGACAAGTGAATGTCTTTATGTTGGTGATTCAGGTTTTGAGTGGCTGATTGACACAAGAGCTTAATATTATTGTGTTCCAAAAGTAGAGTACTTATCAAATTGTTAGAGTGGAGACTTTGGAAGTGTAAAGATGGGTAATCAAAGTTTTGCTAAGATTGTTGATATGGGTAATATCTGAGTTTATGTAAACATTGAACTTGTCGACCTTGAGAGATGTACAACACATTCCTAATTTAATTTTAAATATGTTATCAAATAATGTGTTAGATAAAGAAGGATTCTAGCACATTTTTTGGGATAAGAAGTGGAAATTTTCCAAAGGAACAATGATTGTTGCTCTATAAGAGTTATGTTACACATTGTACAAGACAAATTTAAAGGTGTATAGTAGTAGAGAAGCATACACAATTGAAGAGGAAACTTTTCCAAACTTGTGGCATCGATGATTAGGGCACATGAGTGAGAATGGATTAAAGTTGTTGGCTTATAAATCCCTTATCCTAGTTAAGAATACACTACCTCTTAATCCTTATGATCATTGTTTGTATAGAAAGCAACATAGAGTATCTTTTAAGAGAAAATCTATAAAGAAGATGGAGAGATTAAAGCTAGTGCATTTAAATGTCTATGGCCCAATTAAAGAGGGGCCATAACTTTCCAAAAATTTACCTCTAACCTTATTTTGAGACTTTCGATCCTTGATGATACCTTAATGATTCGTGGAGATGACAAACAAATGAAGACAAGATGGATGATAAGTTAATCAAGCCTTTTTTGGATAGACATCCCTGTGTTCTCAATTTAGACAGTTGTGTGTATCAACTATGTATACCTATGGAACAGTGTGAAGAAGGATGTGAAGGGTGAAGACATACATAGTCGTGTACACTTATGTTCATGATTTACATGGTTGTGTGTGACGACCGTGTAGCTCTGTGAACATGTTCATTTGCGATGTGGCAGTGCTAAAGAGATACAGTCATTTACATGGTTATGTATATGAGCATATACGGCACAGAAAAACCTATGTTATGACATAAAAGAGAAGATACATAGGTTTTGCCACTGCAAGCAACCAAAACACCAAAAAATGAGGAAAAACATTGAGAGAGCAAGAAGTATAGCATTTTCATCTATTGTTTTTTAGATTGGTTTGAGAGTTAGTTGATTCACATATCACCTTTTGTTTCAATCTTGAAACTTTGCGAGACAACTTGTAGTTATGGGGTGAGATATTAAACTTTGTAAATCATTATTTGAGTTTAGTGCATTTGTTTGTTGATTTGGTCCATAGTTTTTTTTTTCCCTTTACACAGGAGAATTTTTCACATAAAATTCGTTGTTTACTTCTTTATTAAATTTTTTATTCTCGTTCTAAAGAGAGTTGTATTTTCTTGTCTCCCAACAGTAACCATTACATCTTCTTTTCAAAACGTAATATTGTATCAAACTGGGAATATTTATACTAACCTCTATTTAATTATTTTGTATTGAAAAGAAAGTGTATCATATTAAAGTAAAAAAGTTCTCCAAATCTAATACCATATACAAAAAGCTCTAGTTATCACAAAGGATGTTTAGTCAGCATTACATGATGGGATTTACAACGGCAACAGGTGGAGATATTAAAGTATGCCTAATGCTGCTTCCTAACTGTTACCTACTGAAGAAGGCAGGGATATTAGATTGACTGACTTTGCATCATTATGAAAAGCCAACAAGGAAAGTCTGATAACTGGAGGGATGAACTTTTGCGGTAGCCATGGCTCTGATTTCTAGCACTTCGCTGATCCTTACTTCCAAATGCAAAGACGCACCAGAGTAAGTGCTCTTCCATTTCACGTCTCATGTTTGCGGTACTTATTTTTGGCACATGATTAGGTTAATTCTAAACATGGATGCCTTCTTCGGGAAGAAAGCAGAATCGCCAATTTTACTTCAAGTGCATCGTTAGAGCGGAACAACGAGGGCAATCATGGCGAAAGTTTTGTGTTACCATGTCGACCTTTATTTGTTGCTGATGAAAACCAGAAGGTAACGGCATCACCTTGCCATTATAGAATATGAATAGCTGGAGGTTTAATTGGTCTTTTTATGTCAGTACGAGGATTGGAACGATCTTTCAAGGTTTTTAAAACCAAACCGAACTGGCCAGTTTGACCGAAGAAAACAAATTGTTAGTGACCCTTTTAATGACAGAATCTTGCTTTCCTTGTGGTACGCTCTAATGCTGTTTAATTACTGTGAAAATCCAGCGGGACTGGAAATCATTTTCTGTGCATTCTACTGCTAAGCTACACTCTGATTAAAAAGTTAGTTATTATCCTCATCTGACAGCTAATGCTGTTTAAGGACTATCTGATGAAGATGCACTCCTCTGACAGTATCTAACACAAGCAAGCTCTTGCATGCCTGTTGTGCGTGCATCTCTTAATTTGCTTGCCAATTCTGAAAGGCATTGGTGTGCAATTCAGTGCTAAACTAATCATTTCCTTACTCCCAGATTCATTTGGATTTTAGCTTATCCGTTCTGATTCCAGGTTCCTGTTTCAAGATTTTAGTTCCTTGACACTTTTAATTTGTGCATGCTGCTATTATCCAATTCAAAGCTTTGACCAAACTAGTTCAAATGTCTAGTTAACAATCTGGCTTAACAAACTATGTTTCTCTGTGATCTTTATCTAAAGTAAATCCATGTGTATATAGACAAGAGAGCCGTGCTGCTAATTGCTTCAATAAAATGGAAGTTTGATTGGGTTGTTGGAGGAAAGAGGGAAATGAAAAGTCCAATTTTGCATCTCTCGAAGCAAAAGATCCAGAGATATGCCTGTTGTCAAAAAGAAAAGTACTAAATCCATCAGGACGAGAAAAAATGGAATGATAAGACCACAAAAGGACAGAGTCGTGTAGTAATGAATATTTTTACAGAAAGTAGACAAGTCCTAAAATCGTGTTTCAATGAAAAATCCAAAAGCAGCAGACTATCTGGAACTCACGGAACACCATATGAGAACTACATGGAGAGAGGGACAAGTTATTTACAGATAATGTCAAGGAACTGTGATCCGATCTTGTTGTCCCCAAGACTTCCATGATGATTCAAGCCGCAACAAATGGAGTTTCTCAACAAATGGTTCTATTACTTCTGCCTCTTCTTCTGGGGCAAATGCCATGCAAATGCTAAGCTCCTGCACTGCCTCTGCATATTCCCTACCGTTTGCAATCAAACACAATCTGTCATCCACCATAATAACTCACCCAAACTATAGAAAAATTCTAAAGCCTACAAGTCTATACCGATTATAGTACAACATCATGCCATGGTCCCTCCTCAGAGCCCAATTATGTGGCTGTAGGATTAATAATCTTTCTGAAGCCATAATTGCCAGCCTGCAAATAAATCAATAACTCAGCACTTGAATAGAAATATCATCCAGGGAAGAGCTAGTCATTTATAGGGTTCCATTCCCCCACCATCCAAATGTCTAAAGGACTTAAAAGCTCATCATTACCACTCCCAATTTGACAAATCATTCAAGGTTACTATTTCCATGAATCTCAGGTTTGGTGTCACTTTAACCAGCAAATAAGAACAAAGAGTGGCACATCAATTGGTTTGGTTTTCATAAACCCACACCTTTTGAGTTATATGACAATATCATACACAAAATGCATGCGTATGGAACGTCAGAAGTATCCTTTGCAAATCATCCATCTATTCTGAAAGGAGAGAAAGAACATCAACCCAAAATAAGAGCAGGAATAGATCAAGCTACATTATGGTACACATACAGAGAAAACAATAAAATATTCATGCAGGAAATAGTTGGAATTCTAGAAAAGTTGAAAAGAGTTGTTCACTATTTTAAACTTTACTCACTATTTTAAACTTCAATCCTCCATCATTGACCAAGTCCCAAGACGAAACGATATGGAACAAATCAGGCTATCCCGCATAGTCTTTATGTTCAGTTAAGAATGAAGCCCAATGATTGTTAAATGCATAAAATGTTCACGTTACAAACAAGTACAAGAGGCACTTTGTGTCACTGAGCTATCTATTGTAAAAACTGCAGCAAATGGCTAACAATAGAAAATGAGAAGGCAATGAAAAACCAGCATATTAAGAAATGGCAATCACAAGATTAGAGTATCACGTACAAATGCATGTTGAGCCTATTTGTAACACCCCATCACCCTGGGATACGCATCGGGACGCCCGTAGGTCATTCCGACACATAACCTAAGGTAATAGAATGCTACGTGAAACAACTATCAAACTCCACATGGCATCACATACATCATAAGCATAAGAACCAGTAATTG
>JANZXR010000005.1:10134822-10169728 GCA_027575705.1 Erythroxylum echinodendron | reverse complement strand
CCATTATTTTACATTAGTCTTTTCAATTTTAATTTAATTTTCTAGATTAATTGTATTAAACAATTTTATTTCTTAAACAAAATCTTTTCTAAATTAAGTGGTGTCTGGGCATCAATCCCTATGGGATCGATATCCGCTCTTTTTGAATATAAGTCACGACCCGTTCACTTGCGGTTCTTGAGCGTAAAATAAATAGATAGGTTTTACAATTCATCAATAGTTACCTATGACCCCTATTATGCATATCTATCATTTCTAACTTATTTTCCTCATCATTTTCCCTTCATATCACTTTCATTTCAACTCAATATCATTAACAACCAAATCATAATCTATGTTTGATCATCAACCCAGAAACATAACATTCAAACTTATGCACATTCATCGTAGATTGTTGATCATAATCATATAAATACAATATCAACCATGTCAATACATTCTTCAATAATTCAGCATACATTCAACCCCTTCATCACTTCTTTTCATCTCTAACTTATCACACTCATTCTTCCCATTTCAAAATATCATTTCATCTCTAACTTATCACACTAAGTCTTCCCATTTCAAAACACCATAGTAATCATTTTCTTTTAACTCATGTAAAGAAAAAGACTATAAAGTGTCCAATATACACCCTGTACAGCATCACCAAATTGTAAAAGGCATATCTTTCAAATCCGATCTCCAAAAATTACATACTTGATATCATTGGAAAGCTAAGAGGATAAACTAAAACGTCTAAGAAGACAACATTGTCCAAATCAAACTAGATTAATACATTTTGTTCCAAAAAGTCATAACATAGATTTTACCCCTATGAATGCTTAAAAATGCAATGCGAAAACTTGGAAAATCATGAGCAAAACATAAATATACTTCATTTACATCAAAACAAAAGAGTTTTACAAAGATTTAATGGGCATTTCAAGACCCAAATACATCATTGGTCTCATAATTCAAAAATACAAAATATACATGAATAAGTAATACTTAAAATGTGACTAAAGCCTTAAGTTTTCATATAATAACTTAAATACAAAAATAATTATGCAGACTTGGAGTGATGCCTTGACTCTCTATCACTTGATCTCTTGCTCTTCACCTAGAGATGGGCAAGAATAACAAGTTTATAATGGAGAAACAAGTAAAACCATTGAAAATATTCGTTACCATAGTAAATTGCATTGAAACTATAAACCACGTATTTATCAAATTCTCAAGCTTGTCAAACAATTCATAAACAACATAAGTCATGTATTTCTCAACTTATCAAACAAATCATAAACACATAAGCAATCATAATAGGTTGGGTAGTCCATAAACATGAGGGAGTTTCTGTGAATCTCCAATAATAACATAATAGACCACTTTGTTTAGTCCACAAACATGAAGGAGTCTGTGAAGGAGCTCCATACCACTAGCGGACAAGTGAGAGAAGCCTTTAACATGGTCAACGTGCACGTGACATAACAGAATAGACCACCACAAACCCACACAAACATGAATTTCATATCTTATAACATCTTACACATTTCGGAATCATGATTTCCATAAGCTTGATATTTTTCAAATATAATTTCCATCATCATTTCATAAATCATCATCAAGATTTATGTACCAAAGATGTAAAAATTTCTTAAATCATTTAAGAAGCAATAAATGCAACATTTATAAAGCAATTGAAATCATTTAACTTAATTGATTTGGAAAAATACTTTGTCTCATTAACTCAACTATAAACATGTAACCCACCTGAATTCCTTGCTTAAAAACTTGCTTAAAAATCTCTTGATTCCCTTTAACATTGGAAAAAATCAAATCCAATAGGAATACAACTTGAGAACGTAAAAAGCATATTCACTAAAAATTCATTCTAGAATACTCAAATCTATGCATTTCCTAAGCTTTATGAACTAAAACCCTTCCAAAAATTTAAAGGATTAAAAGCTCACGGGTAACAAGTTTATAGCGGAGAAGCAAGCAAAACCATTGAAAATATTCATTGCCTTAGTAAATTGCATTGAAACCATAAAACACGTATTTATCAAATTCTCAACTTGTCAAACAATTCATAAACAACATAAGTCATGTATTTCTCAACTTTTCAAACAAATCATAAACACATAAGCAATCATAATGGTTTGGATAGTTCATACATGAGGGAGTTCTTGCGAATCTCTAGTAATAACATAATGGACCACTTTGGGTAGTCTATAAATATGAGGGAGTCTATGAAGGAGCTCCATGCCACTAGTGGGCAGGTGGGAGAAGCCTTTAACATGGTCAACGTGGAAGTGACATAACAGAATAGACCACCACAAACCCACACAAACATGAATTTCATATCTTGTAACATCTTGTACATTTCGGAATCATGATTTCCATAAGCACGATATTTTTCAAATACAATTTCCATCATCATTTCATAAATCATAATCAAGATTTATGTACCAAATATGTAACAATTTCTTAAATCATTTAAGAAGCAATAAATGCAACATTTATAAAGCAATTGAAATCACATAACTTTATTGATTTGGAAAAAATACTCATAGCTCATTAACTCAACTATAAACATGTAACCCACCTAAATTCCTTGCTTAAAAACTTGCTTAAAAATCTCTTGATTTCCTTTAAAATGGGCAAAAATCAAATTCAATAGGAATACAAATTGAGAACCCAAAAAGCATATTCACTAAAAATTGATTCTAGAATACACAAACCCATGCATTTCCTAAGCTACATGAACGAAAACCCTTCCAAAAATCTAAAGGATTAAAAATGGGCTTATCCTAAATCTTCACCAAATAGGGAGATGTTTGAATCTAATGGAAGCTCTTCTCTTCCTCTTTCTTTTTCTCTTCTTGAATACCCTCAAAATCACTCTTAAAAGCTAAGAAAAGATAAAACCCTAACTAGCTTCTTCCTTTTTCTTTCTAATTGCTGAAACTCTCTCCCCCTTTTCTCTCTTTCATATGTTTCACTTGTTCTCTCCCTTCAATTCATGTTGTTGTTCATTAAGTGTACAAGACACACGTTTTCCTCCTCCAATTCTACCCTTAATGAGTGCTAAAAGTCAATCCTACCCTTCTTTTAATGCTTCATGCCTTTTAATCTTAAGTGACATGCCAAAATTGCCCTCAATACATTCCTACTGCTTTAATTTAACTAAGCAGTGTAATAAAATCCTACTCACACTATAATAATTATTTAAAATCCAATAGTTATTCTATCATGACCTTATAATTATTTAAATCATACTTAACTCAACAACAAAAATTCAGGGGCCAATAAATTTGATTGTATTAAACTCTCAACTTATAATTATTTGATTTATCATATTCAACCAAATCTCATCATTTAAGCAATCCCATCTTATTTCCATTACATATCTCATTGATAAAGCATTAAACAATTCATTCAATATGTTATGTACTCCTTTAACACTCTAAAAATTTCACATTTAAATGCATTACCTTCAAACATCCTTTTTCTTAAAGGCATAACATCAAGATCAATAAAAGTTATCACACATTTAACCAACTTTTTCAACATCACTTAACGTTCCTTTTAAGTCTCAATTAAATCCAAAAACATCATAATTATATACCTCATCCTTAATTTGTTCAACCATTGCATAATCACCACATTACCATGAAAAATCACTGCCCACAAACGTTACAGAAAGAAATTTCCCAATATTCCTATAGTTTTCCAATTTTTCTCATGACAGATTTTTAGGTCAGTTTTGTATGACCATTTTGACCTAGACAAAGAAATTTTTAGGCAATACTTTCTTAATCAAATGTTTCTATTTGTCTTAAGTTTCTAATAACATCAAATTCATGCATTTTGGATCAGTATCATGCAAGTTATAATGAAAATACTAGAGACTATTCTTATACCTCGACAGAACACCATTCTCAACTTCAAGCTAAATATATGACCAGTATACAGATGTATATTTAGTAAAACACTGCATATAACATATTTCAACACACCTTTAACTTTATTTTCATCCTAGTTCATCTCTTTTGCTTAGTCTATCATTTCTAACTCATGTCAATATTTCCTCTTCATTCCCACTTCCACTTCAACTCAATATCATACACAACAATTCATGATCTATGTTTGATCACTAACCCAAAAACAGAACATAATATATTCATTCATAAATCACTTTTCTGCACTTCATTCAACCCCATTTTAGGACTCATTCTAGCTCTAAATCATCTCTATGTTAATTTATGAATCATTAATCATCATACACATAAAAGCATGACATGAACATATCTAGAATTTCTCATTCATGTCCAACATACATAACACCATCTTATGACCATACGCCCTCTAATCATCATTATACATGCTTCATTCAACAAATCAAGAAGAGTAAAGCTTTTAACTTACTTGTTTACTTCAAGATCTTCAAAAATCACCATGAACCCTAGCTTCCAAAGCATCACACGATCATCTTTCATGGAAGCATAGGTTGGGTCTTTCTAATAGCAACATAAAGAAGACAAGGAATTTGAAGTAACTAGTGATGAAAAATAATAGCAAGTATCAACATGGAGAGTGATGGAGAAGAAGAAAGAAGAAAATATGAAGAAGAAGAGAAGAAGAGAGAGACCATTTAACAAGTGAAAGACTAAATGAGAGTTGGCCTTCCATTTGAAAAAATCATGGGATATAAGTGGTGTGGCAAGTGACATATCTTACTTGCCATATGTCACTTTCTCATGGTTCCATTTGTCCCTCCGTTAATTACTAGTCTATTTGATTCCGATTTCTATTCCAATTGACTCCCAAATTTTAATGACATATGTCATTAAATCCCAATGTCATTCATAAAAATTTCTACTACCATCTGGCACTTATTTCTGTAACTATTCATTAATTGTCTTGCCACTTGGAATTTTTCTTAGTCCAAAAATACCCTTAATTTGTAGAAAATTCTCAAAATTTACCAAAAATTATAAATCAATAATTTAATACACTAAATCAATTTTTAAGGCAAAATAATCACCATCCTTATCATAATCACATTAAATCAATCATTATACCCAGAAAAGGTCAAATGAGTGCATGAACAAATTATTGTAATGTGTGCAATGATCAAATTCATGTGTGTGTATACTAATATTACACACGAGTATGAACTGCATTTTTCTAATCTCTCAATAATATTTCTCATATACTATATTCCCGGGCTCTAACCCTTAATAAATTTCATCTTCAAAATTCTTATCCGATGGATCAAATTAATGGGAGTATTGTTTTTCTCATAATCTCTTCCGTTTCCCATGTAACTTATCCACTTGACTATTTTCTTCCAAGTGATTATAGTCGATGAAATCACTAGATCTTTCAGTTTCTTATTCAGCTATCCTTTTTTTTCTTAACTGATTCCTCAATGTATCTCTTACTAGTCACAAGTTTGTCCTCTTGTTCCAACTATACATCTATTAGATCATACCAATATCGCCTAAACATACTCATGTAACACAGTATGGATTTGATATATCTTTGTTAGTAAGATTAACTTAAGTCAGTGGGCCTATGCTCTGAATAACTTCATATGGACCAATACAATTCGGCTTAGCTACCCTCTTTAACGAACTTTAGCACACCTTGCCGTGGTGGTACTTTTATAAACACTTTATCTATCTCTCCATATTTCATATCTTCGGTGTTGATCCACCTAACTCGTTTATCTTTCTTGAATCACTTAATTTATAATACAGTTCAGTTTCACTTATCAACAGCATCTCGAATCAATTATAGCCTTTAACCATTTTAGGCCTTATTCATCCCAATATAAAGGCAGATGACTCATTTTTCATATAACGCCTCATACAATTGCAAATTCAACCTCTCAATTATATAGTGTATGCTCATACTAAGACTACAGTGATAATGATTGTTACAATCAAATTCGATCAAAACTGTTTATTGATCTTATGTTCCTATGAACTCCAAAATATAAGCTCTATGTATATTTCCAATAGTTAAAAATGCTGGCAATTCAATCATTCAGTTACACATTCGATCACTTACTTCTTCATTCTTAGTCGTTAAATACTTCTTCAGCGTATTCCTGCTAGGATGTATAGCATAAGTTGCTATTTATGCTTTCTCTAATAATCTCTTTACTCAATCATCAGTATCGGGTGCACATACTTTTTATTATAATTACGAAGCATCATTTTTCCCATTCAAACACAAATTCGGATTCATTTTCACTTTCTTAATAAGATTCACAATTTTTGAATCCTCACTTTATGCTTTCTAGTCCTTCCATGCAAAATCGATCTTAATTTCAATATGGCTAATGACACTTCATTTTGCCTTCACGTTAACTTAATCATTCTAGGCTCTTCATTACGCTAGATTTGGTAACCTCAACATCTGAATTTGTGCTACACTGCTATTGTATTTTCTGCTTAATGCTTCAGATTACAACACTAACTTTATTGGGTAATACTCATTTGTATATCATGGTCTTCAGGTAACTCTATCTATTGTCTCAATCTCGTATTCAATTCTTTCAAACTCAATAATTACCTCAAACTTTAATGATCTGTATATCTATATATATATATATATATATATATATACACACACACACACATACCTATATCCAAAATGTTCACTGTACATATAATGTCTTTAAGTTCTCGAAGCAATTACTATTGCAGTAATTTCTAAATCATGTATCAAATAATCAACTCATGAAAATTCATTTGTCTTATTCCGATACTATATAACCCACTTACCTCTACTTTCTTTGGGTTTACCAATATGTCATGTTCAGATATTATATAACCCAACATATCACTTAATCAAGCTGAGATTCACTCTTATTGAACTTGGCATATCATTGTTTTTCATTTATGATAAGTAAGGCTAACCTTAAGTGTCCAAATTGTTCTTCTTAACCTTTCGAATACATTCCTTATATCATCCATAATCATAGTCACTAATCGATTCAAATAAAATTGGAACACTTTATTGATTAATGTCATGGCTGCTATCTGGGCACTTGTTAACCCCTATAAGTACCATGCTTAACTCGACTGCCCATAGCTAATTCTCGAAATTCTTAAGTAACTGGTTTTTTTAATGAGGTAATATTATTTCATGCTTTTCTCAATCTCTCGATTGACTTCTTTTCTCAATTAATTCTCTCTATTCATTCGATTTCCCAATTTCCTTATCAATTTATTCTAATGTCTATCCATTCATAATAGTTTCTCCACACATTAAATTTATTCATACATCTCAATTTTTTGAACATAACCATCAAAATGAACTTGTATCTTCTGAACATATTAGTATAGAATATAGTGTGGACCTAGTGTTACCTTGAATTCAAGAATCCAATCACGTAGTTGGATACTTTACATCAAACATAATGCATGCATTCTTAGTAATATATTAGACTTCTTATGCCTAAGCCTCAATTAGAAATGGAACCCTAATATTCTCTTCTAATTTATTCAATATTCATTCATTCTTATAAGTAAACCATTTGGTCTACTTGACCTAAATTAGTGAAAGTCTTCTTCGAAAGAAGATTTCTTATTACTATCATCTATACTGTTCACGTAATCTTTATCAATCAACTATATTCATCATTGCTTTCCAGTCATTCTTAATGCCTCAATAAGATAGATCTTAGCTATTCATAACATCTCAATAAGATCAATTTCTATCATACTTTACATGATCAGAATACTCTTTATAATAAAGCTCAGTGAAGCAATATACATATCCATTTACTCTTATACGTTGGTATTTATCATCAAGATCATTACATCTTATCTAGAGATGTATTTCTGACAATTTACCAAGTAATAACTTATGCTAAGGATATCTTTATCTCAATTGATTCTGGATAACACTTCTCTTTTTGCGCCTGTCCACGATCATAGTCTACCTTCCCACGGTCGCGACAAAAGATCGTGGATCTGGCCATGATCGTGAGGACTCTGCCATGACCATCATAAAACCCATTAATCTTAGCCACGATCGTGGGGATTATGCCACGATCGTGCCCTTCTTCTTTTTCTTTGAATCTGTCACACATATTAACTTCATTTACACTCTCAGTCTATCCCCAATTGATCATCTTAAATGTTGTCATGCGTTACTCTAATTCATCTAACTATGGGGATTCAAAACTTAAAAGCATTAAATAAATCATGGATCTCTTCCTATCTTATATCCAAGTATATGATACATATGTGCTTCATGACATCATTTGTCAAGGCAATCACATTATTTAACATACATTCACAATAACAATTCATCTTAACCTAGGGGACTTTTATTTATCTCATTATCATTCATCTCATCTTCCAATTTACATCTTATAAATGTATATTCTCAATCAATTTAGAATCATCAAAGCATAGTCATTATAAAGTTCTGATCTCCATTCCACTTACATATTCTTACGCTAAATCATAACTCTTATCACATTAATCAAACAACTATTTCAAGTCTAATTTCAACATCTGTAGGTTATAGAAAGAATTTGGTTTTCTTTCAACCTTACTTGTACACTTTAATTCTTGTCATTTATACTCATATCTCTACTTCTCTTAGTCAACCCATAAAATATATATATTCACATCAATATAAATTCATAGATATATAACCACAGCACAATTCTAATATCATACTTAATGATACAACCATAATTATAAATGCTCTGAACCTTTATCTATCATATCAAACCATGTACTATTTTTCATTTCTAAATATCTGCAAAATTCCATTTTCTCACATTCTGACAGATCATCTATCTTCTCATTAGTTCTAATAACTCAATTCTTAACGAATGCTCATACGTGTGACTCATGTATATGCAACTCAGACTGGGGATCAGTTCATATGCTATGACATGTCTAAAATGCATGTATCTTGTCACATAGTTTGAAAAATGCCCACATAAGATACTAAATCTGGGCTCTGATACCAAATTGTAGCACCCTACTTCCACCAAACACGTATCTGTACATCTCGAGGATATTCACACACGCACCCTGTGAAAGCAGTGCGCTAAAACTGTCAAACGAAACTCTTTACAAATTTTTTCTCAAACATCACACATATTTTTTTGGAAAACTCATAATGATTTCGACCCATTTTACTTATAAACATCACCAATTACAAATGTCATCACAAACTCACACTTGGTCAAACATTAAACACATTTTCGAAATTTCAATAGTCTTTTAGGCCCATTACAAAATACAAAATGTCTTTGAACATAACTGTTATTACAAACATAATTTATTTATACAATAAATGAAGCTTGTGGAATACAATATTTAATACAAATTTTATAGAAAATCTATGCAGACGCCAACTGATCCCGACCTCTATCTCTTACTTAAATGCAGCTGTTAGACTCCATTTGTTCTAACTGGATATCTCCTCTAAACCTGAAAATATTACAAATATTGGGTTGAGTTTTGCGAACTTAGTGAGTGGACCATCCTCGATGGCTCACTCATATCACACAACACATATAGTTCATGCTTCAAATTCACATACACTTCATGTTAGCATATAATACACATCATTTCACAATTCACATTTAGAGTAGTCAAACAATTCATTTCGATCATTTAAAACACACATATCAATTATATATGCAATGTTCATGAGACTCACTTTCAATTGTTATTATTATGATCGAGTGCCTATACCTGTCTCGTATCCATTGTAAATACCGGGCTCAATAATAACTGTCCCTTATCTGTTAGGGATACAGGGCTCATTTTACATAGTGAGCCAGAGGCTCTTACCATATTATGAGCTTTAAGCTCTTTTTTTTTCAATTTATGAGCTTTAAGCTCTTTTTCGATGGCTACTCCGATCACAACATCCTTTATCTTTCATGCATTCATGTAATGAAATGCACTACATTCACATATTTTCAAACAGACACTAGTGCTCAAATTTTCTCATTCATATTCACATATATTCATCATATCGATGTTTGACATTCAACAATAATGTTGAGAATCATTTATTTCAGTCCAATTCACATACAATGAGCACTTCCTATGTTCTCACATTTATCAAACTCTTCAGACTATTAATGTTCAGAATTGTCTTAATCACATTCATATTTAGAAATAATTTAATACAAAAATTTTAAAACAAAATAAACAATGAAACTGAGACTATTTAGGTCGACTCACAGTACGCTCCAGATTACATTAGTTTCCATGATCTGGAAACTTCTGCATGCAAATGTTGAATCTTGTATATCAATTTCATGCAACACACATAGTGCACACATATTATTAATTGCACAATCACATAAGCATTTCATTATACACATATGTGTATCTATAAGGTATAATGCATGCTCATATTGACAAGTTAGAGTATATTTCCTTTATTAACAGCTCATAATCAATTACAAACATCTTTCAATCATTCTTAATACCTAATACACTGTACTCACTTTAATCACCTCATTTCTCACCAACTAGGCTCATTCAAGATCTCATTTAAACCTACTTACATCATATGGAAGCACCTTAGTATTGATTTGTTCATATAACAATCAAAGGACAACTCTTTACCTCCATAAGTCTGACCATAATTGTGGTGTCCCTGTCATGATCATGACAGAAAAATTTTGGAGCTGGTTACGATCGTGCCGTAAGGGTCACGATCGTGACAGAAACTATTTTTGTTGGCCACGATCGTGCCCTATAAATTTCCTCCTCCATTTATTCGAATTCATCATATATTTTAACACAAATTTTACACCAATTGTCCATAATCCACTACCTCTAAAATAACATCATTCCACACTAATTCAAATACCAATTTCATTGCATTAAACTCTTAACCTATAATTATTTGATTTATCACATTCAACCAAATCCCATCATTCAAGCAATCCAATCCTTTTTCCATAACATATCTCATTCATAAAACATCAAACAATTCATTCACTATGTTATGTACTCCTTTAACACTCTAAATATTTCACATTTAGATGCATTACCTTCAAACATTCTTTTTCTTTAAAGGTATAACATCAAGATCAATTAAACTTATCACACATTTAACCAACTTTTTCAACATCACTTATGTTCCTTTTAAGTCCCAATTAAGTCCAAAAACATCATAATTATATACCTCATGCTTAATTGGTTCAACCATTGCTAATCACCACATTACCATAAAAAATCACTACCCACGATCGTGGCATCCTCTACTATGATCGTGACAGAAACAAATTTCCCAGTATTCCCACAATTTTCCAGTTTTTCTCATGACAGATTTTTAGGTCAGTTTTGTGTGATCATTTTGACCTAGATAAAGAAGTTTTTAGGCAATACTTTCTTCTAATAAAATGTTCCTATATATATTAAGTTTTTAATGACATCAAATTCATTCATTTTAGATTAGCCTGCAAGTTATAATCAAAATACTACAGACTGTTCTTGTACCCCGATAGAACACCATTCTTAACTTCAAGCCAAATTTCAAGACTCCTAATGACGGATTCCAAATTTGATTCCTTCATAAAAAATGTATCCATGTGTTTCTAGTTTACTTTTAATCAAAATTCATCCAATTCGGATATTCACAGGTCAAATTATGTCCAATATACAGATGTATGTTTAGTAAAACACAGCATATAACATACTTTAGCACACCTTTAACTTCATTTTCTTCCTAGGTCATCTCTTTTGCTTAGTCTATCATTTCTAACTCATGTCCTCGTTATTTCCTCTTCATTCCCACTTCTCCTTCAACTTAATATCATATATAACAATTCATGATCTATGTTTGATCACTAACCCAAAAACAGAACATAATACATTTATTCATAAATCACTTTTCTGCACTTCTTTCAACCCCATTTCAGGAATCATTCTAACTTTAAATCATCTCTACATCAATTTATGAATCATTAATCATCATACACATAAAAGCAAGATATGAACATACCTAGGTTTTCTCATTCACGTCAAACATACCTAACACCATCTTATGATCATATGCCCTCTAACCATCATTACACATGCTTCATTCAACAAATCAGGAAGAGTAAAGCTTTTAACTTACTTGTTTACTTCAAGATCTTCAAAAATCACCATGAACCCTAGTTTCCAAAGCATCACACGATCATCTTTCATGGAAGCATGGGTTGGGTCTTTTTAATAGTAAGATGAAGAAGACAAGGATTTTGAAGTAACTAGTGATGAAAAGTAATAGCAAGGATCAACATGGAGAGTAAGAGAAGAGAGTGTCATAAATGATAGAGAAGAAGAAAGAAGAAAATACAAAGAAGAAGAGAAGAAGAGAAGAAGAGAGGGAGAGCATTTAACAAGTGAAAGACCAAATGAGAGTTAGTCTTTCATTTAAAAAATCGTGGGATATAAGTGGTGTGACAATAGACATGTCACTTGCCATATGTCACTTTCTCATGGTTACATTTGTCCCTCCTTTAATAACTAGTCTATTTGATTCCAATTTCTATTCCAATTAACTCCCAATTTTTAATGACATATGTTTTTAAATTCCAATGTCATTCATAAAAATTTCTACTGCCATCTAACACTTATTTCTATAACTATTATTAACTGTCTCGCTACTTGGCATTTTTCCTAGTCTAAAAATACCCTTAATTTCAAGAAAATTCTCAAATTTCACCAATAATTCTAAATCAATAATTTAATACACCAAATCAAATTTTAAGGCAAAAAAAGCACTATCCATATCATAATCACATTAAATAAATCATTTATACCTAAAAAATCTCAAATGAGTGCATGAACAAATTATCGTAATATGTGCAATGATTATATTCATATTTGTGTATACTAATATTATACATAAGTATGAACTACATTTTTCTAATCTCTTAATAATATTTCTCTTATACAGTATTTCTTAGCTCTAACTTTTAATATGGAAACGGGATGTTACAATAATAGTATGGCTAAAAGGAGAAACCGAATCTTGATAGACATGGTAAGGTCAATGATGAGCTTAGCAGATCTATTGAAATCCTTTTGGGGTTATGCACTTGAGACTACTATTTATGTGATAAACAGAGTCCCTTCAAAAGTAGTTGATGTTAATCCATATGAGATATGAACTAATTAAAAAACCCTATCTTTCTCATATGAAAGTTTAGGGTTGTCTGACTTACGTGAAACAGATTCAATCAGACAAGGTTGAAGTGAAATCTGATAAATTTCTATTTGTAGGATATCCTAAGGAAACAATTGGATATCAGTTTTATAATGCTTTAGAGTAAAATATGTTTGTCTCAAAACATGTTATCTTTTTAGAGAAAGAGTTTCTTCTAAGAGAAGACATTGGGAGCAAAGTTGAACTTGTTAAAGTTCATGATGCTCAATCAAACGCAAATCAACTTCCTGAACCTGAGATTGTTGTTCATGGAGATGAGACAATAGTTAAACCTTTTGACACACAACATGTTCATAGGTCAAGTAGGATACGTAATGTTCCAGAGAGATATAGATTTCTTGTAAGTGAACATAATGACATATTGTTTATAGAGGACGGTGAACCTACAACCTATGAAGAGGCTCTGAAGAGTTCAGAATCTGAAAAATAGCTTCAAGCCATAAAGTCCAAAATGGATTCCATGTTTGAAAACCAAGTTTGGAATTTGGTTGACCCACACAAAGAGCTAAAACCCATAGGTTTCAAGTGGATTTTTAAGAAGAAAATCTACATGGGTAGTAATGTGATTACCTATAAAGCAAGACTAGTCACTAATGGTTATCGTCAAAGACAATACGTTGACTATGATGAGACTTTTAGCCTTGTAACCATGCTAAAATCCATTAGAATACTTCTAGACATTGATTCTCATTATGATTAAGAGATATGGAAAATCGATGTGAAGACGAATTTCCTAAATGGAAACCTAGCTAAGGTTGTGTATATGATACAACCCAAGGGCTTCACATCCAAAGATGGCAAAAAGGTATGCAAGCTTCAGAAATCCATTTATGGATTGAAGCAAGCTTCTAGGAGTTAGAACATCTAATTTGACGCGACAATCAAAGAGTTTGGTTTCTCACAAAATTTGGATAAACCTTATGTGTACAAGAAGGTTAGTGAGAGTGCTATCATATTCTTCGTGTTATATGCGGATGACATATTACTAATAGGAAATGATGTCTTAAGTTTGCAATTTGTCAAATTTTGGTTGTCCTAAAATTTCTCCATGAAAGACTTTGAAGAAGCAACTTATATATTGGGAAAAAAGATCTATAGAAATAAATTAAAGCAATTGCTAGGTCTTTCATAGTCTATATATGTAGATAAAGTGTTAAAGAGGTTTAGTATGGAGCAATCCAAGAGAGGGTTGCTTCCTTTGACTCATGGGATAAAACTCTCAAAATTTATGTATCCCAAGACGCAATATGAGAGGACTCGCATGAGTTTGATCTCATATGCTTCGACAATAGGATCAATCATGTATGTTATGTTATGTACAAGATTGGATATATCATATGCTCTAAGTGTTACGAGTAGATATCAATCGAATCCTAGTCAATGTAACTGGGTGGCTATCAAGAATATCCTAAAATATTTGAGAATGATGAAGGATGTATTCTTGGTATATGGAGATGGAGATCTCGTAGTGAGCGGGCATGCAGATGCCAGTTTTCAATCCAACCAGGATGACTCTAAATCCCATTCAAGTTATGTTTTCACACTAAATAGTGGAGTAGTCAGTTGGAAGAGTTTCAAACAAGAGAAGGTTGTAGATTCAACGACTGAGTAGAGTACATTACAGCTACGGAAGCTGCAAAAGAAGCTACTTAGATCAAGAAGTTTGTTATGAAACTTGGAGTGGTTCTGAGCACTGTAGACCCGATACTATTGTATTGAGACAATAATGGGGCTATTGTTCAAGCCAAGGAGCTAAGGTCTCATCAAATGTCCAAGCACATACTCAGAAGATATCACCTGATCAGGGAGATCATTGATATAGGTGATGTGAAGATGGAGAGAATGCCCATAGATTAGAATATCACTAATCCTTTAATTAAGCTACTTCCTCAAATGAGATTTGATTCTAATGTACTTGCTTATAGTATTAGATACCAAGGCAATGGGCTTTAGTATAAGTGGGAGATTATTAAGGTAGTATTCTAAAGGCAATCACCTTTAGTACTTTTGTGCAAATTTTATTTTGATTAAAAAGTGAAAGGTAATTTTCATTAATTTCATGTTCATTTATCTATGAATTGATGTCTATCTTAAATCGAATTAATGAAGTCCATAATACAAAACACAGTATGAAGGAAATCATAATGAGATCATGATATTGAGATTCCTATCATGTGCAATTATGTTAGTATCTAAATTATCCTTAGTCATAGGATTAATGAGACAGGACATTATTAATCTGGATAGACTAGAACACATTATACTACTTGATTTGATCAAAAGTGGATCATATAAACTGTAAGCATGAGATATTTAAAGTTAACATGTAGATGCTTACTAATAGTAGTAAGTACATCAGATGACCTGCTATGAGATTATCATATGGATGATTTATCAAATGTTAGTAATTAATCTCATCATAGCAATGGTACAAATATCCTTAGACTTGAGGTACTCAAGAATATCTTGGATACTGATCATGTGCTTTGACATTATTCCTTGTTTTCTCAAGATGAGATCGCTTATAGAGTGGTGATTAGGTACAACTATTGGCATTTGAAGGTCATTGGGTAGCCAATAAAGGATTCACCACTCCTAATAGAAAGGGATGATACCCACAACCTGTTGTCGGGTCATTACTTGGAAGTCTCTGGCTAGAACAATTATTCCTCATGAAGAGAGTCTTTAATGACACATAGAGTAATGAGATCTCCAGAACAAGAACTAACATCACTTAGACTAGATATGACATAATCAATCTAGTGGAAGTTGACACATAGCTAATACTCCGAGCTAAGTAAGGTATAGGATGGTGAAGGGATGAATTGTATGGTAATTATCTATAGAAAGGTTTGTAAGTCAGAAAATTGACCATCGAAGAGTTCATGTGTTAATTAACTTACGTTCTGGTAAATTGACATCGTGAAACCCTTCATGATTTGCTTGGATTAAGAATTCATTCAAGTGGTATGAAACCATTCATGATATGCTCATATTAAGAGTTAATTCATGTGCCCAAAATAATCGAGAACCTAAGGATCATATTTATAAAAGATCATATGAAATACAAAGTATGCATGGCTGTCATTTTACGCAAGTCACGATCATGACTTATTCGCTGCATATGGTTACTGTGATCCATATACTGAGACGGAATGAAACAAAAATTTAGAGACAAAACAGAACAAAAAATGGAGATAGTGAGGTGTTTGGTTGTAATGAACAAAACAGAAAAAAAATGTGTGTCTCGAGGACAAATATGTTTAGTTACAGTTGACAGAACATAGAAAATAGTGTCTATGACTAAAGTACCCCTGTACTATAATATGATTGAAAATATGTAATTTATTGATTATTTTAAAAAGAATGATTTGTATTAGAATTTTTTTAATTGCATCTATAAATAAGGAATTAAAAAAATGACGAACCTAAAAATTTAATGAAATGAGCTATTGAATAGCAAAAAATTTGTATAAGTTAACAATAAAATGAATTACGTAAATACTTTTTATAATTGTATCGATATTTTTAATTGTATTTGTATTTTTTTAATTATGATGAAATAAAATGAAGAACTTAAATATTTAATAAAATGAGAAACCTAAAAACTTAATGAATGAGTTATTGAATAAAAAAAATCTTACAAGTTAGAAATTCTAGTGCATAATAATTTAATAAAATATCTAAGCATTAATAGAATTAATTACATAATAAGTTAAAGATACATTCAAGCCTTATATTTTATTAAGACTATCTTTTTTTGCTATTTATAGTAATAATATGGGAGTATTTTTGTCCAACAGCCCGCATGTTTTGTTTTTGTGACAGGCACAAGAAAGTTGTGCCACAATTTTGGAAGGAATAAAAAATTGTGTTTTTGTGAACTGGAGACGGAACAAAAATGGGCAGTGTCAGTAACTAAACACTGCTAGATACAGGATTTTTGTATTTTTTATCTGTCTCCACCCACAAAAACATCAACCATACACAGCGTATAGGTCACAATCGTGACCCACTTTATAACAACTGGTACATAAGTGAGTTCTTCACTTATGTGCACATGAAATTAAGCCAAAAACACACTTAATAGAGAAGGGTCCATAAAAGTTATGGAAGTTGAGAGAAGAGTGATCTTGAGATTTTTTCATGAAATTTTAAACAATTTGTTGCATGAGATTAATTGCATGTAACTTAGTCTTGATCTAACTATCACTTGAGCATCTACTTGAGTTCATCTTTTTTGTTGCTCTAACAACCCTTACACACTAATTTTTCTTCATCTTTGCATGCTCCCTAGAGGCCAAGGAAAGTGTTTGTTGTTTGCTACAACCCAAACAAGGAAAAGATTCAACAAAGGAGGAATATTTGCAAGGTACATATAATTTAATTTCATGTTCTTATAATTTGTTTATACATGCACATAGATTCTGGATTTTCTGGGGATGTCGTGCAGTTAGAATTTTGATTTGGACACTTCTGCTGCCTTGCCATGTATGTGATGCATGGATCTATGGCTCTCTAACACAACCTTTTTTCTCTTTTTAGAGGCGCCCTTCTTTTGGTGAGTAATTGATGTAAGGTTGTTCATATTGGAAAACAAATAAAAAGTGGGTGATGTATGTCAATCTAGAAACAAAATGTACATAATTGGGCACCTTATAAGCTTACTGATGAATAATTTTAAACTCTAATAATAACCCTTCATTCAATAATAATTCTCCAAGAAGAAAGAGATTTTTAAAGTCCAATAAGGCCTATGCATAATAGTCCAAAAGAACAAATGATCTCTAGCTTTTATTGAAGCTTAATTTAACTTCTCATAGGCCTTCTTCAATGCCATTCAAACCCATCCTCTAAAATTAGAAATAAAAATTTACTCTTCCATATGTGTGTTCTCTTTAGAGGCTTATTTAGACTTATGTTAAGCTTAACATTCAAATTATACCAACAAGGAATTTTTAAAAAAATATATATTTAGTGTATAAACCTAAACAAATCTGTGATTAACTCGAAACCTTTAAGATGATATATTATCTAGAAAGACAAAAGAAAGCACTAAGAATAGGATGAAGTTAACTTATGGCTAGCATGTTTCTTCTAAGATCTAAAAGCAAAATGTGTTTGAAGGGAGCCTTATTACAGTTGAAATTGTTATAATAAATGCTTATCCAGCAAATTGCAGCAAAATATTTTCATTCAAAGCCATAAAAGCACTTTTCAATAATATAAGTGGGAATAATGAAGTCCACCCTCATTCCCTCGAAATTACCCTATCTAATCTTATCTACATAACTCTCAACCTTAAATTTTGCCATTATTTTTGTGTAAGGAATTATAGTCCTACAACCAAAACCATCAACCCTTCCTATTAGCTCACTAATATTGGACTTACTAGACCACTAGGATTCTTGTTTAGAAGTGCTAGCCTCACATCTTAAATAAAACATATCATAAAAGGAAAGTATGACTTGGAGAGAAAGAATATAAAGAAATGGTGAAGAAATTAGTAGAAGTATTATTCTAGGCTATTTGAAAAGAAGAAAGGCCTCCCTATAAGTTAAGGTGGTCATACTTATAGGCTTGTCAATAATAGATGGCTGGACTATAGATGATCCAAATTTAAGGACCTTTGCTCTTTCCTAAAACACATTATGCTTTTATTGAATTTTTTTCTCTACCATAATATTTGTGTAAGTTGAGGTAATGATACTTATAGGCTTGTCAACAATAGATGGTTGGATTCTAGATGATCCAAATTTAAGGACTTTTTCTCTTCCCTAAAACACATGATGCTTTTATTGATTTTTTTGCTCTACCACAATATTTGCTTAGGTTGAGGTGATGATCCTTATAGGCTTGTCAACAATAGATGGTTGGACTATAGATGATCCAAATTTAAGGACCTTTTCTCTTCCCTAAAACACACGATGCTTTTACTGATTTTTCCTCTGCTACAATATTTGTGTAAATTAAACACATATGCTGGTGGAGTGGTCTTGCTACGTGTTGGTGAAGTGGATTGTTGTTATCTTGCTACGCCTATACACGCAACGATTTTGGTGGGTCTGTTGGTGAAGCTGTTAACCACAAGGTCGAAGGTTCAAGCCCTACTTGGCGCGCCAAAGCTGGTTTGCTGCTGTCTTGCTACGTGTTGGTGGAGTGGTTTGCTGCTGTCTTGCTACGTCTGCGCATGCAATGATTTTGGTGTGTGTGTTGGTGGGTTGTTTATGGGGTAGGATTTCGCTGAAGAGGCCAAAAAAAATCATGCCATGCTAAACAATTATATATTTTGAAAATTGCAGTACATTCTTATCTCATATGGAGGCAGTATATAGAGATACAATTAAACTTTAGATTGAACTTTATTCCAAGGAAAACTCCAAATTATTCAATCTAACATATTGTATTTATACTTGTATATTTATCCAATCTAATAGTTTATATTTATCTTAATATATTATCCATATCAAAAAATCACTTCCATAAAACATACTATTAGGGAATGAAAAGCCAATTCTTTGTATGATAAATCTCCCTCTAAAGACCGTTCATCTATCCCTTCTAATGATTGATCTCATGCTCTTACATACTTTAAGTTCGCAAATTTCCATCTACAAGGCTTGTAGTTGAAACTTGGCGGACAATTGACACGAAAGAACTTAAACTATTCCCTTATGGCTAGTGGTCCACTCCCTGATGTTGAAAAACTTGTCAAGAACATTAAAGGCTCATACCATGAGTTTTCCTTAATAGAGTAACACTAAGTTGACACTTTGAACCCCCTTCGATAAGCCTGCGGATTCTTTCACACCATTGACTTCATCTCTGTAATACTTTTGATCCTCCCGTCTTAATCATGTCCCTCGATTCCCTAATATGGGGTTTAACATTTGGATATGTGGAGAGTGATTCAATAGTCTCACTTTATCGCTTACCTTTAGGTAAGCAAGGATAAATGGAAAGTGAAAGGTAAAGGTAATGCTTAAGCATCCGAACAATACAAGTTTTCTTTCTTTTTCTCTTCACTTCCTTCAATCAAGAACTAACTTAGGTATTAGAGTCCTAATAATATAGTAGCCTCTGATTTTGTTTTGTAGAAACTCGATGCAAATTGGAAAAGCATACATTCGACAGGACGTTAGTCACAGGCCCACATAATATTACCCATCAATGAAATTGTAGAGATCTAAACCGTTGTAAGGGAAATTTGCATAGATTGGATGATCTTCTTAAGCTTCTTTTTATATATACAACAAATACCTATAAAGGCTAAAAAGAAATGCCTTAAGTAAGTCAAAATGAAAGCCTTAAAAGTTACTAATCTAATTATGATTTCATGAAGGAATTACTTTTTACCTTCATTTACTAACCAACTAGATGGATAAAGAAGAGATCAATAAATAAAAGGTTATAAAGGACGGATATTGTAAATAAATATATAAAGAAATAAGCAAAGAGTATGGGATATGCTAAATTGGCACTTCATTATCATATAGCCTATATACATACATATATATATGCACACACAAACATACATATGACACTCTATTTCCCGTCAAAATCATAATAGAAGTGTCCAAATAAATTAATAAGCCAAAATACAATAGTGACGTATGCCTAAATTTAAATTAACCTAATAATAAGGTGATTAACATAACTATCAATTTAATATGCATAACTGTAGTTTGGTAAAAAAGTATTGCAACTACTTCTAATGTTGTAAATAGAAGTAGATATCCAAAATAAGTCGTAATAGATTCTCTCATAATTACTTTGTACAAATGAGTAACTCCTAAACAAGCCCTTGTATTATGTCACCTAAGTATTCTAAATCATCTCTAAAATTCAACTATAAATTAAGGAGCTTTCATAACTATCACTAATATGAAAAACTTAAGAATATGTGGGGTGTTACATTATTAAAAAGGAATGAACATAGGTAATAATGATAACATAAGTTATAAAGTGACTAGTATATTACCATTTACCATTCATAGCTTGACTAACTAGATTGTAATCCATAAATGCTATAGTTGCTCTAATTAGAGAGTTTCCACATTAGAATGATGGTGCGCATATTAGCTGCTTAAGAGGGGGGAAAAACTTATCATACCTAAAAATTTAATATTGAATACAACCACATTATTGCTAAAAAAATGACAAACTCCTAATTTAATTGATAAGAAAGTTTCATACATAATATAATCAAGACAAGTGAGGGAAGGAAAATGAAAGAAGAAATAACAAATAACAAATTATAGCATAAATGTTTCAGGACTAAATATAATATTTTGGCGAATTGATAAAGCGAGGTAAAAAGCCATGATACCTAATTTGTTTGATTTCTAAGGTTTATAACATTTAATTTTCATTCCTTCATTTACATCATTTTGAAACTTTTAATATACTGGAATAGTTTAGCTAATCACATGAAGAGAAATAACATATATTAACTTATCAATTTAGAAATATCTTAATTTTAATTTAATTATGACTTATCTAGTGGAACAAATATAAACAAACATTCCTTATAAATTCGACAAACACTATTTAGGTAGTAGTAGTATTCATATTGAAACTACTCATTGAATAGCAAAAGTTCAACAATAAAAAGTTCATTAACTCAAATATAAAGAATAATATACATCTTTAATCTATTTTGCCATAGAACAAACATTGAAAAAATTTGCAAAGCCTTTCCAAAATAAGTAAATTGATTTATTAATTATAATAATCATATATGTGAAAATGATTTATTAATCCCTAATATTAGGTATGTTGCATTGAACTTAGGGCATAAATGCAAAACAATGCAAGATAAAATATAAATAATCAAAAACTAAAAATAAATTAAATGTTTACTATTTTTGTAATGTTAATAAGAAAATTTAATTTGAAGAGGCTATTTACATAAAAAGAAAACCAATCTTTGAGTTGTTAAAGACTTAACCAAAACAGAATAATAAGTTATTTGCCTTATGAACCTATAAATTATTGTTTGAAAAAGATAAACTTTTTAATGCATCCTTTTAGAAAATATATTCCTATCACCAACATATAAATTATTCTAAGAAAAAGAAATTATTTTAATGCATTCTCTTATTTTTCACACTTAAATTTGTTGATTTTGAGTTTATTCACACTTAATTTGTTGATTTGAAGTTTAAATCTTTCATTTTTCCCTTTTAATTAGCTTTCTAGTTATTTATTTATTCATGATACAATTATAATGTTAAAATATAACCAAAAACCTTTAAAAAATTGTAAAAGCAAGAAACTATAGCTTTTCTATACCTAATAGCTCTTTGTTATACTTTTTCTTTCCTTTTTTTTCCTTATATTCTTTTTTTGGTTTGTTACCTTTTCTAGTAAGATCTTTGGATGAGATCTTTTCACCCTTCTTCTGGATCTAGCCCTTTCCCATTTTGGGAATGGAATCATTGCTTTCCTTCATTAATTTTGGTCTTGTAGTACCTTCTGTCTCCATCATCATTACAAGTTCCTTGAACTTTGCTCAACCTCACTCACCAACTAAAATCAAATTCTTCCCTCCTCTCCCACTTCTTCCTCTTAACCTTAAAGTAATGTCTCATCTCATTTCATCTAGGTTCCCACTTATTAGTCTACTTAATTAAGGTCTATCCTCAAGCTTATTTGTAAGTTTTTCCTTATATGCTACCATTGTTATCTCCCTGACCCACCTCTATAATTTATCTCTCTTTACTCTTTCTTTCTTCTTCTCTATAATAGGCTCCTTACAAGGCCTTACTTCATTCTTTATTTGGAAAAAGGCCCCGCAGGTTTTGGAGTTAGGTTTTTAGTGACCCCTGCCTACTAGAAGAGCTTGAATTCTACCCTCAAATGGCTGAAATCAACTCAATCCATGCATGTACTCTTACAAAGTACTTTAGGAAGGTGCTAGTAGGTTGTCATCAACCCAAATAAGCTACTTCTTTGGTAACAAGCCCTCCTTTCCATAAATTCAATGATAGACACTCTCTAGATGGGTTAAATAAGGCTTAATCAACTTTAGTTAATAATATGAGTATTTCCAATTGAGATTTGATAACAAAGCCAACATAATGAAATTTGTGGAACTTAAACCTTGGCACAATGATGGTTAGCCATTATTATTACAAAATTAGGGTCCTAGTTTATCCGTTGATAAGTATTTATGAAATAAGTCCTTATCTAAATCAATTTTCATATTATTCCCTAGAAATATTGGTCCATGATTGGTCTAAGCTACTTAATTAGCTCACTGGGGAGACAAACTTGTCTAATTGAAAATAGTAATAATTTAAATTGAGTAGCATATGCAATAATATGTATTAAGGTTCTCTTAAGAAAGAACTTTTAGATAACCTTAAAAATCTAAGGTTGGATGAGGATGGAGGACTTGCAGGAGTTGTAATTGAACTTACTTACCCTTGGAAACGACTAAAAGATAAAGAATAAAAAAGGTGGAAACTAACAATTAAGATCTTTAACGCTAGGGAATATGAAAATTTTATGGGGCCAGAGAAAATGGAAGTTATTAATCTACAAGTTAAAATCATCTTAATTGATTGTCAGGAAAACTTGAACATCATTGTTACATAACCATAACTCACTTGTAATAAGGAAGACATAAACTATAGTAATTATTCTATCTTCAATCTCTAGAACAAAATTTCATAACATAAATGATTACTATCGAAATGAAAATTATCAATTAAACTCCTTTACCCATAGTTGTACATCCTTTGTTGGCAACTTATCCCAAAGAGCCTAGGTACCTACTTATGCTACTTCTTTTACAAATTGACTAGCCCTAGGTTCAATATCCTTAAAAGTTTTTATTACACTAAAAACTAAAAAGAAACTTTTTAAAAAGTCCAAGAAAAATGTTATTTTTTCCTCCTTTAGCCCTACCTAATGTTCGTAATACTTAAAAAATTAGAAGATTTAATTTTCTTACTAAACAACAATTCTTACTTGATTTCATCATCAACAGGCCTTTTAAAGATTAAAATAAAAGCTAGGCAGTTTAATGAACATGTGATTTTGAACAATAATTGGCATATTGTTTCTAATCATATAACCCATTTTAAAGGTAGGATTATTATGGCTTGTTATCTCAAACAAATCAAATTACCATTTAATGAGCAATATGATCAATTCATTCATCTGAACTCCACCTTTACCAAGTACAACATCAATGTTGCAACATTTGTACATGCTTATAATATATCCTTTTAAAGAAAGCTTCTTTAGAATGATCTCTTAATCACTAATACATCTTTAGTCTCTTGGCTAGTCATGGGAGATTTTAATAACAACCTTTATTCACATAAAGCTTATGGTCACTGCCTTAAAAAGCCCAACACTAAAAATCTTATACAATGCTTACCCATATAAGGTTTGGAGGACCTTGATTATGAGGGACTCTAATTTATTTGAAGTAATAAGTAGAAAAAATATTTATAATTAAGAAAATTTTGGATATCGCTCTAATTAACAACTTCTAGTTAGTTAAATTCAATTAAAGTAAAGCTTATTTCTATAATCCATTATGTTATAATCATTCACTAGTTGAGTGCATATTAGCATCCATTCTAGCCCCAGGAGTATACCTTTCAAATTCAACAATCATTTAATGAAGCATCACGAGTTTGTCATAAAAATTACAAAAGGCATTAATGCTAAAGTTTCTAATTCAAGTCTTACATTTATATCACAAAATTAAAAGCAATAGAAGGGATCCTTAATATAAAAGTTAGTAAGGATACTTTTAAGTCAATTAAGGACACCAAGAATAAATATAATCTATACAAGCTAAAATCAACCTTATACTAAGTGATGAGTTCCCATACAATAGGAAAAAGTAGCCTTATCAAGTTATATTTAAGCTATTAACTCCCTAACTCCCTTTTTATAAAAAAATTTAGAATCTAATGACTTTTATAAGGAGATAAAAAACACCACATTCTTCTAATGATCTATACTCAATAGGAAAAACTTTAATAATATATGTTCTCTTTTTGATAACTTTGGAACTATCATTAATGGCTACGAGAACCTGAAGAATATGACTTTCAATTAATTCAAAGATTACTTAGGCTTCTCAAAGAGTCGAACCTCTAATATCTAAACACTTAGAACATTCATCACACATTCTTTAATCAAAGAGGAAGTTGAACTACTCGTATAATCTTTTACTAAAGAGGACATTAAAAATTCTCTATTTAGCATGGATACTAATAAAGCATAAGGTCCCAATAGTTTTAATGCATTTTTTTAAATTCATAGACCATGATTGGAGAAACAATATCCATTTTCATTTTTAAATCCTTCATTCAGGTAAACTACTTAGAAAAATAAAAAAAACCTATATTTTCTTAATCCCTAACATCTAAAACCTTACTTCATTTATAGACTTTAGACTTGTCTCCTTTTGTAATGTTTTAATAAAATCATTTCAAAGATGTTGGCAGCTAAACTTAAGATTATCATAAGCTCAATCATCATTTCTAGCCAATAAGCTGTCATCCAAGGTAGATCCATTATGGATTATATCCTCCTTTCCTAATAAATATTCCAAAATCCTCCTTTCCTAATAAATATTCCAAAACTATCATAGATAAACTAATATTAGAAGTTGCTCGTTTAAATTTAGTTTTTATGGAACATTTAACTCAGTTGAATAGGGCTTCGAGTTTAATACATTGATAACTTTTTAATTCCCTATAACCTTCATCAGATGGCTAGAACAATATCTTACCTTAACGTCATTTGGAGTGCTTGTCAATAGTAAGCCAACCCTAAATCTTCAATGGTGCATAAGGACTTAGGATAAGGATCTTTTTCCTCTACCTCTTCTTCTGATGTATTAAAGTGCTAATCAGGTTGACAACTAATAAGATTGAAAGAGAGAATGACCTTAATTATCACTTCAAGTGTATGAAACGTATAGGTTTCAATCTCACCTTTCAAATGTCCTTTTAATGCATTTAAGAGTTGTTTGCTAGTTTTATGCTATACTGCAAGTATACAAATCATATGTTATAGTACAACTGATATCGATTCCATAGGAATTGAATATAGTCACCTAAAAATTTAAATTACACTTTGTCTAAGGTAATAAAAGATTAAATTAACTAAAAATTAAAGCAAACCAACAAAACTTGATGATTGAACAAGTAAAAGATAACAATGGAATTGAAGTTATTTAATGATGGAAACTTAGGATTATTATATCATTGTTTTTTCTTCCCTTCACCGTGTGATTTCAACTATGCTTGATCCTAAATATCTAAAGGTTTTAATTACCCTCTCTTGAGATCTAAGTAATCCCAGTTGAAATATATAAAAGTTGAGTTGCAATCTCTCAATTTCTCAGAACTAATACTAACTACTCAATTAGATTTGAAGCAATCATAAGGATAATTAAGTCCCAATTAAGATATCTCTTCAATTGCTTATTAACCTAATATTTGTAAGTCTATTAAGGTACTAACTCTTGTTGTGCAAGTTAACGTAAATATCTTGATTCAATCTCTCAATTCAAATCAAGTGTGAGTATAAATAATATCATAAAGAAATAAGATGTTGAATTTAATAAGGTAAAAGTTATACAAAACAATTCAAGAATAAAAACTTAATATAGATTTCGCAATCCATAATCATGTTCAAAACATAACTATTCAAATGTGACATGCAAGGCAATGAAATAGATGAACAAAAGAGAATGAAATCAACTTGAAGCCTTGATCCAGAAAATCTAGAAAGCTAGATTTAATCTTGATGTTACCACTTTTATACAACCTCCTTTGTGTTTTTCTCCATTTTTTGGTGTTTATATCAACTCTGAAATATTCCTTCCTCTTCTCTAACCTTCATAATATCTTTTTATAGTAAAAAGTAGGTTTTCTAGAACATACATGATCATTTACATGATCATATATCTCAAATCCTCTCTAAATTGCGACTTCACACATTTGTAGAAGCTTACATAGGCACATACACAATCGTGTATGTCAGCATACGCTGGTATGTATCTTTACATAAGCAAAAAAATAGTGTCTTCTAAGCTTCGCACATTTATGGTGACTTGCACTATCCTTATACACGATCGTATATCTCAAAAGTTGCTTTAATTCTTTCATTTTATGCCTCAATTTTACTTGAATTTTTCTCCTTTTAGTTTATGAAGGAAATTATCACCTAAAAACAAACTTAAAACAAAATAAGTAAAAAAAAAATCATAAAACTCTCAAATAACAAGAAAAACTCCCCAAATATGAGTATATAAATATAGGCAATTAATCATTTATCAGGAGCCAATAAGAAAAGTAATGAATTTTATCCTCAGGTCTCTGTAGACTTTTCAAAAGTTGTCAAGCTTATCTGTTAACATATAAAAGAGTAAATTATTTGTATTTATCAGACACTAAACCTTTGCAAGGGAAGTCTCAAAGAGTTTAGGGTTTAAACTGACTCTGCCTCCTTTCCTATATCTTGGCATTCTTCTCAAAGATTTCAGGGTTTAAACTGAATCTGTCTCCTTTCCTATATCTTGGTATTCTTATTGTTACTTTAAGACTCACTTTCAAAGATCACTAGATTTTGTTTGATGCTCTTTATAAGATAAATAGGTCTTGGTAGAATAAATTTTTTAGTTTTGCTAACTTAGCACCTTTGTCTTTAACAACCTACAGGTTTATTAGTGCTCACATTTATTTCTTCCTCTTAACATCTTTAAAAGTTTTATTTGAACTGGGAAACCAAGATGTTACATTAGGGCCAAAGTAAAATTGATTGAAGTTTGTATGTCAAAGAATAAAAGTAGGTTGGGGATCAAAACTATCATAACTATAAATGAATTTATGATAACTTGAAGGATTTGGAAACTTTTTATTAACCATGAATGCCTTTGGGTAAGATAGATCCACATCCATTTCTTGAAAGGCCATAGAATCTAAGAATGCAAATATAAATCCAAATCTTCTTGGACCCTTGAACTACTGAAACTGCGTTGTAAGGAATGGTAAAACTCATGGCTATGGTATGATAATTGGCACATCCTCACCCTCTTCACAAACTGACCAATGCCAACATCTCAATGACTAAGATCCTCAACACCTCTAAAGTGCAAGGGATCATCCGAAGCAATACATAGTCACGATCAATACATTATATACAGGGTTACGGCAACATCATCCACAATCTCCCTAATTGCTTGCCTAATTCTAGTAAAGAAGACAAATTCATATGGTTGAGATACAACTCAGATTTATTTATCAAATAACTATGCAAATATCTTCTAACAGAGCAGACTTAAAATAACTTGGCACAAGCTAGTCTAGTTGTTGAAAAACATTCCCAAAGTTCCGTTTGTATTTAGTAAGAAATCAAAGGTCTCAACACCAATGATAGGCTCTTGTTCAACTTCAATAACCCTTTTTATGTTTCTTACAATTTTAAAAATGAATCTATAAACCATTTGCAAGCAATACTTGGCTCTAACTTTTGGACTATTATGGGCTTAATTATTGGATGACCTTGAATCATAGATTGGGCAACTAAAATTCAACGAAGCTGTCCAAGAGGCACATATTTTAAAGTACGCCTTAGTTGCATCATTTACGCTATTTAAAAGGAGAGAAACTCCATAATTTTTAGGAATGCCCAATTAGGAGTATCTACATGTATTAACTCTTATCTTTAAATGAATAATGGAATCTTTACTTGGATTAAACCTGAGCACTAACATAAACAACAACTTGGCTTAAAGATGGAATCTGCGTTGAGCATAACCAAACAGGGGTTTACGTCCTTGATCTTAGGTGTTAAGGATTGTTGCTTTCTTAATCAGATGTTTTAATTAGCTTTATACCGAATTGGAGAAGGATATTCCCTTTATACTCTTATAATTCTCGTGACAACTTGTATGGCATCAATTTTTTCTTTAATTTTTTTTTAAAATCATAATATTAAAGTTACATGGATTTTCTCTAAAAATTTGATACATTTTCAAAATATTTTGACCAATAAATTTAATTCTAAGAATTTAACTAAAACTGTCAACCGAAGTTTGAGGTAATTGAAAACTATGATTGGGGGTTGACTATAAATCTATAATGGTTTCTCATTCCCGTTCTTCTTGTGCCATGGACTGCTGAAGTTTGGGGAAAATGGAAGCACTAGGTGGGGACTAGGGAGCTGAGCTTAGGAAGCAGCTCCACTTCTTACGCAAAACACTTTGTCTCCCACAATAAACCGTGAAGGAGAGCTTAAGTTGGAGATTGAGGAGCCGTTGAGATATCTCAAACGCAATAACAGTCCGCCTATCCGACTTTAAGACAGGAAGACAACGGTAATACCTTCCCCAAACCTTAACCACCTACAGCTACTACTACTGCTACATTCATGTCATGTCCGTCTCCATCAAAACTACGTTTTACTCTTCCGTTCTACGATACACTTGTAATAATAACAATGGAAATGGGGGCACTTCAACAAAGAACCCACCAGAAGTTCTCATTCAATTGCCTCTTAGAAGACCAAAACCCAATCACAAAACCCCAATTCTCACTCACCAAGAAGCCCCAGTTCTGACCCATCAAACCCAACATATTAAACTTACAGATATTGCAAGAAATTGTGGGACTAAGTTAAAGAACAAGAGCACAAGCTCAGACGTCTTACGGTTGATGGACAGCTTAGGCCTTCCAACCCCACCGGATATGTACGCTTCCCTAATGAAAGAATGCACCCTCTCGCGTGACTCAATCAGAGCCATCGAATTACACTCTCATTTATCTCGAAGGCGCCACAAGCTAAGCTTGACCATGTTCAAACGGCTCCTTCTGATGCATGTGTCCTGTGGTCACTTGGAAACCGCCCGCCAACTGCTTGATGAAATGACCGTTAGGGCAGAGTTCTTCGACTTTGAGTCTTGGGCCATCCTCGTCACTGGTTATTTGGAAAGTGCCCAGTACGAAGAGGCTGTTTCTTTGTTCACCAAATTGATTCACCATTGTGACCATGTATTCCAGTCCCCTCAATGGTTCATAATTTGCATTCGTAAGGCATGCATTGACGACGTGAATAAGGGGAAATTAGAAAGACAAGTTCGAGGGATGCTAGTTAAAATTGGGTGATGGAGTTGGTTGATTACTCTTTTATTGTTCCCTAGTCAATGTCTGTGCTGCTATCTTTGTTGTTACACTTGTAGATTTTGTGTTATATGTATAGCATCGATTTTGAATATATAGATATTAGTTTGCAGATACGAATCAATCATTTTTTTTTCTGAAGTTAATTTTCAAATCCGATAACATTATTTAAACCTTGGTATATAGGTAAGAGATTTAGGAAATGGGACGTTTAGGAAAAGAGCAGCAAGCATTGTTCAAAGCTAAATGTATTGAGAGAAGGCTACGGAATCCAATAGTCTTGTTGCTTCCAATGAAACATAATTTGGCAAGAAATTGGATACATTATCCTAAACCCTACTTGTGAAGCAAGTTGTGTATCAGACCAATAGCGAGTTTATACTTTTTCTTTTTTTGGTAAGGAAAGTGTTCAACAGATAAAAAATAGACAAAAGGCATATTAAGTTTGAACTCTGTTTTCATTAATTTCATTGACGTACAGTGTGATGTTTTTATAGATAGATTTTGACTAGCTTCTAGGAGATCATGTACGAAACTAACTCCTACATTATAGGAGATAATCCTGATATGATTACAACTACTTTTGACTTTTTCTACTTGACTTCGTCTAACACTCCCCCTCAAGTTGGGTGGTAGGGTCACCAACACCCAACTTGCGTAGAGCTTCATGAAAAGTTCGTTCCACAACTGCCTTAGTCAAAATATCAGCTAGCTAGTCTTCCGATCGAACATATGGTAGGCTGACAATTCTGTCTTCTAACTTCTCTTTAATGAAATGTCGATCAACCTCCACATGTTTGGTTCTGTCGTGCTGTACTTGATTCTCCGAAATGCTGATGGCTGCCTTATTGTCACATAACAATTCACAAGCACCTCTAGGAGGAAAACCCAATTTTGTCAACAACTTCACAAGTAAGAGCAATTCTGCCAAACCTTTAGCTATGCCCCTGAACTCTGCTTCTACACTCGACAACACCACCACCTTTTGTTTCTTGCTTTTCCAGGTTACTAGGTTCCCTCCAACAAGAGAGAGGTACCCTGAAGTTGACCTTCTGTCTACTGGATTTCTGGCCTAATCTGCATCAGCGTAAACCCTCACTTCTACGTTTCCATTCTTCTGAAACAAAACCCCGTTCCCGGACGTTCCCTTCAAGTATTTGAGAATTCTGATAACGGCGTCCATATGCTGTACCTGTGGTTCGTGCATAAACTGGCTCACGACTCCGACTGCATACGTTATGTTTGGTCTAGTATGGGTGAGATATATTAGTCGTCCTACCAGTCTCTGATATCCTCCACGATTAGCAGATTCTGCTTCTTTTTCAATTTTCAAACCATGATTCATCATCATCGATGTCTCAGATGGCTTACAGTCTAAAAGCCCAGTTTCAGCAAGAAGATCCAACACATACTTCCTCTGAGAGATAAATATTCCTCTTCTTGACCTTAATACTTCTATGCCCAGGAAGTACTTGAGTCCTCCTAGATCTTTCATTTCAAATTCTTCGAACAAGTGCTCCTTGAGACGTGTTATTTCTTCCAAGTCATTACCAGTGAAAATCATATCGTCTACATAGATGATTAGACAAGTAATCTTCTCACCTCTTCTTTTCAAGAACAGAGTATGATCAGAGTTACTCTGTTTGTATCCAAGACGTTTCATTTCCACCGTAAATCTTCCGAACCAGGCTCGTGGCGATTATTTCAACCCATCAAGTGCTTTCTTTAGATGACATACTTCATTCTGTTGGAACCTATGGGAAAAGCCAGGTGGTGCTTCCATATAAACTTCTTCTTTCAATTCCCCATGCAGAAAAGCATTCTTCACATCAAATTGGTGTAATGGCCAATCTAGATTTGCTACCAAGTAAAAAATTACCCTTATAGTATCAAGCTTTGCAACTGGACTGAAGGTTTCAAAGTAATCTATCCCATATGTCTGGGTATACCCTTTCTCCACCAGTCGAGCTTTGTATCTTTCCACTATTCCATCTGCCTTATGTTTGATGATATACACCCATCTACACCCAACAGTTTTCTTTCCCATTGGCAGCTGACATTTCTCCCACGTACCATTCTTTTCTAAGACACTCATCTCAACATCCATTGCTTCGCACCACTCATTCTTTTTCTGGGCTTCTTCAACTGTTCTAGGAATTGCTTCAGCATACTATGAGGTAAATGCCTTAGCTTCTTTAGACAAGATCCTCCTTACTACATTGGCAATCGAGTATTTGGACTTTCTGGAGACATGCTCGGGTGAGTATCTTATGGGTGGTATTCCCCATGTGCTCTGTGGCAGCAACACATACCCTTAGGTAGGCTCTACTGATTCGGTTTCTGGTGTGGTTGCATAAGACTGGTTAGAATTTAAAACAGAAGAGTTATTCTAAACAGGGGTTGTTACCTTTGAAGAAATATCAGACTGAGGAGCTTGGGGTGATTCTAGTTCATCGATGGGCACTGCTAGGTCTTCTGAGGTGGTGGCTAGTCTGGTGGGCTCAAGAATTGATGAACTAGGACTTAAGAGCCAACTTAGTGTGTCGACTTCAGACTTCTCCCCCTGACCACTGGGTTGGGTGGAATAGAAGTATTCAGTTACAAGGAAGTCGTAGTCCATGGTGGTGAACATGCGACGAGAGGAAGGATGGTAACACCTGTAACCTTTTTTATTAACCTCATATCCCACAAACACGCATTTTAGTGCACAAGGATCAAATTTAGAACACTCAAATTTAGAAATGTGGACAAAGAGTGAGCAGCCGAAGATGCGAGACTGTAAAGACTGTGGGCTGGTTTTTAGGTGTGAGCGGAAAGCGTGTCGAAGGGTGTTTTCAGGTCAAGTATTTTGGTAGGTAGGCGATTGAGGATCTAGATAGTGGTTGCAATGGCTTCAAGCCAGAATAAGCGGGGTACATGGGATTCAAGTAATAGGGCTCTGGTGATCTCAAGTATAATTCGGTTTTTTCCTTTCTGCCAACCTATTTTGTTGGGAGTGTATTTGGACAGGTGGTTTGATGTATTAACCCTTTTTCTTAAAAGAAGGTTTGCATGGTCTGATTGACGTATTCTCCCCTATTATCAGCTCTAAAGATCTTTATGGCTGTTTGGTACTGGGTGTGAATCATAGTGTAAAAATGGACAAATTTCTAAGGGACTTCAGACTTATATTTAAGAAAGTAGACCCAAGTCATACGAGTGCAATCATCTACAAAAATCAAAAAGAATTTAAATATGTTATTTCTAGAGTTCGAGGTTGGACCCCACACATCCGAATGCACTAAATCAAAGGCATGTTCCACACGAGTGTTACTAGAAAGAAAAGATTTCCTATGACTTTTTGCTAGTACACACATATCACATGAATCATTATTGGACAAATGAGGAAAAAGTACTTTAAAATAAGCAGGAGACGGGTGACCTAGGCGTCAATGCCAAAGCCCACTCTTACAGTTTATGGTTCTGAATAGAAGGGCAATTCTTGTTTGAGCTACCTCATCATCGTAGTAGAGCCCATCTTGCTCAGTGCCACGTCCAATGATCTCCCGAGTCTGGATATCCTGTAATAAGCAAAAACCAGGGTTTATAATCACTCTACAGTTCAATTCTAGGGCTACGTGGCTTACGGATAGTAATTTGCAAGTGAATGACGGGACATATAGACAGTGAGATAGTTTCAGTGTTGGGGAAAGTTCTACTGATCCCACACATTGAACAGATGCGTAATTACCATCGGCAGTTTGGATTTGGTCTTTTTGAGGTGGTGATGGGTTTAGAATATCTGTATGGTCAAAGGTCATTGTATCGGTGGCTCCACAATCAAAGAGCCATCGAGTACATTTCGAATTATTGGGTTTTTGGGCAATATATACGATTTTCTGAGGTTTGGAGGTGTTTTGGTCTTTTCAAAACGTTAATGGGTGGTTTCATTCAATGTTGTGATTTCTGGGGTCAATTTGGCTATTCTGGAAATTTGGTGGGCTAATTTGGCTAGCTTATGTTTGATTGGGGTAAGTTCGGTCAAAGCCTTTAATTATGGGGTAAAATACATCATTTCCTCCAATATTTGGAGTACAATTATCATTAGAAAAACTTTTAGCTTTAAAAAACTTGGGGCCAGAAATTAAAGGATTTAGGGGTAAATTACAAACCCCAAATCCTATACCTGATTCATTCATCCCTTTCAATGAGCCGCCATGTAACATCCTACTACTATAGGGTACGCGCCTAAGTTTTTACGAACATAACCAACGATAATGGTATGTTGAAGCAATAACACAAATGGCATCATCTGACATACTCGAAATCGTTATCATTTTCTCTTAAAAATATTCACTTCATTCACTAAAAAAATATACATTGTTCTTCTTAACGATTGTTTACAAAACTCTATACAAGTTTTAACAAAATTACAAAAATGACAACAACTATGTTCCATCGGGAGTCAGTTCGGGAGTCATTTGACAAACCTCTGATCCATATCTCTATTCACGGAAACTTTATGTCTTGACTATAACCTAGGTCTCCTGTCTCGTACCTGAAAA
>JANZXR010000005.1:10120028-10134722 GCA_027575705.1 Erythroxylum echinodendron | reverse complement strand
AAATACTTATTATTCATAATTAATACTTACTAATAATAATACTAATTATATTAATACTTAATAATAATAATAATAATAAATATTTATTAATAATTAAAGACAATATTAATATATAAAATAGATTCACAATTAAATGTTAAATTCGATAAATTAAAACTTCACATTAAACATTTTATCAAACTTACATATTCAAATTTTCAAATTAACACAAAAATTACAAAAAATATTTTAAATATCATAAAAGGCGTTTTATCGAACACTTCATACGCAATATGTATAATCTCAATATAACCAAACATTCACGTTTAACACTAAAAATATGCATTTTTTGTAGAAATAATACACTTATAAGAGAGTTGACCTCAAACAATGTACGATGAGTAAGACAATAATCAAAAAATGATCGAAAAACGCGAGAGGAGTTGGAAAACTCTTCACCGAATGGTTTGTGAGGAGAGGAGAAATGAAGGCCCGAGGAGAAGAGAGGGGGTCGACGCCTAACTTATAGACGCTGGATTACCGACAGAACATAATATTTCGTCGGTAATCTAGGTTTTTAGACGACGCAACCGCCGACAGTTACCAACGGACAAGGCCATTCCGTCGGTAAAAGAGCAGCAATTTAATACGGTGAAAACTCAAATACCAATGGAACAATAAATCCGTCGGTAATCTAGGTTGCCTACGGACACACAGCGTTTCGTCGGCAAAACATCGGTAACTTAACCTGGTGGAAACTCAAATACCGACGGAACAATAATTCCGTCGGTACTCTAGGTTTCCCTGCCGACAGTTGTCGACGGACACATCATTCAGTCGGTAAAAAATTGGTAACTTAACCTGTTGAAACTCAAATACCGACGGAATTGTTATTCCGTCGGTAAACTAGGTTTCTTGGAAACATTTACCGATGGACACAACACATTCCGTCAGTGATTAATGCTTATCGTCCGTCTTCATCGAAACGACGACGTTTGTTAATAATTTGCCGACGGAAGGAGCGATCCATCGGTAAATAAGCTAGTAGATATTCCGACGGAACAATTTTCCGTCATAAATGATAGCTTTGTTCCGACAGTAAGTTAACTGTCGGTAAAGAGGCGTAGCAATTAAATTGTGGGAACAGTTCCCACATTTTTTCCCTACGCCATGAGTTTTGGCGTCGCTATATGTTGTCGGATATTTTACGCGAAAGTTTTCCCTACAGTATTGCCGAAGGATATAATTTTCATCGCTAAATCACTGTATGTTCTAACGGAATTTTTACCTTTCGTCAGTAAGTAGCGACGGAAATCATTCCGTCGATAATATTCCGACGCCATTATGTGATTTTCTTGTAGTGAGTATTACTCATTCGTATATATTTTTTATTTTGTCTTATGAGTTCCAACGATGTATTTGTGGCTTGAAATGCCCATTAAAGCTTTGTATCGTGTATATTTTTTATTTTGTATTATAAGTTCTAACAATGTATTTGTGGCTTGAAATGCCCATTAAAGCTTTGTAAAACTCTTTTCTTTTGATATTAATGAAATATATTTATGTTTTACTCATGATTTTCCCAGTTTTCGCATTGCATTTTCAAGCATCTATAGGCGTAAAATATGTGTTATGATTTCAGGGGGGAAAATGTATTAGTCTAGGCTGTTTTAGGTAAAGTTGTCTTCTTGGAAGTTGTAGTTTGTCCTCTTAGTTTCCAATGGTATGAAGTTTGTAATTTTTAGAGATCAGATTTGAAAGATAGGATTCCTACAATCAGTGATGCTGCACAAGGTGCATACTGGACACTTTACAGCCTTTTTTTTTACTTGAGTTAACAGAAAATGAGTACTATGGTGTCTTGAAAGGGAAATAATTAGTGTTATAAGTTAGAGATGAAATGAAGTGATGAAGGGAGATGAATATGTGCTAAATTATTAAAGAATGTATTGACATGGTTGATGTTGTATTTATATGATTATGATCAACAATTTATGATGAATGTGTATAGGTTTGAATGTTATGTTTTTGGGTTGATGACCAAATATAGATCATGATTTGGTTGTTAATGATATTTAGTTGAAATGGAAGTGATAATGAAGGGAAAATGATGAGGAAAATAAGTTGGAAATGATAGATATGCATAAGAGGGGTCATAGGTAACTTGTAGGAGTTAGAAATCTAGAATTTGACATATAAATGTCCGTTGGGCTGACCTTCTCAGGTATTCCAGAGTTCCAACTTAGTTCATGTCTGTTTGGAGGGACATATGTCTGCTAAGTGGACATTCTCTAGACAGTTATAAATTTATGAAAATTTTAACCCTTTAGATGACAAAATCTTTCTTTAGGGTCTTCACAGAAGTTGTAGAACTCGAAGTCTTCTTAGAAATTGTGCTTAAATGACCTTGATCTGACATCTATAATGAAAGTTATACTTTTTGTCCCAAATCATGTATATTTATAAGTTGTGGGCTTATCAATGTTTTCCTATGATACATTTAGGCTTGAATGGAGCTTGAAATGTACTTAGTTTATTATGGAAATAAGAGATGAATTGAGTGATATGTTTAAGGTGACAATTGAGGATATGAACATAAGAATGGATTGTCATATGTCAATTATGGAATTGTGGGATGTTATGAGAATGAAGATGAACCTATGTTGACTAATGAGGTTCCATTATAGGAACCCTATAGAGTACTACGCACATGTTTTATGACTCTCAACTTAGACTCCGAAAATAGGGTCCAACACTCAGAAGCCAAAAGCAAAGCTTACAAGAAATTATGCCAACAATTTGAGAAAAAAGATGGATAAAGGGATATATTTAAGTTAGCGAGAGTTAGGGAACATAAAGTAAGATATTTTAATCAAGTTCGTTGTATAAACGATGAAGCAGGATAGGTGTTCGTGGATGAAATTGGTATCCATAGAAGATAATAAAGATACTATTATAGCCCTTTTAACGAAGGTGAAGATGAAAACATCTCGTTAGATGATCTTAGCACGTCTGATAGATATTGTAACTTCATTTGTTGCCAACAAATCATAAGAGAAGAAATTAAAGTAGCTTTGACGAAGATGAAAAGTAGAAGGGCAGTATGACCTGATAAGCTACCTAAAAAGTGGGAGGGCATTATGACCTGATAAGCTACCTATAAAGGTGTAAAAGAGCCTAGAAAAAGAGGGTCTTACTTAGTTAACTAAGCTTTTAGTTGTGATCCTCAAGTTCGCTAAAATGTTGGATGAGTGAAGATGTAGCACACTAATTCCTCTATATAAAAACAAAGAGGACATCCAAAACTGTAACAACTATAAAGGCATCAAACCACTTGATCACGCCTTGAAGTTATGGTAGAGGATGATTGAGAAAGGGGTGATAAAAGGTGCACCTATTTTGGAGAACTAGTTTAGTTTCATGCCAGGAAGTTCCATGACAGAAACTATACACCCCCTTAGAAGATTAATGGAATATTACAAGAAAAGATAATGGAATCTACACATAATTTTCATTGATTTAGAAAAGGATTATAAAAAGGTACTTAAGGAAGCCATATGGAGGTGTGTTTAGAATTTTAGGGGGGTTCCTATGACCCATATACGGGTTACTGAAGATATGAATGAAGCTTTTAATACTAGAGTGGGACGATTTTAGGAGGCACAAATCATTTCTCTATTAATATCATACTACACCAAGGATCCTTATTGAGACCCTTCTTATGTTGAAGTAGTGATGGATGGGCATACAAGAATATCCAAAGGAATGTGCCTTGTTGTATGTTATTTGCTAATGATATTGTTTTAATGAATGGGACCAAAAAAAAATTATCAATATAAAGCTAGAACTCTGGAAGGATACGTTAAAGTCAAATGGCTTTAAATTGAGTAGGACTAAGAATGAGTACTTAGAGTTCAACTTTTGGGGCCATAAGGTGGCATTTAATAAGGAGATAAAGATTAGTTCAAAAGCTATAGCATAAAAAATTTGTTTTAAGTACCTTGGATCTATCATCCAAAGCAATAGTGAGAAGATGAAGATATAGTTCACCTTATCAAATTAGGGTGACTTAAATGGAAAGGTGCATTAAGAGTTTTATATGACAACGGATATCATTCATCCTAAAAGATAAATTATATTGTTTAGCAATTAGGTCGGCTATATTCGACTGGGCAAAGTGTTGGCCCATCAAGCATGTAACATCCCGTTTTCCCAGGCTAAGGGTTAGAACCCTAGAATTTTATACATGAAAGATAATATTGAGAAGTTAGAAAGCGTAATTCATAGTCATGCATAATATAGCATACACACACATATGAATATTAATTTTTGCACACATTAAAACGATTGTAAATGAATTGTAAATCTATCATATTTTCTAAAATGATAAGGAGAGAAAATTTAGTTAAAGAAAGAATTCTATATTGAAGTTTTATCAACAATTTATTTATGTGTAGGGATAGATTAAAGCATAAATAAATGTAATAAATTCAATGATTAAAAACTGAATATCGGTTTGATCAGTTCAACGGTAAAAGCTTTAAACCATCCAATTTTTTAGTTTAGTTTATCTTAATAACATTTTTATTAAAAATTGATCAGTTTATTAATTAATCGGTCAATTTTTATAAACTAAATAAATTTTGTAAACTAAAATAAACCAATTGGTTTCCATTTAATAGCATCCTTTTTTAATTAAATTTTGACTTCTTTGATGGCAAAGAATAATCTCTTTTATTCAATCTTGTTTCAAATTCTTCAACCTTGCATAATTTTACTTTATATCATTTTTATGACAATTTAATATTAATTAAACTTTTAAATCCTTATTCTTCTAATTTAATTTTAATGAGTTGGGTTTTCAAAATATTGAATGAAACTCGACAGTATATTACTAAATTGAACAACATGAAGTTTTAACGTATAATGTTATAGTGACAAGTTATGTCGATGGAATGAGCCAGTTATTGCTTTGAGATTTTATTCTAAAATGTGTTCTGTTGGATTAGAACTAACAAACAAAGAATAAAGGAACAACAATACGAGCTCCGACAACAGAAGCTGGCCTTGCTCCAGCTTGTAAAGATGATTTTTCTACTTCATTGAAATTGAAAATGTCGGGACGAAGATATGATGGCACTAAGGGAAAGGTGACATTTTATCCTGTCCTTATGGGAGGTTGGTACCTTGTTTAATATGTAATGTCAACTTAGTAATCATCGAACTATAACGTTGTATAAAGTGGTGTATAAACGAGATTAAAACCCTAAACCCCGTAGCTTTGGTTGATGATTTTTTTTGTCATTTTGATTACTTGTATTCGAAATAGTGAGTTAGATCCAATGCATTAGCTCATAATAGCATAGCGTATTAGTGTGAAAACAAAGGCTATCACTAAGCATTAGAAATGGATAACCCAAATTTCAGAATGCTGAAACTTAATCACTAAGAATTAGTAGTGGATAGCCAAATTTCAGAATGCTGAAACTTGACTTCGAGATTGAAAAAAAAAAGTATACAATATTATTCAGATTGCGCCTGCTTCTTTCTTATACGTGACTTGAGTTTTTGTAGCTTTTGTTTCACTTTTATCTAAACATCTATGCTACTAGTTCGATAGCCCTTAGAGGCTCTGCCGCTTATTTAATTTATCTTCCTTAATTGTCACCATTTGCTTCATAATCAAGGGATGCACCTTCTGTAATTAAAAAAGTTTTGATTTTGTAATGGCCACCATAACAAGAACTTCGTCGAATGTTTATCTAACTTGTATATATTTTCCCACTCATCATGTTAAATTGCCACGTCAGATTCCTTCTATAAAATAATAAGTGACAATTATGTATATCCGCAATAGTAAAGTGCACCTCATCCTTGTACTGCCCATCATATTTTTATCGTCTTTATATGCATCATCATTCTCATTTACATCATCATTCTCATTTGTAGCCAAAGAATCATCCTCCTTTTCCTCTTGCTCTTCAAAATGAACTTCTTTCTTGTGCTGACAGTGACTAGGTATATCAATAGATTGATTATATTTCAAACACTTCCTAGCAATTAGTTTTGCCTAGGAATTTGCAGTTTTTTCCTCTTTTGGTTCTGTCATTTTCTTATCGTCAAATGCTTTCTCCTTTTAACGACTATTGCATCCAGATGCATATAAACCTGACATATTTTTACCATTCTGAGCTTTATAAGATTTTCCTTATTCTTGTTTTATTATATTAATTTTTTAATATGATTATTGGTTTCTTTATTTATTTAATTATTTATTTTTAATATTATTGTTGTTGTTATTATTATTATTATTATTATTATTATTATTATTATTATTATCATTATTATTATTATTATTATTATTATTATTATTATTATTATTATTATTATTATTATTATTATTATTATTATTATTATGTTTTTTACTTTTATTTCCTTCAAACAATTCTTTTTTGGGGTGAGTTTATCATAAACATTCTCCCTACTGCGTAATATTAAGCTTCTATTGAAATGTTGCTGCGTTACGTTGGAATTAATATATTGTTAACAGGGAATTTTAATGTGGCCCGTTAGCTGTGGTCGGCTATAACTTGTAGTACGGACCCACAGTTTGTGAATGGATATGACCAACGAATCACAAATCGGGTCCTTTCTTATAAGTTAAAACATCAAATTCGACAACACATTTAAAATGCAAGCCACAACATGGTCCGCACGATCATGGTATCTCATGATCCTCTACCTTGTAGAAGCTACCTTTGCTCAGTAACGATTAAGGAATGTAATATTATTGGATATCCATGTCTCATTGAAAAAGTTGTATTGAAGGTACTTTGCTGTGCAGTTTATGATTCTCCGTTCTGAACTAAATTACATGAACATTTCTTGCCAGTAATCAAGCCTCATTGACTGCTAAGTGTAAACATGAACTAACTACGTGGACTGGAGTATGGTTGCAGATCTTTAGAGTTTTATTCCACTTCGCAATGTCTCTCTGACCCGGCAGTGAAAAGAAGGATGGTTTTGGTAATACCTGATTGGTAGACTAAATCAGCTTTCAAGATTAGCAGTTAGGTTCACAGTTGCTTATGTTTTCGGAGGATCAATCTAGTAGAACCAAAAAGGATTATGCATGACAAGGTTGTAATGGTCAAGCTTTACAAGCTTCAGTTCTGATCTGTACCAATAACACGAGAGTACGGTTAGATCAAGGAACTGTCTTATCTGCATTTCGTCTAGCGATGATAATTGTCAGCAGGCACGGACTGTGAGTTCAAGAGAGGTATAAAACTTCAACTTCAACTTTATTTCTCAACATGGAAATTATTGCATAGAAGAATTCCAGCCAACCCTGCTCCTAACTTCAAAAAAATAATTGGAAAAAACAAAAGAAAGCATTCAAACACGAACAGGGGCTTGTGATATGACTAGCTTAGATATTCACTTGTACCCCCATGTCATATGTCACCCCAGGTTGCCAGTCAGAGGGTATTGTGTTAACAGGAACAACCCATTTCTCATCATCTCCGTTATCGTCACTGAATAGCATCCTCAATGACAAAGCCCCTCTTGGTGGGGAGGTAGTTGTCCATACTGCTCCATAGCTTCTATCCAAAAGCTTGCATACAAAATTCTGAGTCTGCATGCATAGATATATAGCAGAAGAAATATCTTTTAATTTCCCTTTATTTTTATTGAAAAAAGGAATGATGACGCAGTTGAAAGGAGCAAATATGGTAAATACCTCACATAGTTGAACAGCAGTGATGTCTCTTTTTCCTTGCTGATACCATATAACAAAAGCCAAATAATAAGGGTAGTTGCTGTTCTCTTCAATCTTTATTGTTATGTTTTTGTCAGGATAGCTGCATGATACACTGTATGCAAGTAAAGAAAGAGGTGGATGAGCCCACAAAGCTATAAGAAATATCGAAGAGTTTACGTCATGTAGGTCAATACGTGGAGCTACTAATATATTCCTATCTGTTTTTACAACAGCTCCACCCCAACCTCCCGCACCCACTCCTTTTTATCTAATTCCATGGGAGAGAGACTCTTTTTACTGTTCTTTTTCTTTTTGGGCCTATGAATGTCAAGATGCTCTGGCCTTGCATGCCCAAGACTACCCTCTTTATTGTTTGGATGTTTTCATCGCATCACTTGGTTGATGTTGACAAATGGGAAGAGAAATGAAAAAGAAATTACCGTCTATATTCAATATCCACAATTCCAGAGGCTAACAGCGACGCAGCCGCATCTTTGGTTTGAGCCATTCTAGCAAATGCTCGACTGCTTAGGATAAAGTCCGTGTTATGGCTTGACCCTTGATCAGTTATGACAACTGTTACTCCCTTGTCTGTGCAATAGTAACTATTGGTGCACCTGACCTGGTTGGATGGAAAATAGATACATCAAATATATAATCATGGATGTTGCACTGTGGCTATGCATGTCGCAGTATGATGACAAATTATTTCTGGTCTCAAAGATTTTGAAGCTTTTTGATGATATAAACCTGGTAGCAAGCACCGCAGCCAATTCCACTTCGATAGAGTTCAGATGCAGCTGAAACATCTCCAGCGTTTATTGTTGCTCCAAAAGTACCAAACCCACATGCACCCCCTGCAATTCATGAGACATGAACAATAAATAAGAGTTGCGTTCCTAGAGAAAAATTATCACCTTTCTTGTCACTATAATTAGTTAAGTTTCTTACTATCTGTTCCGTTTTGATCTGAATTTGGGTAGTAAGCTGCTCGAGAATGAATGAAACAGTCGCTACATGTTGTGGCCTTTGCGAAGTTATGCAGATAAATGAGAGTAGCAAGAAGGATAAGGAGAGTGTTGAAAGAGGAAGCCATTAATAGAATAAGAAGAGCAAAGTTGATCAAAGGTAAGGAGACTAGCTAGGAGTTCGGGGTGGGGGTGGGGATGGGGGTGAGGGTGGTGCATAAGTGAACAAGATTCGTTGTATTTATAGCCAAAAATGTAGACATTGTCTCTAATTTGGTAAACCTTGCCAAGTTTGACATTCTGACAAAAGTAGTTGCCTTGTGGAGTAAGTGGAATTATGTTAGAATATAGTTTCCAAGCTACCTTTCTTAGACTTGGAAAAATTACCGGTTGTACACAAACGGTAATTAAAGAACTCCACTCTGACCTTCCAAATTTCATATTGCTTTTCCTATCCCTGCTGAAGATTAAACAATCGCAAAAGTCTCTATCGCAATCGCATTCTTGTATGAACTAGCTAGTTGTTGGGTCAAATTCAAAACCTTACTGTTAATTACTAACTTACATCCTATTTTGTTGACAGTTTTTTCTCGAATGAATTCGGGACAAGCATTTGCTTCAGAAATTTCAAGGATTTATCCATGTCCAAAAGCTTTGAGATATGCATACAATTAAGGTGGCAAAGGTACGTAAGGTATGAAGAATACGCACGAGTTAGTTATTGTAGCATGAGGACTGACAAGAGATAAAGTCGAGGGATTGGTCAGAGGTATGACAAGTTGAATGATCAAATATTCTGACAATTTGGCTCGAAAGAGGTGTACTTAGGTGTTAGGCTTATATCCACTGAGAAGGCATATCTTGATGTTTCCCTTGGTTATAAATGATAATCATAATAGAGAAAAGGATGACACTCCGTGGCTTATACCCGTTTTCAAATTCAAGGACTTGACGAATCTTAATAGAGAAAAGGATGACACTCCGTGGCTAACTTTGCTAGAAAACTCGAATACTCCATTGTATAGAAGAAGAAAAAACTCAGAAAGTCAGCTGGCAGGTTCCCTAAACTTTATAAATTGCACCAAGCTAACTGTTCACTAGATAGACTGTTCATAACAAATCCATTGAACCATAACAATTAAGGTCTGGACCATACATTTCGGTGCTGTGGACCACATGGATGGACTAGGTCCTTTTTCGTTTGTAGAACTTGCAATGGAATTACGCAAAAAGGCTAAATATAATGCATCGATCTTTCTCATGCCAACTGATAATGCTTTTATGATTTTTTTTAGTTGTCCCAGGGACCACCACCTGCAAAATCATATAATTCTACGAGTTGGAAGGAGAATTGCACATCTATTTCCCAAACTGTTATTATCTACGTGCATCCGCATGCTACTTAAGCTTTTATATAAACAACTTTTTGAACTCATAAAGTAGAAACTCCCCTATTTCAGTCTTATTAAGCATCTCGTCTTTATTGATGCGGGGAAGTAGAGAAAACGTAGATGGTGGTCGGGGACAAATATCATCGCTAATGCGCTGAAGGAGACGCGTGGACAACAAGTCGACATAGACTGTCACCAAATGTCCCTGATTCCACCACATCAGCTATGACATGGATTCCATTTTCTATGAGATGGACCTGGACCGGACCCATTCTTTTTCTTTTCAGTAAGATTAGATGTGCATAATTTATTTACATGGATTAAAAAAATACATATATTTGGTTGTTGTTAAAAATTGAAAAAAAAAGAAATGTTTCTGTCTATTTATTAAATTATAAAAATATTTAAAAAATCGATTCTCTTTATTTTTTTGTTTCTAATCACAAATTTGAGAATAAAATTACAAAAAATTATATTTTAAAATATATGAGCTATTTAATTGTTTTAGACTTCAAATAGAGTGCTAAATGTTCTAATAGTTTTGTTATCTTTTGAAAGTGAAAGAACTAATAAGAAAATTTCAAACTTTGGTTTTCATTTTCCCAAAAGAGCATCATTACATATATAATAATCTATAAAAAAAACAACTTCAGCTTCTTCATATGACACACTTCTTTTTTTTGTAGTATGAAGAAAAATGTTACAAATTACATAAGAGTTCATGGGCAGCTAACCCCTGACTCATCCTCTGAGAGGATATGTAAGCACCCTGTAGGCGGGTATTCAAAAGTAGTAAGTACTAAAAAGAACTATTCTGCATGATTTGCAAGCCAGTCCGCACTCTGATTGCCTTCTCGGTAAATATGCCGAATTACTATGACCCAGTTTCGGGATAATAGTTTATGAATTCCCAACACTAAAGGGTTTAAGGAAGTAGCTCGCGCTGTCGAAGAGGAGAGCATATCGACCACTGTGTGCGAGTCCACTTTTAAGACTATATGGCGGTACCCCAAGGACCATGCCAGCTGAAGACCCGAAAGCACCTCCCAAAATTCCGCTGTTAATGAGGAATACCTGCCAATGTTCTGGACAAATCCTCCCAACCAAGTGCCTGAACTGTCATGCAGCAGGCCACCTGATGTGGCTGAATTGCTGGAGCTTTTGTAGGCCCCGTCTGTATTTAATTTTACCCAGCCATGAGGAGGTTTGCGCCGTCCGACAAGTTGTTCCTGATGAGTGCAATTGTTCAACTGAGTCCTTCGTTGCCAAACTGTTGCCATATGAATGTGGTGCACATAAGCCAAAACTTGCAGCTCCAGCGAGATAGGCCAGGAGAAGTAATCCTCGAAGAGTGCTCTATTTCTCTAGGACCAGAGAAACCAACATGCTGTGCCAAAGATAATAGACCAGTCGAAGCCCTCTAACTCTCAGTGCGTGTGTAGGTTCTTTAGGAACCACGCTTTGCTGTCCGTGGAAAAGAACTCGGCAGTGATAACCTGAGGAGGAAACCTATTCCATAGTAAACGGGCTTTAGGACAATCCCGCACCATATGAATAGAGGATTCCTCAAGGTGGCAATGGTAACAAGTCGCATCTGTAGTGAGACTTCTGCAAACCCGCTGTTCATTAGTGAGAAGATTATCATGCAAAAGGAGCCAAAGAAAAGCGCGAATACGTTGGGGACCCTGCCATTGCCAGATAGTCCTCCAGTAGACATTAGACATAGCGTCCTCATGGTGTAAGAGCATGGAATATGCTGAAGTCATGGTGAAATGTCCGTTCTCCGTGCGGCCCCAAATGAGCTTATCCGGTCTTAGGATCGGCTTCGGTTGTAGGATACCTGCAATAACCAAACAGATCGTCAGAGGGAGTAGGTGTTGAAAAGCGGCCCAATGCCAGTTACCAGTAGTGTCTGTGAAATGGTGCACTCGGTGATCAATAATTTCAGGAGGGATCAGGGCGACTGCATGGGGGAGAAGGGGACCCCAGCCATCGACCCATGGATCAAGCCAGAATCTCGTTCGGGACCTATCCCCTAACATCCACTTCATTCCTTGCATAATGATATGCCTAAGTCGCTTTGATACTCCTCCAGATCATTGATCCTCCTGTAACATCAAAGAAAAGGGGAAATTTGTTAGTATCAAATTTATACTTAGCAAATAGCACTTAAACCCATAGAGCGTTAGGCTTAGAAACTATTGACCATCCGAGTTTGACAAGTAACGCATCATTGGTTTCTCTAATTTTGCAAATGCCTAGACCCCCTATCTCCTTGGGCAGGCACACTGTGTCCCAATTGACCAATTTGATCGTCTGTTTATCAGGTTTCGTGCCCCATATGAACTGATGCATGATTTTCTCCAGGTCATCACATAATTGTCAAAGTAGACAGTCCGTTTGCATCGTGTAAATAGGGATCGCTGCAATGACTGACTGAGTCAGAGTGATTCTACCTGCGAGCAATAAAAGGTTAGCTGTCCACCTGAGAGACGATTTTGAACCTTATCCAGAATATGCTGATAAGTCCTTCTGTTAATCCACTCGTGTAAAGGGGCACGCCGAGGTATCGTCCTAAGTTATTAGTCGGTTTGAATCCTAGGGCCTCACTGAGGGAATGAGCCAAAGTGGTCGGAATATTCCTAGAGAAAAAGTATCGAGATTTGTCATGACTGACCCGTTGATCGGAAGCTGTGCAGAATGTATTTAATGTATCCTGTATTTCGCGGATCTGGTCTAGGGCGGCTTCTGCGAATAGAATGAGATCGTCGGCAAAGAATAAGTGGGATAGGGGAGGTCTACCTTTACTTAATCGAATCAGCTTCCATCGTCCATTAGAGATAAAATTGTTAATTAAGTGTCCCAGTCTTTCCATACAATCAACGAAGAGGTAAGGCGATAGAGGGTCACCCTGTCGAATACCCCTGGTGGGATAGAAAGAGTCACTCAGCTCCCTATTCCAGGTCACTTGCATAGACACCGAGGAGAGACACTTCATGATCAAATTAGTCAACGAGTCCGAAAGACCAATCTTGAAAAAGAGTATCAAGGATAAAGTCCCAAGAAAGTCTATCATAGGCTTTCTCTAGGTCCACCTTTATTGCAATAATGCCTTGTTTGCCGGATTTTCATTTCATAGAGTAGAGCACCTCTTGAACGATGATGATATTGTCAGTAATTTGACGCCCAGGAATAAAGCTGCATTGGGTCGACGCCACCAGGTCATCTAAATGAGGTTTGAGACAGGTCACAATGAGCTTGGTTATGGCTTTGTAAAGCACAGAACAAAGCGCTATGGGCCTAAAATGGGTAATCGCTGTGGGCTTGGGGATCTTCGGGATAAGCAACATAATGGTCCGATTGAGTTCAGTGTCCCAGACTTCGTGCCGAAAAATTCGTTGGATAAACGAAGTCAATGATGGCCCAATAGTGGCCCATTGTGATTGATAAAAAGAGGCAGTAATTCTATCCAATCCATAAAATGCTGGTCGTGTTTGATCTCATGATTCCCTGCTCATATGTGAGTGTTGTATGCCTAGATTTTCGCTGACGGATCGAGATAATGGTTTGATAATACTTCATGTTCCGATCTACCTGACTTAACCATTGACATCTCTAGCGTTAGTGCTAGAAAAGTTCTTCTTGATAGAGAACTTATTCCAACTCTAATCTGAGATACTCCTCTAGATCTCGAAGGGAATCCAAGGCGTGAGTTTCCAGAGCTGATTGGATGCCTTGCAAACAAGCCAGAAGCCTCTTCTTTCGATGAAAGATATTCCCAAAGGTGCTAGCATTCCATTCTTGTAAGGAACGTGAGAGATTGGTTAGAGCGCCACTGATATTATTATTACCGGCTGCCACTTTTGTTCTATAATTTGATCAAACTCGGTGTGTGTCAACTAGGCTATTTGAAAACAGAAAGGTTTCATGATGCGATGCAACAAGAAATTGTTATGAATGTGCACTAGAAGTGGTTGATGATCTGAATTGATGAACAGGAGATGCTGAACCGAAGTGTTCGTGAATGTGGAAAGCCAAGAGGTTGAACAAAGAACTCAATCTAGTCTGTCTAGTATTTGTCCTCATTTTCAGGTGAATTTGGGATCGGAATAACCTAGATCATGAAGCTTACAATGCTAAACATAGTCACGAAAGTTTTGATTAACTACTGGTAGCAATCTGGAGCCCCCTCTCTTATCGGTACTGTCAAGTTTGGCATTGAAATCGCCCCCCACGATCCATGGTTTAGAAGTGGTTCGAGCAATTTTTCAGAGATAATCCCATAGGAAGTGCTGCAAGGAATGGTTCAAGCTAGCGTAAATAGCTGTAATGTCAAAATTGTACGATCTCCAATCAATATTAATATGAACGAATTGTCGGTGATGTAACATTCCATCACTGATGGGAAGGGTAAAATAGTAAATTGGAATGGGTTATGAGTGTGTAAACTCATCTAGGCACGAGCATGCATGTTATGGCCTCTATATATATATATATGAATGGCAATTTTTGTATATGCACATGACGGTACATGCATTCATGACATTTTCCGGCATATGTGTTTATAATTGTGTTTATTGTGAAAAATATG
>JANZXR010000005.1:10108735-10119928 GCA_027575705.1 Erythroxylum echinodendron | reverse complement strand
TATGACAGATATGTAAATTTCTGATTTTGATGAAATGCAATGAGGAAAGTTTATGGTTTCAAAAGGTAGTGATTTTTCTATTGATGCATGATTATTATGATGCCATGTGAAGTATTGTAGTGATTTTTCGTAGCTCACCCTCATCGTAGGATACGTATCGGAATGACCTACGGGCGTCCCGGTGTATATCCTGCAGTAAGGGGGCGCTACAGGTGAGCTAAAAGAATCAGGACCGTGATAGTATCTTTCCATAATAACCAAATACCTCCGGAGAACCCTGAAGCTTCTACTCTGAAAGATTGCTCAAACCCCAAGCTCCGAATAACTCTCCTTGCTAGATCACCACTGATTCTTGGTTCAACGAACACCATGAGAAATGGATTATGAATCCTTACATAATTTTTTATGATCGGCTTGAAGGATTTACCTCCATCCCCTTGACAGTTCCAAATGAATATGGATATGAATGAAAACTTAGAGCGAAGAAAACACTATTAGGCATTAGTGTTTGTTGGGGGGATGTCCATTGCCCTCATGAGGTCAGGCGTAGAGTTCATCTGATTCTCTATAGTTTAGGATTCTTGGACGATAAGGGTCTTGCTTTCTAAACTCATGTCAGCGTCTAATTCTGGTGGACGCCCAGGAGGTAGTAGGTCAGGAGGCAAGGACGAAGGCAGGGATATGTGCCTACCGACTTCCTGGTCCCGTTGGCTAGAAGCTCACTTCCCCTTGCATGGCATCAGTTAAGGTGGGATCGTGAATAATAACTGTTGCATGAGAGGGGATAGATATTGCGATGTGATTGGTGGATGTTGATTGGGGTGGATTCAACGTCATCTTTGTGCTAGCTGTGGAAGCGTGTGCGGAGGCCTTAGGCGACGACGTCGTATTGTTAGGGACTTACTGCCTTGGACTGGACGACGTCGTCGCAGAATGTGGGTCTAAAGCATGGGCCGTGGCTTGGGCTCAGATGGTGCTTGGACAGGTCGTGGGCTTTAGAGGCATTTTAGCCCTGGATGATGATGATCCAGGTCCACGAGCAGCCTTCCCTTGAGGACTGTTAGAAGTAGACCGCAGAGGAGTCTTCGATGCCATTCGAAGGTGAGAGGTCAGAAGAAGGGACGTTAAAGCACCATGTACGTTGTCCCCCGCTGTAGGTAGGTGTCCGTTATCCTTTTCCTGCAGCGTCATTTTGGTTAGAATGTTGAACCTCGAGCCCTGCAATGCCTCGTTTGTAGCTAGGGTCCGACTGTCACTTCCGAGAACCGTTGCGTTGGTAGGCTGACGACGGGGTCGACGCTATACCTGGCCCCACAGTCCTTAAATCTCCGTATAATGCCTGACCTTCGATTGGTCAGGTAGCGAGAAAGGCGACTCCTACGTGTGGGTGGGAGAATCCCTTGAAGCTCTCTGCTAGGGATGGGTTGTGGGATAGTTGGTGGTTCCATAGCCAACCAGACCATATGTGAGACAGATTGGTGGTTAGCCCTCATACGCTACCTTGATGAGTTCTCCGTTCATTTCTACGAAAGGTGGAAGGGGGGAGCTAATGTCAATGTCAAAGGTGACCCTAGCAAACTTCCCCTGTTGTGAGTTGTGGGTATTTTCGTCTATTTTCACAGTTTGTCTGATTAAGTTCCCTAAGGCGGTGAGAATTTCTGAATGGTATCGCACTATGGAGAGCTCAGGAAATCGAACCCAGGCGACGACATGTGATACTTTACCGGTCTAGGGGTGGAAGCCTGGAGTCCAGGGTTGTACTGATAGAACATGGCCGGTGATAATCCAGGGACCTTGGGTAAGTGACTTTATGTAATCGTCGACCTCAACGAATTTAATAAGATAAAACTCGTTTTTGAGATCCATTATTTTCATAGGGCCTTGGGGATTCCACATGGATCTGATGCGATTGTGCAGTAAGGTGAATCCCAGTTTTCTGCGTAAAAGTTTTACCACGAGTGCCTTCTCCCATTGTTTGTCGAGGTTCCCTCTGAAACTACTAGATAAGGCTAAGCCCATCCTAAATGTGCCTTCTACATGCTTAATATCCCCTTCCTCAATTGCTATTATTTCTTCTTCCGGACAATCTAACTTGGTGATCGGTGTTGTGTGCCCAGTGACTGCCGTGCGGTGGTGGGTTATGCGAGGAGGGAAAAGGGTCTTCCTCTCTTTCGCGAGTCCTGACTTTTTTAGCAGTATGACCGTCATAAGCATTAGAGGTGAGCTTAACGTTTGGATTTGAGGGATTGATTTGTGGTGTAGCTATGAAAACTATCGATGGTTCTGTGCTTCCTGTCAGAGTGTTATTCATGTGTGGCGCCACACAGTACGGAGAAGAGATTCACTCACCGGTCGTGGAAGTGTCTACCAAGTGTTTGTTGAAAATGCTCGGAGGTCAGAAATGAGTGAGGGAAATGATCTTGTGGTACTCTATATGTAGCCAGAAGAGACATAGTAAACTTAAATATATTACACCAAACGATGAATATAGTAATTACCATGCATACTCAGTTATAGTCCAGAAATAGTTGGCTCGAGTAAATTCCGATCCATATGTACGACTACGAAAAGAAAAGTTACAGTCTATATCCTTATGAAAGTCTAAGTTTAGTAAAATGTGTCTTATCCTATCACCTTATGTGTTATTTTAAAATGCCTTAAAATTCAACTACAAACCCTTCCAATTTAAAACTATAGAAAAGAGAAAATTTTCCCCTTTTTTTATAGAAGTCATGTTTATTAAATTATTATGAGAATCAATTTCACTTTATGAAATCAAATTCTTTTCATTTTAAAACATTCTTTTTACTTGTTAGAAATAAGATTGTGTATTACTAAATTTTCTCATATCTTATGTTTCAGCGAGATTTCTATTAAGTATTATTATTTTTTTGTTATTAAATCCAATTCTTTAGTATTAGTTGGATCAATTTTTAGAGTCACTTTGACAACAGAAAACGAAACAAGTGTCATAACAACATAAATTAGATTTGTAAAATACTCATTAATATAAAATATATTAAAAAAATCTACTTTAACGTGGTAAAAGATTTAGCAAAAGTTAGTTGTGCTTGACTTCTTTTGTAGGCAATTTTCCTAACTCCAAGTTTAATCAACATGGACAACTCATGGAAAAAGAAATCTATTGTTCAAGGTCAAACACAACTCAGTGGAGTATAATTGACTTTAAAAAATTAATATTTATTTACAAAATAACTAAGAAACTTAATGAAAATTAATGTCTTTCACATTACTGCGAATTCAAATTTTTGGTAATTTTGGTTCTAGTTTCTCATTTTAGAATATATTATTAAGTTGTAATATGTTAAAGATTAATATATAAATATCCATTAAAAATTGGAAACTTTAACAATTTACCACATCTGGAGAATGTATTAAGGATAAACCTATTTAGTGGGTATAAGAAAAAGGGAATGAGTATGAAACAAAAGTAGTTGCTTGGTAAACAACTATCATTGCACGGTCGAAGATTTGATTACCTACTTTCGGGCCTTACTCCATTCCTCTCATAATCCAGAGGAATGGGAGTGATTACTCTATATTTTCCCCGTGCATTTTGGGCGCGAGTGTAGGCTCCTTCACTCTCTACTTCATTCTTTCTCTATACGCAAGTAATCAGCAGATCCATTTCGTTTTTCTTCTTATAAGCCACGTTTTTCTTAATTTAGCTTATCAATCGATCCTTAAAACTTAAACCTACCAAAATTTAGCACCTTTTCGCACTCAATTCACCGAAATGGAACTAAACACACAGCCTTCAAAAGTTTTATTAGGGTTTTTATTATTCTTATTGGCTTTTCCGTGTTCTTTTGGTAGATTTGTGGTAGAAAAGAACAATCTCACGGTCTCATCACCTGATAAAATTAAGGGTACTTATGATATTGCTATTGGCAATGTTAGGATACCTCAATATGGGGGAAGCATGACGGGTTTTGTGGTATATCCTAAAGACCATAAAGGTTATAGAGAGTTTAATGATTTTGGGATTTCATTCAAGTCAAAGCCAGGAGCTTTACCCACTTTCCTATTGGTTGATCGTGGAGTTATTTGTTCCTTTCATATTTGCTTTTTTTTATTTGTAAATTCTCTATAGCTTAGCCCTTTAGTTGCAATCTCGTGATATTTTGATCATAGAAAACAAAAAAGAGATTAGAAATACTGGTGATTTGGTTTGATCCAGTACAAGCAAAGTTAGCATGCTTAGAGGAGTTTTTTTCCTAAAAGAAAGCCAATTAAATTCTTTAAATTCAGATATTGAGCTGCCGGAGAATTATTTTTGTTTGGGATTTGGAAGAGCAACTATTTCTTATTGTTTTGGGAATAGAGGGAGGAGTTGGGTGAGGAAGAACTCTTTTGGGTCTTTGCTTCTTTTGTTTTATAGTCATTTTTTCGTTTCATTTTCTTGTTAACCAACTGAAATGGTGCCTGATAGTAAATACATTGTTATTAATTGTTTATAGTCTTAGGACTCTAGAACCTTTACAATTTGGGATGTTTTGCACAATCTATTTTGTACTTTTAATTTTGTTCTTTCCAGGCATTTGCTGACTCTTCCAATTCCAAAAATAGCACCATAGTTGATTCCCCTACATCCAATAGCTATAGTGGGTCCAAGATTATTATCATATTTCTTGGAGCTATGGTAGTAGGCTTGTTCTCAATTTTCCTTTTCAAGCTTTGGCAAAAGAAGAAAAGAGAAGAACAGTATGCTCGTCTTCTAAAGTTGTTTGAAGAGGATGATGAGCTTGAGGTTGAACTTGGACTCTAAGAATGATGTTTTTTACTGACCAAAATTTGAACCAGATATGGTTAACGTGTGTTTATACTTATGTTACTGTTAGCATTTTGCCCATTTCTTATACAATACCTTGTGTGTGTAATTTTACTAGTTGAATTAAACTTTTATTTTTTGAACAATGCAGGCATTTCTATTATACTTTCTGCATATACTTCCTACTTGGTTATATGTTTTGTAATTAGTGTTTTGAACTATAGATAGTTGGGTTTACACTCTATCTTAATTAATAGTTGCTTGTAATTTCTGTATGAGTGGATAACAATCTCAACATGGTAATATGGCAATTAATCACTGGTTATCTTCTGCCACTGTTGTAATTTCTCACATAGGTTTTGGATAATTTGTTAAAATGTAATCAAATCAAAGTTGGACATACATTTCTAATGAGTTTTTAAGATATTACTTTATGTTGCTTATCAGATTGCTTCTTTGCATTGAAGGTTTGGAATGCTCAGAAAGCTGGAGCTTCTGTTGTTCTTGTTGCTGATGATATTGAGGAAGCATTAATAACAATGGACTAACCTCAAGAAGATGGTTCATCAGCAAAGTATGTTGAGAACATAACAACACCTTCTGCACTTATTGAAAAGAGCTTTGGCGAAAAAATAAAGAAGGAATTAAATAATGTTGAGATCGTAAATATTAATCTTAATTAGAGAGAAGTTGTCCTACAACCTGATGATCGTATGGAGTATGAGTTTTGGACCAACAGCAATGATGAATATGGGGTTAAGTGTGATATAATGTTGGAATTTGTGAAGGAGTTTAGAGGTGCAGCACAGATATTAGAAAAGGGGGATTGTATCTTGAGGACCAGATATGATTGTATCTTCATCTAGTGTTAACTTAAGCTGAATAAAAGGCCTGAACTTTGAACTCAATGTGAGTATTGAATCTTATACTTGAAGCAATTTTGAATTACCAGTCTCATTTTCTTTTCGAAAACCTTCTGGTCAGATGATCTTTTGCTGTCCGGAAAATCACAGATTGTAGTGCTGGCGCAGGTGATGGTGCCCTTATTGGTGCTTCAATTATTGAATGCTTCTGTGTTTGATAATCCATCATTTTCTTTGCCTTATTCGCGCCACTTTTCTTGATTGAAATAAACCAGAATTAAAATTATTTTTTCTTGCTTCAGAAGTTGTGTCTTCTTATTAGAAATTGTCAGTAATCCAAACTAGTTATTAATAATTATCTCCTTTTTTTCTTATCTTTTGACTTTTGACATGAAGTCAGTATATTAATAATTCTCATTCTTCACTATATTCGTTCTCATTCTCTTCTGTGAATTAAGTGCCCCCTTTAAGTATGTTTGCAAAGACATTGGTCGGGCCTTACGAGCTCCTGCAAAATCAAAGTGGACCTTTTGTTTAATGGGCCTAATTCCACTCCAAATGTAAACAAAACTTACAAAAATTCCGAAGCCCCTTTTTTAGTACACGGTAATCATATCAATAGCTATCACGTGCAAAGTCAAGACTGGCTGAGGAGAAGGACAACTGGAGTGGCGGCCGCCGGACTATAGGAATTAGGATTGATTTAGGAAGGAGCCTTGGTTTGCTGGAATATTCATTGAACTCATAACTTTACACCTGTGATCTTTACTTTAAGAAATTGGTCATGTAAGAAGTTCGAAAATAATTTGATAACTAAAAAAGCGTGACAGATTGGGTAACTAAGAATTTTACTTATAATTTATAAATATATACATTCAATTTGAGGTTAAACTAAAGATGACAATGAGCTAATTTATAAATTTAAATTTAAGTATTTTTAATAATTTGACCTGATTTAAATTTAAATCGACTTAAAATTTAACTATTTTTAAATAAAACAAAAAGAATTAGAGTTTAAATAAATCAAACTCAAACCTATTTATACTTTTAATTTTAAAAAAATTAGTCACTACCGGCCTCTTGACAAGAATTATTTAAAAAAAATTAGTAAACGTGTTGGAATAAGCCACACGTAAACGGAAAAGTTTTTCTTTTTCTTTTTTCCTGGGCTCTTAGGTTGCCAGATGGGACATCAGGCATATTCCTTAGTCCTCCAATTCATTTTTTTTTCCTTTTAACCACCATCTATTAGACAAGTACAGCAAAATACTCTTTCACCATAACTAGACATCGCATAAGCTTCAAAGATGACTACATTATCTGCTGATACTGCCAACAATGGGTGAGTAAATGTGCATTTCTAGTTTTACGTCCATGTAATTTCACAATCACGTAGCCTTTTGTTTCATCCGTTTGATTTTCTGAGTTATGCAGCACCGTCGGTATCCATCACTTTTTTTTCTAATGGCCTTTTTCATGTTCTCGGGTGATTTAGTTGATGCCCATTTGTAGACTTTCTCAAGTTTTGGCCTTTTAGTGTTGGATTAGCATTTTTCTACAGATCTGTTGGCCTTCTGTTTCATCGTACTTGTCGGTTTATATAGGAAACGCCAACTATCCATGATCTGAGTAAACCTTGATTGTGCTTCGTGTAGAAAAGAATTCTCGTCTTTTACTTTCGTTATAACACTTTAAAACAAATTGGGAACTTGGGGGAGAATACATCTTGCTCGGAAATTAACTTGTCCTTTTCTATATAAACGTTGATTATATTTGTACTCTCCTATATTTCTCTATAAGTATAAACAAGGATTATGTCCAGCATGGGTTTCTGAGGTTTCTCTATCTTGTAAGCAGCACTATTTACTTCTAGAGAAGGAAACCAAGGTGATACGGACACCAAATTTTAGCATCGATCAGTTGAAGCATTATGTGCTGTGACTTATAATTGTTCGTTTACCAAAATCATGGCAACTTTAAATATGCATTGCTTGGAGACGAACTGTATATACACCTCAGTTGAATCAAGATAGATTTATATTACTGAGAAACTAAACTTTGATGGATTATCAAGTCATTCCTATTAAGGTGCATAGTGTCCTGAAATTTTTGAGTAAATGCAACAGGTATAATTGTACAATCTTAGATTGAACGGATTACTTTGGGCCGAGTGGGGCCACTGCCTGCTGTTGGATTCTTCTGCCAAAACTTTTTTGTTTGTTGTATTTGGATTCTTTACTGCATTTTCCTTGGTATCAATCTCTTTAACTTGTCATTGCAGTCAAATTTCTCTTTCTAGACTTGCTCCATTGGATGCAGTTCTATTCGATGTTGATGGAACTTTATGTGATTCAGATCCGCTCCACGTCATAGCCTACCGTCAATTGCTTCAAGAGGTAATGAATTTCTCAATTCAATCTGTACATGAGAGCTTTTGATTGCAAGGTAATTCGCACATAATGGGGGATTGGTTTGCAAAATAACCACGTTGTGTCATCCAACAGATAAATTTCAATGACGGGGTTCCAATTACAGAGGAATTTTTTGTGAATAATATTGCTGGCAAGCATAATAAAGAAATTGCCTTGTTTCTGTTCCCAAATGATCTTGAACGAGGCTTAAAGTTTTTGGATGATAAGGAAGCATTATTTCGAAGGTAGAACTTTACTTTTTAGCACACTAAAAAGTACTTTCTGTTAACAGTTTGGGTCTGGTAACACTTGATTTATAAATGTAGATTGGCCTCTCAGCAACTGAAGGCTATAGATGGACTCTATAAGCTCAAGGAATGGGTTGAAATGCGTGGATTGAAAAGAGCTGCAGTCACCAATGCTCCAAAACCAAATGCAGAACTCATGATTTCAACTCTTGGGCTGACTGATTTCTTTCAGGCTGTTATCCTTGGGGATGATTGTGAACATGGCAAACCACACCCAGAGCCCTACCTGAAGGCTCTTGAAGTGCTCAAAAGTTCAAAGGATCACGCCTTTGTTTGTGAGGTCTGTGTACAAGACGGACTGTATCCTTAAAAAGTTGCAAAACTTTTTCTAGACATCCTGGAACTGACTCTGAATTTTTTCTTTTTTCCTTTTCATTTTGAACTAGGACTCTGTTTCAGGGATTAAAGCTGCGGTGGCAGCTGGAATGCCTGTTGTCGGATTAACTACTAGAAATCCAGAACATTTATTGATGGAAGCAAAGCCTACATTGCTGATAAAGAATTATGAAGATCCAAAGTTGTGGGCGGCTCTGGAAGAAGTTGATAAGAAGGGGACTGCCAAAAAAACCTCTACTTGAAATGACACCTAGGCATTTCAAAGATTTGTTTGAACATTCTAGTTACACAAAAGCCTCTTGCTTCCTCTTTAAGCAGCTTAGGGGTTTAATAACACATGAATCAAACGCTCATGTCATCTGATTCTTCCCAATTATGGCACTGTTTCTTTGATATGTGATAAATGAGTATTTACCTGACAATTTGCCATAGTGGTTTTAGTCTATAATCTTATAAAATGACACTTCTTTTCTTAAGCCTGTGGACAATTCAATACTTGTCAAGAAAGTTCTTTCCATAGTGGAAAGTCTATGATCCTATTAAATGACATACTTCTTTATTTAAGCCTGTGGACAATTCAATACTTGTCAAGAAAGTTCTGGTAAATCAGTTGCACATCAAAGTCCTGAATCAATATCAGAACTGACCAAATATACAATAAATTTAAGTACACTGGATAGAAACAGATGGGAAACCAGTATACCACACGCGCATATAGCAGTTTAAGTTTGTAACAATAAAAAATGTGACTGAAACTTGTTCTAATGTAACCAGCTCCTTGGCTGTTGCGGAAAAAAATGGAGAGAACGGATTTCGTGGGAATATCGTTAGGATTGTTTCAGGAAACAGAAAGAATATCAGAAGAAAGAGAGATAAAACATCGATTCCATTGATTAGAGAGAGAACATTCACATACAATACTCCCTTACTGTAATCGTTTCATCCCATTTTAATACAATCACTATTATATCCTATATCGACGTCCACCATAGTAACTCTGGACTTATTATTTAAACGCAGCGTTCCTCCCTTCTGCTAACGTTTTCCATCATGTCTGGTTAAGCATCGTCTTCTTCACCTTCTTCTGTAACAATCCCCTTCTCCTTAATATTCTTGTCCACCAAATTAATCTCCGGGTAGCACTTCTGCAGGTCAAAAAGATACTCCCACGTTGCCCCCATTCTTCCTTCGTCTGACCATTATATTAACAGTTGTGTGACTACCTTGTTCCTTTTCGCGATCCGTCTATCCAGTACTACCACTGGTAGTTGTTCCACTGGAGCGATGAACTCTGGTAATGTGGGCGCAACTCTGCTCTGGTCCACTCTTGCCTTCTTCAATTGTGATACGTGGAAGAGAGGGTGTATCAATGACGTTGCGAGTAGCTCCAGCTTGTAAGCTACCTTCCCTATTTTCTGCAACACCTTGAATGGACCGTAGTACAATGGGGCTAATTTTTTATTGCTCCTCCTCTGCAATGTATGTTGTCGGTATGGTTGTAGCTTGAGTAACATCAATTCTCCCACTTCAAACTCACGTTCTGAACGTCTGGTATCCGCGTACAGTTTCATTCTGCTTTGCGCTCGCTATAAATGGAACTTCGTAATGTTGATTGTCGTCTCTCTGTCTCTGAGAACACGATCTACTTCTGTTACCTTCGAGTCTCCTTCTATGTATGGTGTGTAAACTGGTGGAGGATATCCGTATAAGACCTCAAAAGGGGTAGAATCAATTAAAGGTCTGTAGGTAGTATTGTACCACCACCCAGCTAAAGACAACCACTCACTTCATCGCTGCGGGGTTTCACCACAGAAACACCTTAAGTATGTCTTTAAAATTTTGTTTACGGCTTCGGTAAGACCGTCGGTCTGAGGGTGGTAGGCAGTAGAACATTTAAGCTGCACTCCTTGTAGTCTCAATAGTTCCTGCCAAAACCTGCTCATGAAAATTGGATCCCTATCGCTTATGATCGACTCCGGCATCCCATGCAATTTGAATACATTGTTAAGAAATAACTCTGCTATTTCACTAGCAACGTAGGGGTGTTTCACTGCTACGAAATGAGAATATTTTGTAAATCTATCAACAATCCCCATAATCACCGACTTTCCTCTGGATGTGCGAAGCCCTTCAATGAAGTCCATGCTAATTTCCCGCCAGCTTCCCTCCGGAATGTTTATAGGCTGTAATAGACCTAGGTAGGCTGAGTTATCGTACTTGTTTTTTTGGCAAATCATGCAGTTTTGAATGAATCTTCACACGTCCCTAGCCAAACCTTTCCAAAAGAACATATTCTGTATTTTCTTCGTCGTAGCTACTACTCCTGCATGGCCGCCCATCGCCTCGTCATGACTGATTCTGATTATCTTAGTCCTTAGTCCCTTGTTATCACCCACCACCAATCTACCCTTCCATCGTAACAATTCATTTTTCCATTCATAAACACTGGATTTCAATGTACCATTTTTCAACTTAATAATCAT
>JANZXR010000005.1:10053727-10102269 GCA_027575705.1 Erythroxylum echinodendron | reverse complement strand
AAAAAGCAAAATTTGTGGCTAGTGAAGAACGGGCACAGGAAAGGGACAGGCTTGACGGCACAGACCATCTCACGCCGCCAATCAGCCTAATTGAAGTCCTAGTACATCACAGGTCTGGTCCCTTTTCCGTACTTTTAGGTTGTTGTAGTAGTCTCGAGATAATCAGGTGGAGAAGAAAAAGCTTCTAGAGAACCAATCTAAAGGTTAACTTTTTGCTTTCTGAAAGAGAACTTTCTGTGACAGATATAACAAGATCCGTATAAAGCAAAGCTTATTTCACCACTAAAAAGACAAAAAGGGTAAGGTAAGTGCAAAGTGCCCAATTGTCATTCCTTCTGTATTTTAATGTCTAATTCGGAGATTATTGATCAGCTTTAACAAGCCAGAAAGCTATGTCTTCCCAAAATCTCAACTCATGGGAATACCCCTGCAGGAAAGTAGTAGGTGGTACAAAATGTAGGCTAATATCCACATAAAGAGAGGTACTTGAATGATTGAGGAAACAATAGTTACATTGTTTCATTAAAAGTTGCATCGATTCTAGTACAAGAGAGCGGTGCAATCCAACAATCCGAGCCCTGCTAGAAGTTCCAGTCTTGAAGCTTCATATCACTGTTACTCGTGGTTTACTAACAATCAACAATGCCCTAGTTGAACCGCAGTGGCATTGTTTACTTCGGTATAGCTCGACTTGGATTTACGATCATCAAGATGATGTTGGTAAATATAGGAAAGAAAGCCCCAAATAGCCAATAACATGGCTATGATCTTAATGCCCTCCATTTTATCATGAAAGAATACCGTAGCAAGAATAGGAATAATCGGCAAGCCAAGCGTGCCGATGACATTGCAGAAGAGGGAAGAAATCTCGAAAACCAGCCCCAACATGCCTACAGTCGAAATTTGCCATGATATAGCTGTCCAAATCAGATTCATCAAATAGGATACTTCTCCTTTTGTATAATTCTTCATCTCAGCTCCCAAAGTTTTCCATTCTCGACTTGCAAACAGGCCTAACAGTGAGCCACAACTTGCAACACAACTCGTGCATATCTGCATATTAAGGACAATGGAGAAAGTTTCTTGCTTTATAAACTTCTCAAAAGAAAGCTGCGCTAATGAAAGGTATAGGGAGTATCCTGCTGATGCACCAATTGTGCATATAAATCCAATTGTATACTTCCACTTTGAAGTGCCTGCAGGTTTCTCAGATTCTGCGTTGACAGCTAGAAGGCACGCAGATATGGTCAGAAGCACAAGAGAATTGAGAATAAAAGGTGTGAACTTCTGAGAATTCAGGAAAAATGAGAAGATTGCATTGAAGGCCAATTGTGTTGCACAAAGCAGAGAATAGGTAGAGACAGGAAGGTATAAGAGCCCATACGAGTACATCAAGTTGTCTCCAGTCATAAGCAAGCCAATGCCAATATAGATGAGTGCAAGTGTCCATAGACTTGATTCCGTGGCAAACAATGATCTGAAGCAATGAGGGGTTTTATTGGTGGCAGATTTAGCTGATGGATAGAAGAAAAAGAGTAGAGGTAATAGAACAGGAAAGCCAGCTGATTGAACAAATGTTGCCATCCATTTGCTATTCCCCCCCTTGTCAAAATATAACCTACCAAGAAGAGTTGCGGCAGCTTGGCCTGAGAGAAGAATGAGAATATAGCAGGTCACACGAAGCCACCAGACGAATTTCGGACGCTTCAGTTCACTCTTAACTGCAGAATTACCAGAACCAACGTTGGCCTCTTTGTCTTCCACAGCTGAAAGACACCAAATGATCTATTAAATAATATTGGTAGCTTTATTTGAATATCCTAAAGCCCACATGAAGATACATAATATTCAGCCATTTTCTCATGCTGCCTAACTAGATATATGTTCATCAATTGGCAATGATTGTAGACAACTCTTCAAGTCGTCAGACTAAATTTGAAGAGCATCTGCACTAGGCTCATATGCTAATGCTTTAGATGTCTCCATATCATGTTGAATTTAAATTTTCTAATACAATATAAAATGTTGAATGACAAATTTACGAGAATTAATAACGTCCCCAGCAGTAGAATAAACCTTGATCCGTCCCACGTTCTTAGCCCAAAACTTTTTCAAACTTTGTGGACAAGAAACAGAAATAAAAGTTTGAACATGGAAGCTAAAGCCTTCTTTTTTGATGAAATTTGTCATTACATACCTATTGATTGCAGGCGAAGATCTTGTGCAGGCTCCATGAAGTTTCAGAGAGTATAAACTCACTAAACCTAGTGTGTAGCAATTATGGAAATATCTTCTCTCAGTGATTGACATAAGGCCAAAAGACCTCCAGTCAACAGTTGAATATTTAATCTCTCAACTTGCAGTGCCAATATTTAATAACTTTTGGGACTGGTAGCGTGGAACAGTAATCAGCAGTCAAAGTTGAAAGTATTCAAATTTTTCATGCCTGACTTTTGCATCACATAAGTACAATTTCCTGACGTTATGTATCTAAAACGACAGTGATGAACTTGGTTATGGCCGAAATGAAATTAGTAATTCGTCAAAAGTTGCTGTATTCCTCGCAAAATTATCTGCAAACGTTCTGGAATAGGCTCAAGAAGGTATATATATCACAGAAATAATTGGCAGGTAATACATGTAGTTTCCTAATTCCTATGCTCCTCGTGAATCAGGAGTTCGCCTTACAACCATGTTCAAGGTAGTCTATCATGACAGCTAACACTTGAGATCAATAACGGACGATAGCTGGCTTACCGCAATAATTTGTAGGACTAGAACTCAAACAACATGCTGCATACAATTTTTAATAATTAAGCCCAGTGATTGCTCTCTCCTGTGCAAAAAGTTAACCAGGCAGGCCAAAAGTGAGGTGGGACTGCCGACTGCCGTGTCAACAACTTAGATCTTCGAAGTCAATGTGCATTAGGTTTCCTTCTCTGTCAGGATGATTGTGCGGATCATTTCTCAAGGAGTAATACAAAATAATTTGTCGTCATATAAGTTGTCTATCCGAGGACGTCATTAACCTGGAAAGAAAAAGAAAAAGAAAAAGTGATTTGATGTAAATTCCTTCCCAAGGCTGACACCTACCTATAAATTTGTATAGCCTGCAACCTTGCCATATTAAACAGGCAATAGATAGTAGCTTGCGATTGGTTCAGCTGTCCGTTCATTTTGTATTATAGATACTCATAAAATAAAACAAGATAGATACAGAATAATAGTAACAGATTTGTTTGCCTTACTACTAAGTACTAACTATGCAACTTAGCAGTATTCCATTTTTCCAACAAAAAGAACTGAGGTTAGCATCCGTAACAAAGTTATTTCTGAAAGAAGAGACGTTTTAAGTGCATGTGCAAGCAGGTTGATATATAATTTACTTTCTTATAGAGGATGGCAGTCTCTTGATAAACTATAAGATATAGTCGACTCTTGGCGTTTATAAAGGGCTGGTAAGCATGCGTAAAGACTCCAAATTTGCGATTCATATAGAATATAAAAACGTGGTTATTGCTTATTGGATTGAAGTAATTATTGGTATTACATTTGTAAATTAATTACTTCAAAGAGACTCAGTAAATCGAAAAGGAATGCGGAGCTAACATGACCCTTTCTCACTGTAGGGAAGAGAAAGTAATCTGAACTGAAAGCCACAGCTACAACAATTTCGTCTCTGACTTCAACTTCAAAATGTGAAAGGAGAGGGCATACCGGTTGAGATGGAACGTCTCTCTGGCTGCAAACCTATCGAACACTTTACACACCCCTCAAGTATGAAGAGCCAAAAATAAATAATCTACTTGGAAGGGAAGGAAATTGGATTATTAAAAAAAAAAAAAGTTTGCCGCCTATGGAGCAGAGATTTCTACGCTTTTAATTTGGCAAAAGAGAAATCTTGAGACGAAAATTCAGAAATGATTGGAGCTTTAAGTAATTCCTTTCGGCGTACTGCAACATGAACCATTTTATTCACTATCTTCCAAATGGTATGCACAGCATTCTTGGCGGATGAAACTGTATTGATTGCTCCAGCTACAACAACGTGCAGATCATTGCTCCAAAGTAATAATCACCTTTTTATATCTACAATCTACGCAGAAATTTTATACCAGAATAAATCACCAAGACTTAAAAAAACAATTTGTTATGATTCGTTTCCTTTGATCATTGACAACTTACGTACCACACAAAAAATAATGTTACATTTGTTCAACATTTAAAACTTCCCCATGTTCATCAGCTTGTTTGCTTATATGATCATGGTTTTCTTTATCCAAGCCCCAAACCTGCTGTTGCTCTTTTCCTGTGCTGTTGCTGCGAGATTTTAAGAGAGAGAGCTGATCAATCACGATAGCATTTCTCTTATAGTTCCAAACAAGCATTGAGATATAGTCCTGAGGTGAAACCAGACCTTGCTCTCTAATGCATCGACGTTGCTCCTCCAAGGTTCTTGGATCATCAAGACTTATATACTCAAGCAACGCCTTCTCATGATCAGGTCTCCAATTGGTTGGAAAAGGAGTATAATCAGTCTCAGGTACAAGAGACATCCTGGTATACTGAAGCCCATCAATTGACTCGACAAGACCCATCCTTAGCAAGTTATGGTACTCTGGGGAGGCCCCTTTTCTCTCCTTCAAAGGACGGCTCAAGTTACGTGAACCAATCTTATAAACCTTCGCACGTGAACGGAGCTTATATTTTGCAGCATAAAGCTTTGCAAGTGAACCCCTTAAGATGTAAGAACAGAAGTTAACCACTTTCTTTCGATTGTCAGCATATCTATACCACTCGACCATGGTTGTCAGGAACTTGTTCATTTGCGCATTCGTGTGAGCTTGAGTGGCATGGAACATTCTAAAACAAGGCTGTGGATCAGGATCCCTATCCCCCTTTATAAAATGTAACTTCCTAAATTGCTTAACGCATTGTTTTAAGCTTGCTGTGACTGACAAAAGTGTACCCACACCCTTTTCACTAATGATCTTTCCACCAGTCGCAGTGTACCGAAGAGTTGGATAAACAACCCTTCTGCACAACACATGGTCAAGAAACATGATACCCTTTGTTATATGTTCTATTGGGAGATTCTCATTGTCAAGCTTGAGCATGTACTTCTGATCAACAAACTCAATCAATTGCTTTCTCAATGTAGCGGCATCTGCCCTAGGACCACGCACACCGATCAAAATATGACCCCCATATCTTATATAATCAATTTTTCTAGTCTTATCAGGGCCACTTGTTGGCACAAATTCTGGCCAAGATGTATTGCCCTGCTCTTCCTCCCCTTCCGGGCTGTTCCAAATAACATCACTTTTTGACGGATGATAGAACTCCTTAATCTTACCCTCCATCCATTGGTCCAGTTCATCAAGGCAGATATTAGCCACAAGAGGAGTGAGCATTCCGCAATGCCCCCAAGAAGGAGTCTTCTCTGCCTCCTCAGGTGCAAATCCAAAAAAGGTCTCTAACCAATATGGATCCGGCTTTGGCTCATCTTCTGCCAACACCCTCTTTTTCTGATACTTTCTCTTCTTTTTCTTCTTTGGTAATTCCACAGCACTTGTAATTACAGGTGTAGTCAATGCTGCTTTCACCAAATCAATCACTTTCTTATCTCTAACATCCCTCATTAATGCACTTATCACCAACCCCACCTTCATTCCATCCAAAACAGTGCTCAAATCACCTTTTATGTACCACAAATACCCTGCAAATTTTCTCCTAATCACCCTCAAAACCGTATGTGCATTTCTACCGGGCCTAAATGCATATGACTTTTGTGAAAAGCGTGCTTCATATATGGGTTCCAGAATCATAAACAACACCTCCTGTACTATCTTATCCTGAAATGGAGCTGGCTGAGTGGTTGTCAAAATTGCTTTAATTTTCCTCTTAGATAAAGACTCATAATCCGTCTTGTCCCTTGGAGACTTAATGTAAAACTGCAACCGAGCACCCCACTTAAATCTATCATCAAGGACTGCATTTCTCAGTGCCAATAAATCCTCCAATGCAGACCTTTGTATTGCATTACGAGGCATATAAGCTCCCATTTCATCAGCAGAAACTTTCTGATAAGCTAACACCCACAATTCAAAACGGCGAAGATATTGGGTCAAATTGTTAACAATTCTATCAGGTTCACGGAAGTTGTCAAGCCACATTTGGGAGCAAAGTGACACGCCATCTTCCTTCATCAGTTTGGAAGGATCGTCATCAGGCAGTGGTGTTCGCACCCGGTGCATAGGGGCGCAAGAGAGAAAGCGTAGGAAAATTAACCCATTAACCCTGTGGTTTAAGGGACTGGATTGATAGGCAGTGGTAATATGATTGGGCTTGGAAAGAACTTTATAAGTGTATTTGACAAAGCGAAGAAGCATTTTGTGATGTGGAATCACTTCTACAGCTATCTTAGACCATTATCCGAGTTCATAAAAAAGTATACTCAGCCAACTATAACCTAAAATCAAGCAAACCTTTAAATTCCAAAAGAAAAAAAATCGAGCAAACCCAGTTCAATGACAAAAGCCGAATCTAAACATGGAGAAACTGAATGGAGACTGAAAAGGGTGATCGCGTTTGAGTTATTACCGGAGCTTGCAACAAACCCTTTCACCTGTGAGCTTTGATGCGAAGATAAAACACGAAAAGCTTAAGACTCGGTGATTTTGAGGTGCTTTTGGCTAGCCCACGAGATGTTTGTATTCTTGCCCGAGGGTTTATGACGGTTCCTTGAGGTTTATCAAACCTGTGGGTTGAGCACTGTGAAGCTGCTGTGGAGAAGCATTGGGTACTTTTAACATTAAACAAATTAACGGGTACAGTTATCGCTGGGTTAATTGTTTAGTTCAAGAATATTTCTGATTTCGCATAGATCATTAGATTGTTTGGCCTTTTATTTTTAATTTTTTTTCGTTTTTTAATAAATTAAAAATATAATTAGGTGAGAATTGTAATAAAAATAAAAACTTAGTTAAATTTTATAATAAAAAGTAAAAATAAAAAACTTGTTTAGTTTTATTATTCTATTATATTCTTATTACAGGATTAGATGCAAGGATATGAGTATTGTATAGTACTACATGATATCGGCCGTATTAACTCAAAAATAGTAAGGTAATCATATATTTGTACCGGTTTATTGTATTAACCGATACAGTACTTGAGATATTAGTAAAATACTAGATTAAATTAAAAAGTTTAAAAACTTATGAAGTAAATTGAAAAAACAAAAGAATGGTTTAGCTATAATCTAAAAATGATTCCCGTATATATTTTATAAAAACGTGACATCAAAGTAAATAATAAAGTGACTAAATGACATGAAAATAAAGACATCACTTTACAAATTTTACGTCGACAAGATATGCCTTATTTATCAAGATAAAAAATCTGTTAATATGGTTTTCAGCCTATTAGGAGTATCTTTACAAATAAATGTAGGACAGATATTTAAATATAAATGTAGGACAGATATTTAAATACTCACTCGAATTAGCTGAAAGTTTCCTAAATAGACATCACTGTTGTCGCTCCTCTCTCCATTTGGCGTCACCCTTCTCTCTTCCTCCTGTCGTTACCACTTATAGCTCATCACTCATGTCATGAAGTCATGCCATCTTGCTCTTACTCTTAGAGTCTTGGACCTCTCCTCCTCCAGCCATCGTCCACCGTCCAACGCTAATGCCATTGCAAACCCCTCATGTCGCCAACATGTCACTATTATTCAACATTCAACGATCTAGTAAAATAGATCAAGGTTGTTTAAGCAACCAATCTTCAGATCCTATAACGCATATTATGACTTGATTATTTGGATGTTTTTGGTTCTCTATTATGTGTATTTCTAGTTAGAAAAGGTAGTGCCTAATTGTAAAAGTTGGTTTATAATTAATTGAGTTATGTAATTACACAAAATGGATTCACTTACAAACCATTCAAAATATTATCATATAAGTATGAATTTTAGCTGTCGAAGTGTAGTAGTCAAAGGATTCTTTGATGTTTAGACTAAGAAACATGAGAATTAACGTATATACCTCCAATATGATCCAAAGAATGGCGGTTATTCATTTCTCTCTTACAGCATTTGCACAATCTTTTTTAGCATATGAGATTTAGTTTTCGCTCAATGTTAAGTCTCAAAGTATCAGAGTGGTTTATTGGTGTATGTATATGTATATGTAATAATTACCCTTATCATAAATTAGGGATTTGTTAGGGTATCAATTATTAATAAAGTTTATCTGGGCCTTACAATTGATTTATTTAGATATAATACAAAATATAGTGATATTCTTGGATAGAATTTGCTTAACCCTCAAATTTTCTCAAGGGAACATTTATATAAGTTCATGAAGTTTACTTGCATGTCTATATCATATGATTATTAAGAAGTTGTTATTTCTCTATTTCTTCCTGCTTTTTTACACATAACTTATTCCACATTTTCAATGTCACTAGTAGTTGGTAATTTGGATTCTTGGATTATTAAATTTGAATATAAGATGTATGCATGTTTTTAAAGTTTAACTTGTATATATGTTTTTAGAATCTAATATATGCTTTTGTGTTTATTTTCAGTTGAACAATACATATTTTATGATAGTAGTTGATATTGAAATTAAGTTGGAAGAACACTTTATTTTCATATGAAGTTATTAATTTAATTTTGATATATATCTTTATTTATTTTATAGATAAATAGAGGAAAGTTTAAGTATTCCTAATCATTTAACCTCTTTAGGTTTAAAAAGATTTGATGATCCAGCTTGAGTTCATTCTAGATTAGGTCCCTGTATGAAGAATTGTACAATTTATTTATATTACAACAAATATTTTAAAGATGGAGGAATCACCAAATTAAAAAAGCATTTAGCTAGAATCAATGGTAAATACAAATGAAGAACTTGCTTGAAGAGTATCAAAATGAGAAAGATAAAAGGCAAATATTGATACTGGGGATGTTAAAGGTGTTATTCTTACCTAATAAAAAGGGATTGTTGCACCCAATATGAGGATGAGAAGAAGATAAAAGCCTAACTTTTTATACCATGAACATCTTCTAGAGCTCATTCTTCAATTTATAATGTCTTAAAATCTAAAAACGCAGCTTATAATGTGGACATGACAATGGTTAAATGGGTGGTATGATATAAGTGTATCATTCAATACTGTTTAGTTTTATTATTACCAGCCTATTGTGAATGCTATTACCTTTTATGGTCTAAGATATAGAACTCCTTTAATTGATGACTACAAAGTTAATCTTCTAAGAAGCTCAGTTTGTGAAATAAAAAGTTATTTGCATCAAAGAAAAATGACTTAGGCAACTTATGGATATTCAATCATATGTGATGATTGGATAACTAAAAAACATAAGTATATTATTTTTTTAGTTTATTCTATTAAAGGGGCAATGTTTTTTAAGTTCATTGATGCATCTGACTTTGTTAGAAATGTTGATAGCCCCTTTTAGATATTTGATGAAGTTATAAATAAAGTTGGGCCTAAAAATATTATAAAGTTAATCACTAAGAATGATTCTACTTATAAAACAACTGAAAAATGATTGTAAAGTAGGTATAATTCTTTTTATTAGATTCCTTATATTGCACATTGCATTGACCTAATGTTGAAAAATATAGGAGATCTTAGATACTTCTTATCATTAATAAAATTATGAAAAAAAGACAAAAAGGTGACTAAGTTTATCTATAATCTTATATAGGTCCAAAATTTAATGAGAAAAGATTTGACCAATGATATGGATTTATCTAGTGATGCCATTATAAGATTTACAACTAATTTCTTGTTAATTTAGTGATTTGTGCAAATGAAGAAGGAGTTGAAACAAATGCTTACACGTGATAAGTGGTTTAAATCATGCCAGGTCTAATGCCAGAATGGGGGTTTCTAAAGATAAGCTTGAACATTATGAATTTTGGTCCCAATGTCAAATTTTCATCTAAGCTTATGAACCTTTAGTGAGAGTAGTTTGGCTGAATCATAATGATGAGAAGGAAACAATAAGTCATTTTTATTATGTCATGGAGAAGGCAAAGGAAGCAACCAAGGCCAATATGAAAAATATGCATTCTTTGTATACACCTTATCTCGTAGTCATTAATAAAAGATGAGAAAGGTAATATACTCTTCGTTATTTGCTACACAGATATTTTTGAATCCTAATGTCTATTTTAAACCAAGTTTTATAAAGAAAGTTAAAGTTAATAGGGGAATGCTATTAACTATCATAAAAAGTATTGCATATTAGATGATACAAGATCTTCGTAGCTCACAAATGAAGGCATATAAGGATGTATGTAGTGATTTTGGGATGCCCATTGTAATTAATGAAAAAAACATAATCCATTATATATTTCTTCACTTTTATTACCTATTTGAAATTAATCATCATTTTATTTTATTTATAAGGTTACTTTTATTATTATACAATTACTTGGTAGGACTAATTTAAAAGTGATGTTCCATAATTACAAAGAATTACAATTCAAATTCTTAGGCAATGTGTGACTACAATTGGATATGAAAGGAATAGGAGCAGATTTGAATTCATCCATTAAAAAAAGAAATAGATTGAAATACGAAAGATTGAACGATTTAGTCTTTGCTTGATATTACTTAAAGTTTCGAGAAAGATATGTTATTATCATTATTAAGTTGAATATAGTTTCTTGTAATTTTCTTAATAATTTAATTTTACTTGTTTACTATGACTCTTACTTGAACGAATAGTTCTACATATCCAATTTACTTTAAACAAATTAATCTTTTAACTAATTGAGATTCTACATAACCAAGTTTTATAAATGAGAGTGGCTTGGAAGAAAATCTTGTATGGGAGAGTGTTGTCATGTTATTTAGTGCAATAAATTTGAATGATGGTAATAATGAAACTCCTTACAATTATAAGAATTGTATACTAAATGAAAATGGAATCCATATGATTTGAGCAAATATTACATTGAATAAGGTACCAATTTTTTCATTTTTTTATCTTTTATTTTGATTTCACTTGTATTTGATATATTTGTTAAATTTTATATATGAAATATATGTTTTGATATAATTATTTTTTATCGTATGATGTAAATTGTAATATTAAGTACTTTTATATTATTCTTAAATTTATATCTGCATGATAATTAAATAATCTTTTTCTTATATTAATTTATCATACTGTTATATATGAATATGTGAAAAGTAATATTAATTGAAATAAAGAAATAGTTGTTGTTTCAAATTTATATTATTATGACTTTTGGTTACTTATGGACTGGTAGATTTGAGTCTTATAGGTTCAACATTTGTCAGGTAAGTCACAGATCTGTTGAAAATGGAGCTTCATTTTGCTTCTTCAAACTTTGCTATTAGTTTATGCTTGCTTTTGCAGCACTCTATTTCTTGTAATTTGTTCTTAGCAATTCTACCAGATCTTTGGTTTTCGGGACTATCTTTATTACTTATTCTTTCTCCAAATATTCCTTTTTAGGGTTATTTGTTTCATTGCTGTGCAATTGTTAATTATTTGATGGCAATTAAGTGCTATAATTTTATTTTACCTTTTTATTATTACTTTACCCTATTTATTTATTTATTTATTAGGTATCTAGCTATTTTATCACATTTTATTTATCTATTTATTCTCTACAATCTTCTTTCACATTTGCAAAGCTTTTTACAGTTTTTTTAACCCTTTAACCCTATCTATTTATGTATTTATTGAAATTTTAGTTACATAGATTTTTTCCGCGCTAATTTTACCTTTTCTCTGTCACCTGCATCATTCATATATTGTCTCATTTGCATGTAGGTCCACCGGAAACAGCCTCTCTACTATGTAGGGGTAAGGCTACGTACTATCGAACCTTCCTAGACCCCACTTCATTGCGGGATTTCAAACTGGGTGTTGATGATGATGATTCAATTTTGATACTACGTGAATGCTTGCTCATTTTTATCTCCACTATTCTGCCTTTTTTTAATACAGCGGAGGCGGCAAGACGTAAAGTTACAAAATTTCCCCTTTAGGGTGGGTAAAAGAAACGTTGGTAGTCGTTTGCTGAGGGCGGGGTGTTAATTGCGCCAACTGTCTGCATTGATGTCTCAGTATTGGAAAGATGAGAGCTTTAACTGGAACTCTCTGGATCTGAGGGGGAGTTTGGAATAGCATTGTGTGTTGACTCATTGTTGTCATCGTTCACTTCTCTCCTCCTGGTTCCTTCTTCTCTAACTTGTTGGGGTTCTTGTTCGTAGATTGTCACTGTGTGTAGATCCCCTCTGAAACCTTCTTAGCGAGATAATCAGTCACCTGGTTGTGTTGTCTTCGTATATGATTGTAGATGTTGCTTGTAAACCTTTGTGCCGATTGTCTGATATGGTCGGCGATCGTCCCTCCTATTGTTGTTATGTTGTTGGATCTGTTGAGTATTTGGATCACCTCTTTGGAGTCAGTCTCCAGGATTAGGTTTTAAATTCTGTTGCTTTCTGTGATCTCCAATCCTTGCTTGATTGCTCACAGTTTCGCCATTAGCGGTGTGCATATTCCGATGGGCTTGGAGAATCCACAAATCCAGGTTTGATTTTCATCAAATAGGGCCCCTCCGATGGCAGCATATTGACTGGATCTTGAAACCACTCCATCGATTCTCAACCTATGGTGGTGAGGTAAGGAAGGTAACGGGTTTCATTCTTGTGTTTTTGTTATTGTAGCCATCCTCTGTCTCTAGTTCCTTGGAGCATGTGCTTTGATTTTGTGAAAGATTGATTGTGGCATGTATATTGCTTTTTGGAAATATTCCCCGTTCTTTACTGACCAATGCATCCAGCACGTCGTGGAAAACCATATTGCAAATTGTATATTCCCTTGCACACAATTGAAAGCTAAGTTAGTTTTGATCCACTGTTTGATGTTTGTTTCCCGCCAAAACAGATCTAGTAGGTCTGATGTAACCAAGTTCCAAATCTCCTTGCTTCTGTTGCAGTCTCTGAGAATGTAAAAGATTGATTCCTACGAACCACATTTGAGGCATTGGCCTATTTCTGCTATGTCTTTGTCAAACCTTTTTTTGTTGGTCCATAGACTTTCTGTGGCCACCTTCCACATGAAGGTTTTGATTCTTTCGGAGGTTTTGAGTTTCCAAATTGTTCTCCATACGGGGTCTTGGTTGTCATCTGAATTTTCACAAAGCTTTTGATATGACGAGGTCGTCGTGAAAGTGCCGTCTTTGGTCCACCTCCATTTCAGTCTTTCTTCTCCTAGGAGAGGGGATGGTGGAGGGGTGGCCATGATTTCTAGTAGCATTTGGGAAGGCTGGAAGCCTGCTAACGTGGTGTAATCCCATGCTCCGGAGTCAGTGGTGTAGAATGTTGTCTTTGCTTGCAGTTGATTGAAAGGAACGAGTTTCAGCTTATTCCTTCCTTTTATCTAATCCATTTCAAATGGATTTGAAATTTCCCTCTTATCTTTCATGTGGGTGTTTGAGATGAAGGCTAGATTTTTGGTGCTCTATTGCATGTTATCTTCTCCTTTGCATTTTTTCTCCTCTGGTTCGGATTTTTTGTACTTTGTATTTTATCTTTTACTTCTACTACTGTATCATTTTGTCTTTTTTCTCCTCTACTTGACATTTAGCGCTTTACTCTCGTGGGCTGCATTCTGCTTGTTTTTGTTGTCATTTTGGTGGGTTTATTTCTTGTTTTTCTAGCCTTCCTTCTACAATGTGTTTCACATAATGAAACCCTTTATGTGAACTCTTGTGGTCCTAAGTGTAAGTTAAATAATGATAATTTAGCAAATTTATGGCAAAAGCAATTAGGTCATATCTCAAAATCAAGAATTGAGAGACTTGTGTTAGATGGGATTTTGCATTCCCTGATTTTTTAAACTTTAATGTTTGTGTTGAATGCATCAAAGGAAAACAGACTAAACAAAATAGATTGGGTGCCAATAGATCTTTAGGAGTCTTAAAATTGATACATACGGATATTAATGGTCCAGTCCCTTCGGCTTCATAGAATGGTCAATGATATTTTGTATCATTCATAGATGATCACTCACATTATAGGTACCTATATCTAATTCATGAAAAGTCAAAGTCGTTGGACATATTCAAAAGTTTCAAAGATGAAGTTGAAAATCAATTATATAAGAAAATAAAGTGTGTCAAATCTGACCGTGGTGGTGAGTACTATGGCGATATGATGGTTCAGGAGAACAACATCCAGGACCTTTTGCCAAAGTAATTGTCTCATTTGGCTTTGAGACAAATATTGTTGAAGATTATTTGTATCACAAGTTCAGTGGCAGTAGGTTTATATTCCTAATTTTGTATGTTGATGACATACTTCTTGCTACCAATGATAAGGAAATGTTGCATGAAACCAAGAAATTTCTATCAAAGAAATTTGAGATGAAGAATCTTGGTGAGGCTTCTTTTATTTAGGAATCCAGAGACATTGAGATCGCTCTCAAGGTATTCTTGGATTATCTCAAAAGGGCTATATAGAAAAAGTGTTTAAAAGATATGGTATGCAAGATTGTAAACCAGAAGATACCCTTATCACTAAAGGAGATAAATTTAGTCTCAACCAGTGCCCTAAAAATGACCTTAAAATTAAAGAGATGCAAATGATCCCCTATGCTTTGGCAATTGAGAGCTTAATGTATATTCAAGTTTACACTCGTCCAGATATAGCATTAATCGTTGGAATGCTAGGCAGATATTTAAGCAACCATGGGATGGATCATTGGAAAGCAGCAAAAAGGGTTATGAGGTACTTACAAAGAACTAAAGATTATATGCTCGCATACAAGAAGTCAGATTGTTTGGAGATCATTGGGTATTCGGATTCTGACTATGCTGGATGTCAAGATAGTAGGAGATCCACTTTAAGCTACATTTATATGTTGGCTGAAGGAGTTATTTCTTGGAAAAGTGCTAAACAAACCCTTGTAGCTTCTTTTACCATGGTGGCAGAATCTGTAGCATGTTATGATGCATCTAACCATGGATTATGGCTGCGAAATTTTGTCACTGGGCTGTGAATTTTAAATGGTATAGAAGGACTAGTAAAATTATATTGTGACAATAACTCGACAGTTCTATATTCCAATAACAATAGGAGCTCGACTCGATCGAAACACATTGAGATAAAGCTCCTGGTTGTAAAAGAAAAGGTTCAGAGTGAATAGATTTCTATAGAGCACAGTGGGACAAACTCCATGATTGTGGATTCGCTTACTAAAGGATTAACACCAAACATCTTTCATGAGCACACTGCTCGTATGGGTGTTACATCATTAAAGGATATTTCGGTCTAGTAGGAATTTATTTGTATATATATGTGTGTTTTATTGCTCTATTTTATGTTATAGACACATTTTATGTATTTGGATATTTTCTACATAAATAAAGTATCGAGTTTATCCACACTCTGATTTTGATTTAGTTTTATCTCACTAAAATTTAAGGGTGGACCAGTTGAATATAAGCATGTCAAGATCTCATAACATGTAAATTACATGCTAATCCATAATAGATCTATGTCATTTGACTATGTTGATTGGTGTGACTATTAGTTGGTTTAGTTATGTTACGTGTGATGAAAGCTACTTTAATCCCATATCAATATGGTTAATGGACAAGATTTTTTGGCATACCTCATATGATAGCAAAATTTTGAGCTCATAAGGTTATACACATTTACAAGGTAACATATGTAGTCCAAGTAGGAGATTGTTGGAAAAAATTTCAATATATGGACATATATATGGAATTTGTTGTGTATAGGCTATCTTAGAAAATAATTAATTAATTAGGGATCTAATAAAGTTCATAATGATTATTGGGTTATTAACTTATCATGGAATTAATATGTAGATACCATTATGTTATTTTCAATTTGTTAAAGGGCCAAATTGAAAAGAACCTATGATTACATCTTTTAAAATAGTTATGGTCCCCAATATAAAAGAAAGCTGCAGACGCTTTCTTCTTCCCTTAAGAGAGAAAACAAAGAGATTGGCAGTTCTTTTAATATTAGAACATCAAACCATCAACAACCAAACATGGGGGCACCGTGGATCAAGGTATGCCTTCATAACTAACTCTTCTTCTTTGTTCTCATTGAATTAAACATGGAGTATGAAATTAGGTGTTGAAAAAAGGAATTGAATTAAATCTTAATTTTGGATTCTACAGAAATTATAGAAGAGGATAAGACGATGTGCTAAATGATGAAAAGAAAGATAAATGATGGAAAAGAAATAGAGAACAAAGATAAATAAGTGTTACTGAAATAATAGAAGTTTCAAGATAAGAAAATTAACATTCAGAAAATAAACACCAATTTAAAGATAGAATAATAGTACCCATATATGAAAAGTAAGAATTGTTGAATTGCATCAAGAAACAATCATCAATAGTTGTCAGTGGTCAAAGACAGAAAAATAGGGATAAATGTACACATGAAATAGTGATAAAAATCGTTGATTATAGGCAAGTTATTTGCTAATAGTTAGAGTCGTTGATGGTCAAATTCATTGAGAGTGGAAACCAACGAAATAGAAAGAAATGCGTATGGGTTTTTTTTAGTTTTGGAATCAAGTTTTAGAAACTTATTATGCCAATAGATGAAAACACAATATTTATGTTTTTTGTAAACAAGAAACTAAAACAAAGTACAATAAACATGTCTTTTTTCTTTATAATCATAAGAAATAGAACTAAACGTCTCTTAAATTTTAAACATATAAAAATTTTCTCATAGATAATTAACTTTAATAATGTTCTGAATATCGTGTATAGAAGAATAATTTATGCTTTGTATACATTCACAATAACTAATTATATAAATCCTTATGATATTAATAGTCCGTAATTATTTCTTTTACGGAAGAAAAGTGACATGTAACGAAATAAGATAGTCTATTAAGAGTGAAAACTATAAAAATTCAAATTGCATTTAATCTCTAAAAAAATTAAACTGTTCCCAACTAATGCATTCAGTCTAACAAACAACCATTTTTAGGTCCAAAACTACCAACAAAGAATTCATAAGACTTGCGAGCCCACCAAGCATTATTACAGTTACTGAAGAAAATAAGAAAAGAACTAACCAATATAAAAGGTCCAATGGACAATCCTCCTACAGATGCTGTCCTTTAGTACACTAAAGGTTGAAGGTATGTTTTACCTATTAATGTTTACACCAAATTTTAACTTAGACCCAAATATTTTGGAGTATTTAAATAAATCCATAACATTTCAAAATTATTTGAATTAAACCCAATTGACAGAATAATTTACGCAGAATACTTAACTTCGTCAATATTCTATCAGTTAAGTATTATATTAGCATTAATGTGATTTTTTAAAATTAATTTATCTTCTTTATATGGAACCTAACAATACTACGTGAAACCTATATGACACTGGTGAACCCTCCTCTTTTCTCCTTTCTTTATTTTCTTTTTTGCAAGACCCCAAGAGTTGGTCCCTAATTTCATATTTAAAGGATAAAAACTATTTTTGCGTCAAGTTCTTATGGGCTTCAGAAAAAATTGTCAATTGCAAAGGAATGAGATTTTAATCCCTTCCTGGATGGAAACAATTATCTCCAAATAGATAAATCAAAAAATCTTCCCAAAATTTGCAGTATCTAATGCTAAGAAGCAAAGTCCTACAAGGAGATAAAAATCCAATAAGGGAAAAGGAAAAAAGATTTACTAGACTCTTATGAAATTACCAAATTAAAAAAATAGAAAACTAAATTTAACCTGTCATGAGATGGCTAAAGAAGAAGGTGGTTACAGAGCTATCAATAGTGATTGTAAGAGAAGACAATGATGAGCAGGATATGGTGGATAGCATGGAAAAGAATGGTAGGCTTATAAATGCAACTATTGGGTAAATGATTGATGTTCTAATTTAAATCACAATAGCCCAATAAATGATGCAACATAAGCAATGAAAAAGAAAAAAAAAGTTGAGTATATATCTAATGGTGATAAAGATGAAATGGTCGAATAAGTTCTTTTTTGTTAAAATAGGTCAAGCAAAGAGTGTGCCCTCTTTTAATATGAGATAAATAATCTAAAAGAGACGTTATACTGGTAATATTTAATGAATGCAAGACTAGAGTTCATGCTTTCTTCCTAATGATTTTATAGTTGATGTTTCAAACTAGACAAATATTGAGGTTCTATTGAAACTCAAGGTCTCAAATCAAAATTCAAGAATTTAATTAACAATATCAAAACAAGGAGTAGTACGGTTTTATGGAGAAGGCAAAAAATAAAGGAGAAAAGAGGGCTTAGTTTAGAAGCAGGGCCTAGTACCACTTGGGCTCCATATGATACTGTGAATCACATAGAAAGTGAAAAGATTAATAAAAAGTTGTAACCAACAGAATCCTAACAAAGTTAAGAGTTTCATCAGTTGAGATTTTTAATTCAATTAATTTTTGAATATTAGGGTTCTTTGTAATGTTCCCAAACTTTTAATCTAAGTTAATATTTAGTATAAATGTTAGGGACTAAAACATACATTTAGCCTTGTACCAAATAAAACCAACCTTCTGCCAAATATTATAGAGAAATCCATCAACATGACATTAACCCATATATTAAAATATCATCTATCCAATTAGGGAAAAGAATCACAACCTCAAAATATATGGAGGAACATCAGGGATTGTGGAAGTTCAAGGTGTAAAACAAGGATGTATCATTGTTTCATTTGAGGTTACAAAGAAGCCTATCAAGCAAATGTTGGATGACGTTAAAGTATATGTGCTACATCTTAATTTCAAGAATCAAATTAGGGTTTTTGATTTATGGATTTAGTTGGTTTCAAAGTTAGAAAGGAAGAATAAATAAAGAGTAGAGAGAGAAAGTAACATAAATTTAGTTGATACAAAAGTTAGTTACGTCTCTTCAATGAATGACCATTAATAGCCATTAAAACACATATCCTTACAACTATATGTTTATATGTCCTATTACTTTAGACTAAATCCTCTATTAGATAATATTGTTTTTATCTATATCAACCTCCCTTTTCTTTGACATCATTTTAGAAATCCTCTTCTTTTTTTTAGTTTTAAGAATGATTCCCTCCTCAATAACTTTTTCCACAAGGTTTCAACACAACGTTGTTGTAATTTGTATAAAATTTGCCTTGAATAATCACATTTATCATCAAGTGACCATTAGACCAAAACTTATCCCATTTTTTTATTTTGATGCTTAACTGCATGCCTGCGACAGTTAGTCACTAAATGTTTCAAAACATATTAAACTACTCCAAGATGGTGGTGTTGAATCATCATACTTCAACTACCTGTTTCTTAATTTTGTAAAGTGTTATGAATCTTGGAATCCTAAGGAAGTTCAAGATAGTAAGAAACTTTACGTACCTACTATAAAACCCTAAATGACAATAAAAAATAATATAATTTATGGTATTCTCTGTTGCACATTATTATATTGATGAAGTTGAAGCTTCACACAAGCCCATTCATCCACCTCTCATCTTGAACTTTACTTATCTACCAATTGCTCATCCGATTCTGAACACATCAAATATGAGCTTGAAAAACTGACGAGCTCCCTCAGTATAATCCACCATCAAAAGTTTAGAATCATTTGCCAATATGGAACATGTATAAGAGGTACAAATCTACACAAACTTTATCGTCCACTATTAATATGCCTTTATAACAAAGTAAATTATTACACTAAGTGTAAGTTGAATTCTACAACTCTCCTTATTGTATTTCTGTGTCAAAAACTATAAAGTTACATTTATGTCTTACCTCTTGCTAATTTCTTACAACAAAAAGTTATGAATTTGAGAATCCATCAGAGCATACAATTTCCCACTATCTATATTTGATAATCCATCATCGACAGTGTTATCCATTCCTTTTTTATATTGAATTTCAAAACCAAAACTAGGAAACTTAAGCAACCAAGTTTTGAAACTAGCTCAAACTTACCCAAATAGTATTTACAAATCAAATTCATTAAGTTTTGAAAGGTAGAAGGAGCATTGATTAAACCAAAAGACACAACCAAGAACTCATAATGCATTTTTATGGGTCTTTGAAGATAGTTTTCTGAATATCTCCATCAAACATTTCAATTTAGTGATAACCAATCTCATGTCCAATTTAGAAAAGAATTTAGCACCTCTTAACCCATCCAGTAGCTCCTCTATCAAGGGAATTGGGAATTTGTCCTTCATAGTGCACCTAACTTCCTCCATATTCTGATTAACTTGAGTATCATTTTGAAATAAAGAGTAGAGAGAGAAAGTAATAAAAATTCTATCAAGTCAAAAATTAGTAACATCTCTTCCATCGATAATTAGTGTGACCATTATCACTCACCCTACAAACTATTTACACATGTTTTATTAGTTCAAAATAATTCCTCTATCAAATGACATCATTTTTATCTATATTAGCCTCTCCCCTCCTTCGACATTGTCTTAGTACTCCTTAAGTTCTAACTATATCATTTTGACACCGGATCAATTGTACCATAAGTTAACCTTTTGAAGGATGCCAATGTTATTCATATAGAGAATGGTGTGGAATTGGTGAATGATGTAGGAATTTAGTCTTACTCCTTGACTGTAGCATAAACAATTAATGGCTTCAATTTTACCATCAACATGTTGGTGAGAAGCAAAATTTTAAGTGATAGAGAAAAATGAGCTTTTGTTTGTTTGGAATTAAGAAAAGAAATTTAGATTAACAGGGATAAAGTTTTTTAATACTTTTTATGTACTTGCTATAAGAAGCTTTTATTTAGAATTTTTAAAAATAAGAAAATATTTAGTATTTCATAATTCTTTTGAAATGTTAACTGATTAAAAAAAGTTATGTGGCCTTGATAAGAAATTTACTATGTCTGAATTTCCTATATGTAAGATGGAATGACTTTTCAAATAATGAAAGATGAACAAAATATAATAAAATTAGAATATAGATACTATTTTGATAATATTTAACTTAATATTACAAAAAAACATCATGAGTTAAATTATATATTTTTAAAAATTATCAAAATATTAAAAATTATCATTTAACAGAAATTTATAGTAGAGAAAATAATAATGCAAACAGTGATGCAAGATTTAATGATCAACACAACAATAAAAGCCTACAAGTTGAGGTTGGAACTTTTTATATGATGAAATGCCAACATACATACCCCCATCGCCTGGATTTTATCAGAAACATGTGAATGCAGGTAGGATGTCATAACTAATGAAGAAGGAGGATTCTTGCAGTACCAACCCCATCCATTCATTATTTTTGTTAAGAATCAATTCACCTTTCTTTATCTACTAGGTATTACATGTCCCATAAATGTTGCAACTAATATTTAATAACACTCTTACTAGCACTTACATAAATGGATCTAAGTACAATATTTATTAAATAATGACGGCCAGGTAGTTGCAAGTGCTACATAACAATTTTGTGGGGGAATCTTGCTTCGCCAAACATTGTCCATATGAGGAGGTATAATAACTAATCACGAGAGAAATGCATAAACATAAACTTGCTATTTAACTACGAGCAAAGTCCATATTAAACAGGCGCATGATAGACAGGGCTTTATCGGACAACTGGAAGAGATTATAGTTGTCATTCGTTAGTGGAGAAACACGTCCTTTTCGCTCCGTGAACCCTTCTTCACATGTTGTAGACGCTTGCGTTACTGCACTCACCTTAACGTTAACAACACTATCCTGTCCTGTCAGAAAAGCTGCGATACTTTCTACCAATGTCACGAAGCATGTGTATAGCTCCAGCAAGTCCATGAGACAGCTAGAGGCAAAAGAGTCGAAAGATCCATTACACAACAAGTCGTTGATGTGATAAATGGTTTTGTTGCGTTGTCCAGTGACACTTCAAGTTGACGATGGCTGGGCCTTAACAGGTTATGCTGAGAAACTGGGTAACGTATTCAAACAATTATGAAACTTTTTTGTACTTTAATTTTTTAAAATTAATATCATTTTAATTCTATAAAATTATTAACACAAAATTATAATAAAGTATAGATTTTAATTCGTACTTTAGTTTAAAGTTTTATTATATTTTTATCTTATTTCTTGAACTATTTTCGAAACTGATCTCAATCATTGCAATTGCATAAATTTCTGGCCTCTAATAAAATCTATAAAATATGTTGTGAGAACTAACTCTTACAGAGAGAATTAAATAAGTATTTGCTCCATTAGAACTTAGACATATTTATAATACGTTTTAGATATTTTAATGCACTCCTTTAGGGCTTAAACTTATTTATAATAAGTTTTAAATAATTTAGTAATTTAATTGAAATAAATTTTAATTTCAATTAAACTTTAAATATAATAACAAATAATTATAATTAAATACCAACTTTACTCAAATAAGGTAAATATGAGTCTAATATCTCATATTAGTCCTTATTTATTAAATATCTCATATTTAATCATAAAGTTTTTCAAACTTTACAATAAAGTCTAACTTGATTAAAATATCTTTGTTCTCTTCAATCCATTCTTTATGTGAGGCCCATTAGATTCTCAAATATATTGGCAATGATTATAAATTATAATTCTTATTCTAATTCATAATTAGAATTAGATAAATTAAAACTCTTTTTAATTTATCCTTAATTCTCTAATTAAAAAATTTAAAACCATAGATCAAGATTAACATCTAAGAGCACATCATGACCACCTAAATACTTAGGAATGTTAAAGTGATTTTGACTAACCTTTTCGTGCATAATTTTTTTCGTATAATTCAATTATTTCATCATTCAATGTTTCGATTAGACAGAGAATGAATTAATCTCTATTCTTTTTGAGTCCAATCATATTTGCTCTCTGTCATTAGCTATCTATTCAATTAATGATATTTGTAAATTATTTACCAAATGTTACTCCATCTTGGCCAAAGATTTCTCGAATCAATACTAATTGAGAACAACAGAACATTCTCCCTAATTACTTTAGGATGATAAATCATGTTTTGATCACTCAACTACCTTCATATAGTTCATGATACATTCAATGACTACTAACTGAATGACATATGATTAGAATAGGTCATAAGTAGTATCAAAACATAACAATTCATATACAAGATAATTTTGGAGACCTCAAGTCAAAAGTTCACTCATACAATCATCACAATGAAAATTTCCATAAACATATAAGTAATGTTCCAAATGAATTTTTCATGTCGGGTCAATTCAGTAAACTTGTTCTCTAATAAGCACTCACACGTTTGTTTAGTATCTTCATACTTTAGCTCATGATATCTATTACTTCCTTCATAAGGAAAAAAATAACGTGTGCTAGCTTTTTAATGTCTGTTAATATTCAGTCTTAATAGAATAATAATTATGAATAATTTAGGGATAATACATAAATGCAATAAAAATCTCATAATTATGATCTCATTAAAATTTCATTTGTAATATATAATTATCACATGGACTTTATCATATACATCTAAATATGTATAAGATGAATAATTCCTTTAAATTATTTGTCACTAAACTACAACTAATCGAATGACTATAGGACATAAACTAATAGGTTGGTCACTTTCTTGTCAGGAATTACTTTAAGCAGAAGTGGTAGTTGAAAATGGCAGATTCTTCCAAGCATTTTTTACAGGTCTGGTGGATTAAGTCAATGGTCGAGTAATCTGTTGGGAAACCAATCATAATTGAATCATGGGCATAACAGAAATTTTTTTTTCCAGTATTCAATTTGATCCTAATAATTGAATAACTTGAAAAATTAAACTCAAATAATAAAATATAAAATTGTACCTAATTCAAAATTCTGTTGAAAATCCTTTCGAAACCTTTTTTAAGTTTCAACTACAAGTTGTACATGCGTTTAGCCTCCACTAGTATCCACAGAGCAATCATTCAACTTTTGAGAGAAATAAGCATGAGTGCAAGCTCCTTATGCTTATTCCTATTTACAAAAAAAAAATTCAGATTTTTAATTTCTATTAAAATTAAATACATTAATTTTAATTAAAGTTTAACTCTAATTATAATCAATTTAATTTTAATAAAATCAAAATTCTCATATTTGACCTCTAAAATTTTTCAAATTTTATGATTAAGTCCAACTTAATTGAAATTGATTTTCTCTTATAAACTATTCTTTATGTGTAACCCTTTAGGTTCCTATATAAACCAAACCAAACCAAACATACCCAAATTCTCGCCTAAGCAGGGTATGAAAAGGGTAAGATGTACGTAGTCATGCCCGCATCTCCGATGGAGATACAGAGACTGTTTTCTGATAGACCCCCGACTAAGATAAGAGCAAAAACAAATAACAACAAACAATTCAACACAAACAAAAACACACAAGTAACAAAAACAAACACATGAACAAACCCAACAAACAAAAAACAAACAGATCAGAACAATTCAAGTACATCACTATATAAGGATAACAATATATGTATATGTATGGGGACTATAACCTATAGAATATATATTAAATTGAAAATATATACATACATGAAGAGGTAAATATGTGAGCCGGCATAAGCAGAGATAAATATAAATTGAAATGAAGAATGTAACGTAATAAAAATACTAATAAAATAAAATAAAGACCAATAAAATAAAAATACACTAGGTATATAAAATATATAATTACATACAAATTTATATACACATACACTTCCTATATGGCCTATTCCTGATCAAACGTCGGTGATCTATTACAGCAAAGGTAGAACCTAATCATCTCTTATAAGAGACTCTAATTCCACCCTAAATGTTTTCTTCTTATCATAGGCAGAGATCGTATCCTCATAGGGCTTCAGTAGGAGGGCAAGTGGTCGTGCAGAGGTACGGTAGACCGGAAGACATACTATCCGCCGAACTAGGTGTCTATAACCAAGTTAGAGCCCTTCGACTTCGTGAAGGACTACATATAAGAATGACAGGTCGAACACAGATGACCTTTACTACTTTAGACCACTCTAAGTGTCTACCTGTATATCATTATCTCCCACACTTCAGATCACAGGTCATGTGCTCAGAGCAGTCTAAAGCCTGCTTTACTCTTCATGCCCCTGCGCGCCCTATACGTCTAATATCAAAATTCTGCGGCGCCAACTGTTGATGTTATATCCTCCGATAGATTTAACTCCTGTAGGTTCAGTCTGATCTGCTCCTCCCATGTCCTCCTTGGCCTCCCTAGACCTCGCGTTCCTTCTACATGAATCCCTTCAACTCGCCTAACTGGTTCCGTCACAATTCTTCTGCGCATGTGTCCAAACTATCGTAATCTCCACTCCCTTAGCTTGTCTCTGATAGCCGCGATGCCTAACTTCTCTCTGTACACCCTATTTGGTATTCTAGCTAACATCGTACAGCCACACATCCATCTCAACATTCTCATCTCTGCTACTTCAAACTTTCGCACTTGTACCACCCTCATAGGCCAACATTCAAAGCCATAAAGCATAGCTGGCCATATTCCTGTCTTATAGAATTTTCCTTTCAGCCTTAGTGGAAATTTCCGATCACATAGGACTCCAGTTGCCGCTCTCCATTTCACCCTTCCAGCTTGGATGGGATGAATTACATTGCTCTCAACATCTCCATCCTCTCGTATGATAGAACCTAGATATTTAAAACTATCTGTTTGGGTTAGCACGTGAGTTCCAATCCAAACTTCTGGTCCGTCATCCTCTGAAATCTGTGCAAAATTGCATGCCATATACTCGGTCTTTGATCTACTTAACCGCAGACTGTTTGACTCTGAAGTCTGTCTCATCATCTCTAGCTTCCTATTAACTTCTTCTTTCGTCTCTCCGACCAATATAATGTCATCTATGAACAACATACACCACGGCACCGCATCTTGTATGTCTTGCGTGATGACATCTATTATAAGCGCAAAAAGAAACGGGCTTAAAGCTCAACCTTGATGCAACCCTATATCTACCAGAAAACACTTTGTATGTCCCACTGGTGTGCGCACACAAGTTATAGCGGCCTTGTACATATCCTTTATAGCCTTAACATAGGTACGAGTAACGTTCTTCGCTTCTAAACATTTCCAGATGACTTCTCTTGGCACACTATCATATGCCTTCTTTAAGTCAATAAAGACCATATGTAACTTCCGCCTATGCTCTCTATATTTCTCCATCAGCCGTCGTAATAGATGGATTGCTTCAATAGTTGATCTCCCAGGCATGAACCCAAATTGATTCTCTTTCATTTGTACTATTTTGCTCAATGGTTGTTCAATAACTCATTCCCACGGTTTCATAGTATGGTTCAGGAGTTTAATGCCTCTATGGTTTCCACATTCTTGTGCGTCTCCATTGTTCTTATAAATCGGTACTACTATGCTACTTCTCCACTCCTCCGGTATTCTCCCCATGTGCAAGATAGCGTTGAAAAGAGTGGTAAGACAGTGTACCCCCACCTCGCCTAGACACTTGCACACCTCAATAGGTATCTGGTCAGTGCCTACTACTTTCTCTCTTCCCATCTTGCTAAGAGCTTCTTTCACCTCCTCTTCAGAGATTATTCTAACATCATCACACTGCGTATCTTGGGGTCGCTCTTCTTCTTGACTCTCGATACCAGTGCCTTCATGTTGCACTTCGTTAAACAGGCTGGTGAAGTAAGCTTCCCACCTGTCTTTAATGTCTTGATCTCCTAAAAGTGTTCTCCCGTCTTTTCCTTTTATATGCCTAATAGTGTCGATATCTTTACTCTTTCTGGTACGTGCCTTAGCGAGCTTATATATATCGTGTTCACCTTCTTTAGTATCCAATCTTCAATACATCTCTTCATAGGCCTTTGTTTTTGCCTCTAAGACTGCTTTTTTCGCTTCTAATTTTACATGTCAGTAGTCTTCCCTTCATTTGACTCTCTCTTGCTCATCAGTAGTTGCCATCAATCATTTAAGATTTTCCTGCTTTGCCTTAACCTTTATCTGTACCTCGTCGTTCCACCACCACGATTCCTTATCCATTCTCCTTTTACCAGAGGTAACTCCCAATAACTCCTTTGCCTGTTCTCGAATAGCGGTAGACATGACTGTCCATAAACGATCTGCCTCCCCTACGCATTCTACCGTGCAAACTGAAGCAATGGCATTTCGAAAGTTTACCGTCGTATCTCCCTTGAGATTTTTTCAGAGTATCTTTTCTCACTGTGCTCGAATAGGTTCGCTAGTCTTATTTCTCCATACAACATTTGTAACTAATAATAGATGTTGCTATGCCACTTTTTCTGTTGGGAGCAACCTGCAGTTTCTACAACTGCGTCTGTCCCCTTGGCGTATAAGAACATAATCAATTTGTGTATTTCGTCTTCCACTCTGGAAAGTAATTAAGTGGTCATCTTTCTTCTTAAAGAAAGTATTAACCACCATCAGGTTATGTGCTGATGCAAAGTCTAGCAGCTCCCTGCCGTCGTCATTCCTTACACCAAAGCCAAAACCGCTGTATACCCTGTGGTATCCGTCGACTCCTACGCCGACGTGGCCATTGAAATCCCCACCGATGAAGATTTTTGGGTCTCTAGGAATGGTAATTACTACATTGTCTAACTTATCCCAAAACTCCGTTTTCTCACTATCCTCCAACCCTATATGGGGTGCATAACCACAAACTATATTCAACGAATCGAGTCCTACAACTAAGGTTATCGTCATAAGTCTATCCCCAAATCTCTTCACCGTCACTACATTGCCTTTGTATTGCTCTGACACCATAATTCCTACTCCATTTCTCCTACTTTCATTCCCTGAATACCACAATTTGTACCCTCTGATTTCCTTTGCTTTCTATCCTTTCCATTTTGTTTCTTAAAGGCAGACGACATTGACTCTTCTTTTCCTGAATACATCGACAAGTTCAAACGATTTCTCGTTCAAGGTTCCCACATTCTAAGTTCCGACATGTAATTTTAATTCATAATTTGAATTAGATAAATTAAAATTCTTTTTTATTTATCTTTAATTCTCCAATTAAACAATTTATAACCATAAATCAAGATTGACATCTAATAACATGTCATGACTACCTAAATATCATAAATGTCAAAATAGTTTGACTTAATCTGTCTATGCATGGCTATGATATATAATTTAATCTTTTTGTCGTCCAATATTTCAATTGGATAGAGTATAGATATAGTATCTACTCTTTTAAATCCAATCATATTTGTTCTTGCTAATTTGTGATTGATTTATAATTTATATTTGAAAATATATTTTTAAATGTCAATTCACTTTGACTAAAGAATTCCTTAATTCACTACTAATTAAGAATAATAGAATATTTTCTCTAATTACTTTAGAATGACGAATCATTTATTGATTTACTCAATTATTTCTATATGGTTCATACTGCATATAAGTACTATCAATTGAATTATCATAGGATAGTTTATAACTAGCATCAAAGCACAATAATTTCCACATTAGATATCCTGATAATCTCAATTCTAAGGATTAATTATACAACTAGTACAATAAAGAAATCAGCAGACACATAAGTAATATTTTATTTGAAATCTTCATAATCAAGTCAGTTTAATAAACTTATTCTTTAATAAACACTTACACATTAGTTTCAGTTCGTGGGATCATATCTAACAAGAAGGTCAACTATGAAATGACGAACGAAGATTATCATTATTAAATCTTGTAACTAGAAATTGACTAGTAGCTTATACTAATGAATGGCCTTTCTCCTTTTCAAAAACTTGGCCCATCCTTAATGTCTAGAAATGTTTAAGGCTGCATGAAATTTGATCGTCCACCAAAATGAATTGATTCTAGAATAGTATAAACAAATTCAGTGTTATTATTAATTTTAATTTATTATAATTCTCTTATTTAAACTTTTGTTATCTAGGTCTTCTGAGATATAATATCATTCTAATACAGTCTTTACTATAATAATTTAGCTAACTTAAGCTAAAATAAAACATAGAGCTTATACTTTATTATATTTTTTCATTATTTATAATAAAAAAATACTGATTCAAGTTATTTTTAAAGCTCAATGCGGACAGCAACATCATAAAAATTGTGCTAGCTGTAATGTGAGTGTGTATGTTGGTTACGATTATAAAACTTGAGCTAGCTGTAATGTGTTAACTAGAAACTTTTAATTAAAAGATGCTTTGTTGTTATTATGAAAATTTTAACTATTTTCTAAAGCTTCATATGCGGACTTGGCAGAGAACGTAAATAAATAATGTCTATGCTTAAATGGATAATAAGGACAATACAATCGCTGGATTGCACAAGGTTTTAGTCGTAAAGGCTAAGGGTTTTTATTTCTATAGATCGATATAGTTGTAGAAAGCTGCGTGTGAAGAGGAACTGAAGTAAATAATTGGAGCATACATACAAATTAAGCTCCGTTCATTATGAAAATAATCATTTCCACACCAAACAAACAGGAACAATGTCTTGCAAGACAATTTTTTTTTTTAACTTTTTAAGAAGGTAATAAAAGCAAGAATCATGGCAGTCAATTGAAAAAACATGTTATTCTCCTTAGTCAACGGGCTAACCTCACCTTTCTTCTCCTTGAAACCATCTTCACATGTAGTCGAAGAATCCATAGCCGCACTCACATCTATGTTAGCTTTGTAATAGTCTTTAGACTCCAAGCCATCGACCGCCTCCTGCAACGACGAGTTGGCATCCGAGTAAAGCTCATAGCAATCTTTCAAGGCAATTCTAGCGAATGCATCCCAGTTGTTGTCGCCTAGGAGTTTTGTAATTCTAGAGGTGATGTTTGTTGCATTTGATATGGTCATTTCAAATGAGATAGCCACCAGTTCCGCGAGGCTGGCATTCTGGCACTTGGGGTTGGCTTCCAATGATGCACGACAGAAGTCGTAGCTTAAATTCGGATCACCTTTTGCTGCCTGTTGGCAATAATAAGGGACAAGATTGACGCTCGTTGATTCCTTACATTGAAGGAGGAACGTTATAGTAATAACAATAATGTAAACAAGCCCCTCTATATTATTGTACATTTTGCCCATGACCACCGCCAAATGCCAATGCTTTAGAGGTATCTGAGGATTAGATCAAGGTTGAAGATGTGAGTAAATGCCTATGGTACCAACTCTAGTCTTATTGGGTTATTATTATAAGGACTTGAAGGAGAGGAGCCAAATATAATTGTGGTCTTCTTCTTCTTCTTCTTCTTCTCTCTTTTGATCTTATTATCGGTTCTGGTAATGGGCGTCATTAGGAAATCTGTAGCTGTAGGCCATCCTTTCACGCAATGCACGTATGCCTTTTGGTCGAATTTAGCCACGATCTAACCATCTGGAAATTTAATTTGTAGCCTAGCTAGCCTAGTACCTTGTCATGGTCGTTGGCTTTCTTTTAATTTTAAAGATGAATTGCGTGCCAGCCAAGACACATAAAGTGTGGAAAAAGAAGGCGTGTTCGAACTAACTACGATGTTACTTTCGGATGTATAGAATCAGATATCCATATGAGTCGAAGAACTTATAAATCTGTGTTTGATAAAAGTCCAAATAGTAGTTTCGTGTAATAATCAATATGTCTTTATCAAATTACAAAAATACTATGTTTAAATCTCATCATTAAGGCACCTTTAGCGAATTGCTTAATGATTTTATTATTTGAAAACAATATTCAATCTCATGTAAGTGTATAACTATAAATCATCCCTGCCAATTCTATTAATCAAAATTGAAAACTAGATCTTCACTACACTTACTTCTCTCTAATGAGCTTTTCGTTTTCTTTATTTTTAACTAAAAATGAGACTCAAAACTTAAGATTTATATATCAAGATTGGAAGTTTATAATTACTGATGAGAGCATTATCATTTTAAAACCTATAGAATGAATTATTTAATATATGAAATAAATTATGAATTATATATTTTAAATAAGTTAGTTAATAAATTAACATATTCAAACTAAAAAATAAATAAACTAACCGAGTTATTGTTTAGTGAAAGGGAACGTTCTTTACTTCCCAACGATATTTGTTTTCTTTTAAATTGACAATGCTAGTTAAGTACTATGGTAGGAAAGTGCCCATATCATGACATTTGAGGCCAGAAAATGACATTAAAGGGAACTCTAGCCCAACTGGGAAGTTGGTTGGTACCTTATCCGATTTCGAGCAAATCTCATGTGTTACCCATACCTCGTAAGGTATTTAGATTACCCCTCCTTATAAACGTACGAGTGAAGTGATAAACGAGGGTTGCTCTATACAAAATTCAGCGTTATTTGTTATAGATATTATTATTATTGTTATAACATCTTAGGTTATAAAAATCGGTCAATGTTTACAGCCTGCCATCTTTGACATTGGACAAGTTTCACATCCTGATTCAACATGGATTTTACCAGCAAATTACATCACAAATTCAATTTTCTGTGTCTACTATATCATATCATATAGCGTAGCACTTATATATCTATACTAGTTTACGTAGATTATTCAGAAGACAGTAATTTAGAGGATCATGCTTCCCTTATTCTTCTTTTTGTCCTAATTATGTACACGGGCTCGACACAACAAGAACATTTCCACTTCCTTCTCATTAGTTCTCTAAGTCTTAGCTTCACCTCCGATGCTGACCTCATGCTTTCGAACTCATTAACCTTTAAGAGCTCTTGTATGCTAGATTTGAGTTTCTTAAGTATATACGAAATGAGAATTGTGAAAATAGACTTAAACGATTTTTTCCTAAAAAGAACAAGTTTAGTCATATGTACAACCTTATTGATTCTATTATATTATGTAATACTTGTTAGGAATATGAACTTGATTGTTGAATATTTGTAGAAATTTTGACCTAGGTAAATGGCCAAATTTTATTTAATACAAGTAACTTAAGATGTAATTTAAACTTACACGTGACTAAATTCAAATAAAATGATTTTTCAATTATTTGAAAATTTTAAACGAGGTTTATGGTATAATACATATTGATCAATTTTCTTAAATGCAAATTTTAATGTCACATTTAAGTTTTACTTTCTTTGTACTTTTTTAGTATTAAGTGATTCTTAATTATTAAATTTAAAATTATTTATTGATTCTATAAGTAGCCATTTAATATTTCATTTAATTCAAGAGAAAAATAAATTAATCATTTACAATAATACACTTATTTGTTTATATATGAGTTGACCATATTCTAACAAAGTGGTATAACAATCAAATTATTATGTCAGAATAATATTATATGTTATTCTAATAATTCCAATTCATCAAGTTCAATTATAAAAGTCAGGCACTTAAAATGAAAGTCATTCTCGATTCACTTGACATATGGATTATAATTAATAACAACTTGAAGTCTCAAGATAAGTCAAATTTCACTCAAACTAAAAAAAAGCCTTGAAAATAGAAAGGAAGAAATATCAATATGAATTGACAATCATCTATCAAAGTTTGAATGATAAATGTTTACAAACATTTGCAATAAAACTAAATCACAAAAAGAACCTAAACTCTCCAAATTTTGGTAAATTAACAAAGTGAAGAAGATCTTCAAACTCTATAAGGCTGAGAGCACTCCTAGTAAAAGATGATAAATCTATTTTTGATTACTTCACAAGAGTTTTAGGAGTGGAGAATTAAATTATTAGCTTTATAAAATCATTCAATATATTACAATTATTGAGAAATTTGATAAATTGACAAAGTTAAGAAGGCGTACCTTCAAACTCTAAGGCATGAGTTTAGAACTTCTCAATAAAAGATGATGATTCATTTTTGGATTACTTCACAAGAGTTTTAGGAATGGTGAATTAAATTAAAAGACTTAGTAAAATCATTCAAGATATTACAATTATTAACAAAATCATATGATTGTTTGGCTTAAATTTTAATTATTGATAATGACTATGAAACATGTGAGCAATATGAATGTGAAGTAACCCAAACACATGGTTATCTAAATTTGAAATAGCTCAGAGCTTTTAAAGAGAAGAATGTGACGAAAGGCATTTCATATATATATCACTTTGAATAATTATGTTAGATATGTTTGCTTGACAAGAACATAATGAAGAGGTTTTCAAAGCAATAAATTTCAAATCTACCAGACTGCTCTAATTTGTTCATATAGATGTTTATGATTTTCATTAACTTTCTATCTCTTGATAAAATCTCTTTCTATATTATTTTTATTAATGATTACAGTAAAAAAATAGATAAAATTTTAAATTTTAAGCTAAAAACCTTATTTTAAAAAAAATTAAGGGTTTAGTTGAAAAATAAAGTTTCTTTGATATTAAAAACTTTCAGAACTAATAAAGGTAAAGAATTTGCTTTTAATCAGTTATATTGGATTCATTGTCCTCCAACAGTTCATAAATCTCCTCATCATAAAAAAGTAATAATGCCATAGCTCAAGCTTAACTCCACCAATTGTGCCTATGATAGACTACCACCTGTTAATGAGATCAGAACAACTAATATCACACACCATTGAGTTAAAGCAAAACACCTGCCAACATTTTAATGCCAAAAAAATATAATTATAATATCAACAAAATATAACTCTCAAAACAATAAATTTAATTATCTCAAGTATCAATTCATAGTAAATAAAACCATTCTGAAAATATCTCAAATATAACTAAATAAGAAAAAATTATCTAACTATTAACGTAAGATCCATTTAGAATGGCTCATGACTCAAACACTTATACATCCTTAAACTTCTCTATACGCTGTTCACCTAAAAAATAGACAATTTTTTAGGTAATACATACCAACTAGGAAAAACCATAAATAAAACATAAAAAGAAAAACTACACACCATTATTATACATAAGACTAATCCCACAACTTTACATATTTGGCACTATCACTTACTCTAAAATAACTATTAGGAAGATAAATAAGATGCATGCATCTCAATCTTAAATAAATTTAGTAACATAATAATTAAAAACCACAAAATTGTCACCTTATATCTACTTAGGATAGGTGTCAAAATGATATATTCTGACCAACATAATGATCTATATCTTATTGGTCCCTAATAGTTCCTGAAAGAGTATAAATAAGGTATTTGTGAATTTAAATAATTATTTTTATATGATAAATACAATTGAACAATGATCAATATCTAATAAGATAAATAATAGCTTAATTTAAATTAATCACACAATTAAACAATAATTTAAAGAGTATAGGTAAGAAGAAAGGCAAACCAATCTTATTTTTTAGAAAAAAACATTTGACCATGTTTAACGAGAGAAACTCCTCCTTCCTTCTAGAGTAGTTCCATCGTAGCAACCATACTAAACACTATCTGCAGATTGACATGCTTAGACTTATACCTTGCCTTCTCTTACTTGGTCTTCTTCAACACTCTCTTTACTGGCTTTATTATTTTCAACTTCCTTTGGTTTTCTAACTTTTCAGGAGCTCGTCTAGCTTCATCTAGTTCAGCTAGTATAGTTAATCCCGAGTGTTCTCTCCCTAATGTTTAGGAGGAGCTCCTAGGAACTTTACAAATCTTTATAAAATTGTCCTTTCAAGTTAGCTTTTAAAGAATTGTGTTTTAGTTTTCAACAACCTAACTCATTTTCCTATTTTAGCATCATGTCCCCTTCCTCATTAGTTCCTAACCAACTTAGCACTTCTTGCTCTCCTCCCTTTAACTCTTTCATAAACTTCTCTCTTTCTAAACTAACATTGTACCATCCTTAAATTTTATTTCAAATAACAAGCCTCATATAGTTTTTTCTTCTTTTCTTCCAACTAACCTTGTCCTATCCTCGACTCATTTAAATAACAAGCTTGCCACCTTAGACTTACTGAACTTATCTCAACCTACTTGTATAACGAGAAAGGAATGGGAATATTGGAGGTTTTAATGAATGAAAAGAATATCTTTCTCTTTAATTTAGAATAAAAAATAAATTCTCAAAGAATTATTGAAGTTGGTTTATGGCACATCTCTAATAAGCCTATTTTTCTTCAACACTGGAAACCTAGCATTCAAATGGAAAAGTTGAAGCAGAAATATTTTCCATTGTGGCACGATATACAAAATATCCCTTTAGAGCACTAGACAAGAAAAGTTTGAGGACTTACACCAATAGTTATTTGAGCGTATATCACTGATGAGGTTAGGAGATAATGATATAATGTTTGAAGATATGGTTAGAGTCTCATAACAATGAGATCATCTATAAGCTACCAAAGGAAGCAATGGATGCCATCAAGTAGGATTTTCTAGACAGAACACTGTGATGAGCTTACGGGATTAGAGCTTCCAAAAGACCTTAAAGATGATAAAAGAAGAGTAAAAAGAAATCAAATTCCACAAGAGAATAATGAAGCATTAGTTTTTTTAAAGAAAAGGATAAAGAGGCATATATCAAAGACTAAAGGAAAAGGAAGCAAACACCAAGAACAAATAATCTCTAATGCTCTAATATAATGGGTAAGAATTTTCCTTTTGTGAAAAATGAGGTAGTTAAGGCCCTCTATAGATTCAAGAAGAACCTCTTAGTTAGCTCATTATTAATTATGTTAACACCTCACCCTCAGGTATAACCAATGACATTATGTTCGCATAATTAGATCAAATAAAGCATGAAGTCATTGGAAATGATTTCAAAGTGGCATGTAGGTGGGAAATAGAGCAAACAGCTTTAAAACTTTAACTCTCTTATGATAAAAATTCTTTCTTAGAATGTAAGGGGACTCAACAACCCCAAGAAACACCAAGTACTTCGAGATTACCTTAGTGTGATAAAACCTATATAATAGGTCTTTTCGAGACAAAACTTAATGTGAATAAGTGTAAAAAGCTACATATTTTAGGAAAATAGTGGCAAATTATTGCCAATCATAAAACTTAGTATAATGGAAGAATAGTTATTATTTATGATCTAGATAAAATTGAACATTGTCATTCTCTAATCACAAATCAGCCAAATCACATCTTAATGAGTTTACTACCAGCAAAGATTGTAATTCAATTAACTTTGGTGTACACCTATAATCTTACTTTTTAGATATATAACTTATAGGATAATTTAAAGATTATTTACTTTTCTATTAATATCCTTAAGATAATTTTAAGGGACTTCTATGGTACCCTCTTACACTCGAAATCTAAAGGAACTACAAGTTTAAGGAAATTTAATAAAGAATTTAAAAATTATGCAAACCATATATAAAAATCACTAACGTGAAGTATGGAGAGAACTTTTACGTTTGGAATAACAAATAAAGTAGACATTGGTTTGTAAGGAAGAAATTAGACAGAGCATTGATTAATGAATCTTAGTTAATTATGTTTCTAGATAGCAAGGTTATTTTCAGTAACCCTCCTTTTTTATTATATTCTTATAGTTATTCACCATCTAATAATAGGTGAAAATTTTAGTGATTGATTATTTATGCATCTTGAAATGGTTCTTGAAATGTTTTATCTCTTAGCAAATAATAGGTGAAGAATTTATAACACTAGTCAGACCTTTCAATGTAAAAGATGTGAAAAGAGTTATGTTTGAACTAAACCCTGATAAAGCTTCAGGAGTAGATGGCTTAAATGCTTACTTCTTTTAGAAGTCTTAGAATCTAATCAAGAATGCGGTAATTAAAGCTATCTTGAATTATTTTTAAGAAGGGGGAGATGTTAACATAATTGAATGAAACTTTCATCACCTTAATCCATAAAATTTGAAATACTTCTTCTCTAAAGGATGTCAAACTAATATCTTATTGTAATGCTTTGTACAAAATTATCATAAAGCCATTAGCTTCAAGGCTAAAATAAGTGTTAAATCTATACATCTATCTTTATCACAGTGCATTTATAAAAGGAATGGAAATAGGTAATGATATCATATTAGCATAAGAACTTTTCAAGAATTATGTTAGAAAAAATTCATTCAAGAGTTGTGTTATTAAGGTTAATTTTCATACGACATTTAATTCCATCAAATGGAATTTGATCCTGCACATCATTGAAGCTTTCGGTTTTCCTTAAAATTTAAAACTTGTATTAAACAATGCATCTCTATAACCTTATATTGCATTTTAATAAATAGAGAGCCCTAACATCATTAAAGGTAGTAAAGGGTTGAGGCAAAGCGATCTAATTATAACTTATTTATTCTCTTTATATATGGAGACATTGACTAGACTAATTAATCATTCTATAAGCCAAAAGGTAAACTTTACATTTCATTACAAGTGCAAGAATCTAAGAATCTTTAGTTTAACTTTTACGAATGACTTACTTCTCTTATTTGAAGATAATGAAAAATCACTAAGCTCCTTGATGACTACTTTTCATACATTTAAAGAATTCTCTAGCTTTCCTATCAATAAGGATAAGAGTTACTTGATTATCTCAACTAGTGCCAATCACCTTGCTAAATGGCTAACTAACTTGACAAGTTTAAAGTTTAAAAAAACCTCCATTTGCATATCTTAATTTACCTATAACAACTAAGAGACCAATTTATATGGTTATCTACATCTAATTAATAGGAATTAGAGGAGAATTGGTAATTGGTGTAACATAGGCCTTTCATTTGCTATAAGAGCTTGACTTATAAACTTAGTCTTTAATACCATTCATATATACCAGTCCTCACATATACTTTTTCCCTAAAAATTTGATTAAAGCAATTGAAAAATATTGAAATGCTTCTTATGGTTAAGGATCTTACCAAAAAATCAATTACTAAGGTCAAATGAACAAATCTATGCAATAGAAAGGAGGAAGGAGGACTTGGTATCATACATATCATAATATTAAATGAAGTTTGCATGTCTAAAATGGTATGATGATTACAAACTGATACAAAGGCATTATGGGTGAAATAGATACACGTGTGTTACTTGAATGGGGAGGGTTTTAGAACATTAATCTCAGGACAACATATTCATAGATAATGATGCAAATTTTAAATCGAATAGAGTATTTACACAAGAAGATAAGTTGCAAAATAGGAAAGGCAATAACTCATGGATTTAGTTACAGTGTATCAATGGAATGTTCAATATGAGAAACCACTTAACAGAGAATGCCAAGGTAAAAAAAGTGATAAAGGACAATTAATGGTGTTGTAATATTAATGAACTGTCAATTATTACAGTTAATGTATACCTTGGCTTAATTATCTTGGTTTCCCATTTAATGAATTTTTTAATTTTTTAAAAAATATTACAGCCAAGGTAATAGATTATAGCCCAAATGCAAATAAAGAAGACATAATAATCTATATGAAGTGCTCCTTAGAATTATTCACAAACAAAATTATGTAAAGATCTCTTCAAGACTCAAATATAAAGAGTTATTTGGTTTAGAACAATTTGGTTCAAGAAAGTTATCCATAAGCTCTCCTCCATTCGATGGCTTGTGGCAAGACATAGACTAATAATCTTAATCATATTAAGAGGAAACATTAGCTATCCCTATTGTTGTAAGTTGTGTAAACTACCTAAAACATTATACCATTTGCTCTTTCAATGCTCATTCACTTATGATATATGGATTGAGGTTCAAAATTAAATCATGGTGATATTAGAAAAAATGGAGTGACATTATGGATTGGCTTAATAATGATCAAAAAATATATAAAGGTGATCTTTTGATATAGCACCATTTATTCTATATGAAAGGAAAGGAATCAAATAATGTTTTCAAACAAGGACGATCTCCTTTTTCCCAGCTAAAATAGCAGCATAGCAATTGCTCATGATCTTCTGTGCTAGTAGCTGTCATTTGATTTCAATTTTTAAAAATCGATTTCAAATTTTGGAATTTGTTTGACATTTTCAATAACTCGATTGCTAATAATAAGGTGAATTATTTATTTATTATTTTGTGTGTCATTCTATTCTTTTCGGGGCAATTGTTAAATCAAAACAATTCCCTCTTCACATATGGTTACCATTCGACTCTGATATATGTTGCTACTATAGTTATGGTAGCAGCGGGAATTTTTAATGTAGCTTGACTTCTTCCTCTTTTTGTAGTTATACCTTACATAATGAATTTAATAGCTTTAATAGGTATAATAACAGTACTATTAGGAGCTACTTTAGTTATTGCTCAAACCTAGAGATCAAATAGAAAAGCAGGGGAGATAGAATGCCTAGATAAGATGAATATCAGATCCGATTGAAATAAAGATTTGTCTAGTACCAGATCTTAACGTGGGACACTCCAAATAATGCCTAGAAAACTAGACAATAGGAACTGATCTGGAAGTCCTTTTTTTATATTATATGACATTCTTCCTTATGAAGCTAAATTTGAATGATTGAAGTCGTTTAATAGGACTAGACTATGACTGACTAACTAAGGATTCTCAAGGAGCTCAGAGTTGATGCCCCTCACCATTTTGGCAAGGTTTGGAAACGAGACTCAGTTTGACATCCATCAAAAGCTAAGAGACCAAAGGAGAGTTTACTACCAATATAGCAGGTAGGGTTGAATGGTTTTGAACCCTATAACATTTTTTGAAACCCAATTTTTGATTTAGAGTGAGGCATATAATATGGACAGTGAATGACAACCCTCTTTCTAAAGGCAACAGAGGGAACTATCCATATCTAGTTCATCCTTCATAATCATATCACATCTTGAATTTGATGAAATAGGATGAATTGAGATGGTATTTTGCAGATATGTAATTATCTTGAGTATATTAAATATTTATTATTTTCCGATTGCTTGGAAGTGTAAAATAAACATCTTGTTCTTTCTTTAACAATTTTTGATCTCTAGTGGACCTCTCAGTGGGATTCAAACCCAGATTCTAAACATCTGTTAGAGAAAAAAGAATGAACAAATCTTATAGGATTTCGAAGAAAATTTTCGATTGATTCCAGAAGCAGATGATTATTCATCTCCTTCTTACCTTCTGTGAAAAGCCGGGACATTCAGGATTATCCAAAAAGGTAGTTAGGGAATTGGTCTGATTTTATCTCTGTTCGAAGTCACCAAGTACTATATGAGCTAGTTAACTAGATAAAGGAACGACTAGTAACCAATTATAGTTAGTATGTAGTAGATATATATCTAAATAATATGGAATCACAGGCTCTCATCACTTAAATGAATAGCCACAAACAATTTGTTAAAAGAGTTGTGATGTAGTAAGATATAAGACTAAAGGACATGTAATGGAAATTGAGTTTAGATACAACTTTCTACAAATGTCCTTTGTCTTTTTATATATATTTTTTTGGGTTTTTAAGCTCATATATAAGCTTTTGATTGTAAATAACTAATGTATATTCTTTTCCCCTTTTAATTTAATTTTACCTTTAAAATCTTATTTTTTATGAGTGAAGAGCAACTTTTCTTATAATCTTTCTCCAAGGTGAAGAGTAATTCCACTCATAAATGAATTTACAATTCAAACAACCTTGTTTGATCAATTTGACTACCTAAAGGCTCATTCAATTCAAAATGCAATAATGAATGCTCATAAACTCTTTGAAAAACTCTTCAAAATGTGTTTATAAAACACCTAAATATTTTTCATAATGAATATGAGTACTAGTAGTAACTTTCTATTATCTAATTTAACAAAACAAATAATTGACTTAAAAGAAATGAATAACTAAACCAAAATTACTAATTTAAAATAATAAACCAAGGCAAATAACAATAACTAAACCAAAATTACTAATCTAAAATAATAAACCAAGACAAATAACAAGAATGAAACAATCAAATGATAATCAAGATCCAAATGTAGAATATCTCTAGAACTTTTTATACTTAAATTTATCTTGATTCAATTATTAAACTTATCTTGATTCAATTATTAAACCTAGTTTCTTGGTCTAGTAAACATTTCAAGGTTATAATTATATTCTCTCTTAAGAAATACTGCTCCTATCCTTAGGTTGATTGATTAAAACCTCTTTATAGTCAAAACCTTTATAAATGTATTAATTTATTCTATAAATTTCTTTATTATATATAACTAAAACCTAAAAAATTCATGTGATCCTACCTCTTAGATTCCATATAACTCTTATTGTTTATGTCATATATATTTATACATATGATTTCTAAATTCCTATAAATGAGATCTAAAGTTGCTAGTATATTTTAATTCAAACATAAGAAATAATCAAGATTAATTCACATGAAAGCTTGGTTCTTTAATAAATCAAAGAATCAATATAAATGAATAGTTTTAGGGTTCATGTCCTCTAGATGTATTAAATTTTAGTTCATACTAAGATAAAGAAATCCAATAAAAATTAAGAAAGGATACAAATTAAATGAACTAATTTTCACTGATCTTGAAATTTTGTAATCTTATACATTTTACCATAAAAAAACCCTCAAATTTTGGAACATAACTACTAGCAAAGATCCCAACATAGATTGGTGTTATATCTATGTTACTTAAATGTTTAATGATCGAATCCTAAATTATCAATCCTTTAAGTACAATATTTATCTTAAAAAATATGACTAAAACACAAAATGAATCATATTATGATTCCTTCGTCTAAAATAATGGAAAAATTGTTCCAGCTTGACTCAATTTTGATCAAATTTTTTACCTCTTCATTGAAGAGATAAAAAAAGACCTAAAAACAAAATATAAGCCAATTAAGTACAAAATCCTATAAAAACCATCAAAATGTAAGCAAAACGCTCTTAAAATCATATTAAAAATATAGCCTGCTTAGCACATAGCAATTAGTTGACCAATACAACCAAAATCTTGATTCTAACATCTTTAAATGCTCAAAATTAATGTTATAAATACGAATTTGAATTAAAAAATTTTTAAAATGTTCCCCCAAAGTTTTTTTAAGGTTCAAAAGAGTTTTATTTGAAATAAAAATTTTGATTCCTCATGATGATTGAAAAGACTCATACAATTAGCTAAAATGATGATGTTTTTATACATGATGAGCCTCCAAAGCGTCAAAGCAATAAAGTAAAAAATATAATTATCATTACATATTTATTTATAACCTTTTTTTCTCTTCCTTGGTCTTGATTTTATTCTTCACTTGACTAAGTTTAATTCTAATTTTTCTCTAGTGTTTTCATACGATGTATCTTGATTTGTATGACCATTATTAATTTCATATTGTTTTTATAAAAAAAAAATCATTAGTAGTGCTTATGTTTTGTTATTATTTAAATTTAGATTAGAACCTCCCTTGGTTCAACACTCTCTTCTTTTTTTATGATGATAAAATATTTTATAAAATTAAATAAAGAATGGTAAAATCAAAAAATATAGTTTGCTGAAAGGAAAATTCCATGCATCATAAAAATAAACTTACAAGGTAAAATATTTTAAGCACAAATCAACTTTTATACAGAGATTACGAAAATAATAGTAATTACAATATGTAATTATGAAAAACATATCCTTGCTCAATGATTTAGTGAATATTTTAACTAATTGGTGAAATGTTTCAACAAATTATATCTATAGTAAAATGATAATTAATCTCTATGTGCTTAGTTTTAGAGCATTGGATAGAGTTTTTTTTTGGTCAAAAATGGCACTAATGTTATCACACCTAATTGGTATCTTTGTAAGGTTCATATCATAGTCTTTAAGATACTAATAAAGCTATAGAATAAGTGCACAACAACTACTAGCCGTTATATCTTTGAATATCACAGCCAATAAAATAACTAAATTTGGTGTCTATTAAACTATGAACTGATGCATTGCCTAAAATTTGATAAGTACTATATGTTTTCTTCCTATTTAAAAGAGTATTGATATAATTCGCATTTGAATAGCCAACTAAATGAAAAATTATCTTTAGGATACCAAATTTCTAATGATATTAAACTGTATAGGTATCTAAGTATACACTCACATGAATTTATCCACTCTCTAAAATACTTATTAGAATTTACTAAGTTTCTTATTTCAAAAAGGCGAAGAAGAACCTTTATACAAAATTATTAAAGAGCAACTCTTCTTTCAATCTTTCTTTAAGGTGAAAAGTAACCCCATTCACAAATTAACTTTACAACTAAAAAGACCTTATTAGATCACTTTGATATTCTAAAGGCTCACTCACTTTAAAACGCAACAATAAATACCCATAAAGTTTTTAAGAAAACTCTTTGAAAAATGTTTATAGAATACTCAATATTTTTCATGTTTAATCTAATAAAAGATTATGTGTTTATAGGCTTTAGGGCTTAAACTAGCCATTAGAGCTAAAAACTAGTTGTTGTCAATAACTAGTTCCAATACATTGGTCAACTAGAGAACAATGAATGCATAAATTTTTAAATCATTGGAATATTGGTTGACCACTATTGTATACTAGTCAACTAATGTGCATCTTAGTTAGACAGTGGTTAACTAATGTATTAAACAATGTGCTACAAACTTTTGGTATATAAGTTTTAACAACTTTAACATACAATGGTCAACAACTAACCTATATAGTTCAACAAATATACCCAAAATCATGATTCTTGGTCAATTGAATGGTATTTATATGATTTTGTGTCAAATGATTAGAAGTTATAATCAAAATATAAATGCTCAAAAGCACTGAGAATTGGAAAACAATTACAAATTATTCCAAAAATATAAAAATGTCACCATGACACTTGAAAATCACTTATTACGTATAATTTAAGAGTATAATTAATTTATTATGCAAATTCAAATATATAACACATTTAAAAATCCCAAAACCTGACAAATTGCTCAAAATAAAATTATGTCATTATTATGTTGAAGCTTTATATAATTATACCCAAAATTTAAAACTAAAGAATGCAAGTTGTCTATTAGCATGCCAGAAGACTTTTAAAACACATCGGGAAGGGTGTTTTTAAACACTTTAAGCAAAGATGGGGTCAAGTTTTAAATAAATTATTCGATAGAGTTATCATTCTACCTTATTAAGAAAAGATTGAGAAAAACCTAAGAGAAGGTACTAAAAAGTTTATTAAAAAATTGAGTTTTATATGTAATTATAAAATGAGGAAGGTATTAGACATTATAATTTACCCGATTAAATGATTACTTAGTGTGAAGGGCTTTATAAATTTAAGGAAATTTTAAAGTATAATTAGGTGTAAGTTTAAAGGCATATTGAAATAATGAAAATAAAAATATGGTTGACGTAAAGGAGTTTGTTTACCTCTGACTCAAACTAAATTCCTAGTATTATATATAGAGATTGAAACAAAATTTAAAAACATGTGGATGAATGCTTAGCAGTTTGTGGTTAGATTTAGGGCTTAAAACAAAGTGCTTGAATTAATGATTTAAAATTTGAAATGAAAATTATAACATATGGTGAAGTTCTATGAATTTATTGATTGACCTAAGGCTTAAAATAAAATACCTAAAGGAGCCTTGATTGTATCATAGGCCTTTCAGATAAAGAGAAAGCATGAAATGATGATATAAGATTTGATAAAAAAATGAAACTGAATTTCTTTATTGTGTTTTTATTTAAAAATAGCAATTTGGGTGAAACAATTGCAAGCTAAAAAAAGAATTTTTGAATTTAAAAAGAAAACAAGAATGTAATGGTTAAAAAAAGGACATATCTTGAATAAAAATATGCGTTGGTTGAAAAATATATTCTCACTTTATCCTTAATTTATTTTTAATTGAATTTAGACTTTTAAAAGAAGAATTGAGCTTTGATAAGAGAAAATGAGGTTCCAAAAAGGGATATTAGGCTTAAGAAAAACAAGTTAGGCTTTTGAAAATATCATTTCTATTAAGAAAGTTACTAAGCTCTGTCTATCTCGACTCATGCCCTTTGGGCCATATATTCATATCAATCATTTAACCAAATACCTAAAGAAAAAAAATAAAGATAAGATGATAAATTTTTATTCTTATTTTTCAGTTTAAGTCTACACTAAATATTTGGACACTAAGCATAAGACCTAACTAGTTGAAAAGCTCATTTAGTCTAGGCTTTTGAGAACTAATAATGCTTTAAGGTTTTTAAGCTTAAGTGATCTTTCCAAATTACCCCTTATGCAAACTTACTACCTTAAACTTTAATTCCCTTAACCTATATCATATTATCTTACCCACATTAACATGCTAATTAACTTGAAAATAAAATAGTATAGCAAGACCCCAAATTAAAACTGATCATGCTTATTTATCAAAAATAAATAAATAAAATTCGAGGGCTAACATTTCTTCCCCTCTTAAAAGAATTTCGTCCTTGAAATTTTTACCTGAGTCATTGAAGAGGTGTGGATACTTCTCCTTTGTGGCTTCCAAGGGCTCCTACGTGGCCTCTTCTACAGAATGGTTTCTCCACAGGACTTTTACTAGTTGAATTGTCTTGTTCTTGAGAACCTTTTACTTAGTTTCCAAGATCTCCACAAGAACCTTCTCATAACTCAAATCATCTCTTAACTGAACCTCAGTGGTCTGAATGATGTGGGATAGATCCGATCTATATCTTCTCAACATGGACACGTGAAAAACGTCATGTATCTGTAACAATTCTGGTGGCAACGTCAACCTATAGGCTCGCTGTCCGATCCTCTCTACAATCTCATATGGACCCACATATCTCAGACTCAACTTACCCTTCTTGCCAAACCTCATAATTCCTTTCTAAGGAGATGTCTTAAGGAATACTTTCTCACCGACTTCATACTCTATTTCCTTTCGGTTTGCATCAGTATAACTTTTCATCCTATCCTGTATAGCTTTGAATCATTGCTTAACCAAATTAACCTTGTCAACTATCATCTGAACCAATTCTGGCCCTATAAGTTTCATTTCTCCTTCTTCATCCCAACATATCGAAGTTCTACATCTCCTTTCATACAGTGCTTCATAAAGAGCCATCTGAATGCTCAAGTGGTACGAATTATTGTAAGCAAATTCGACCAATGGAAAATGCTCATCCCAAGCTCCTTTGAAATCCATCACACATGGCCTGAGCATTCCCTCATGTGTCCGAATGGTCCTCTCAGATTGACCATCTGTCTGAGGATAAAAAGCAGTACTGAAATTCAACTTGGTTCCCATAGCCTCTTATAAACTTCCCCGGAATCTAGAAGTAAATCGAGGATCCCTGTCAGAAACTATGGAAGCTGGAATCCCATATAATCTTACTATCTCATCAATATACTTCTTTGCTAGCACATGCAGAGAATCAGTCTGTTTAATCGCCAAAAAATGGGCTGACTTTTTCAACCGATCAATAATAACCCATGTGGCATCATGCCTCCTACTAGTCTTAGGCAAACCCATCAAAAAGTCCATAGTCACCCTTTGCCACTTCCACTTAGGAATGGACAATGGCCTTAACTTTTCTGAAGATGCCTGGTATTCAGCCTTGACTTGTTAACACACTAGACACTTACTCACACATTCTGCTATATCTCTCTTCATGCCTTTCCACCAAAAATGTTCTTTCAGATCTCTGTACATCCTAGTGCTACCTGGGTGCATGGCATAAGGCATATTATGTGCCTCATCCAGTATTTCATTCTTTACTTCCTTAACATTTAGGATACAAAGCCTATTTCCAACAGTCATGAGTCCATCATCCCTCACTACCACTTCAGACTTCTTACCATTCTGAATTTCTTCTCAGAGCTTTCTCAAATCTGTATCTTGTATCTGTAACTCCCTAACTTTCTCTCTGAGTATCGGCCATACTTTAAAATTAGCAATCATACACTCGAGTTCCTTCTGTTTTAAACTTGTCTTAAGCTTAACTATTTCTTCCAATAAAGGCAGATAAACTGTCCAAATATGGGCTATTGAAGATTTCCTACCCAAAGCATCTGCCACTACATTTTTCATTCCTGGATGATACTCAATCATCAAATCATAATCCTTAAGCAGCTTAATCTACCTTCTCTGTCTCAAATTCAGTTCCTTCTGACTCAACAGATACTTGAGACTTTTGCGATCTGTAAAAATCCTCGTCTGAACTCCATACAAATCCTGTCTCCAAATTTTTAAGGCAAAAATCACTACTACTAATTTCAAATCATGGGTCGGGTAATTCATTTCATAAGGCTTCAGTTACCTTGAAGCATAAGTTATCATTCTGTCTCCCTGCATCAACACGCAACCTAAACCCTTCCTTAAGGCATCACTGTATACTGTATAGCCCTCATCTCTAGTAGGCAACATTAAAACTGGAGCACTTGTTAATCTTCTATTGAGCTCCTCAAAGCTTTTTTGACATTCCTCACTCTAGACAAATTTCTGATTCTTCCTTAATAACTTAGTCATCGGAGCAACAATAATGGAGAATCCTTCCACAAACTTCCTATAATAACCTGCCAGACCCAGAAAACTCCTCACTTCTGTCACTGTCTTTGGTGCATGCCAATTCACCACCGCTTCTATCTTTCGTGGATCAACATGTACCCCATCTTTCGAAATCACATGTCTAAGGAATACTACCTCATGAAGCCAAAACTCATACTTGCTGAACTTAGCATATAGCTCCTTCTCCCTCAGTGTCTGCAACACTCTCCTGAGATGTTCCTCATGTTCCCCTTCGCTCTTGGAATAAACCAGAATGCCATCAATAAATACTATGATAAACTGATCCAGATATTCCTTGAAGACTCTATTCATAAGATCCATGAATGCAGCTGGAGCATTGGTCAAATCAAATGGCATGACTAGGAACTCGTACTGCCTATAACGAGTCCTAACAGCTGTCTTGCTTACATCAGACTATTTGATTCTGAGCTGGTGATAACCTGACCTGAGATCAATCTTGGAAAAGATCATTGCTCTCTGTAGCTGGTCAAACAGATCATCAATCTGAGGCAGAGGATACTTATTCTTAATGGTCGCCTTGTTGAGTCTCTAGTAATCAACATACATCCGCCATGTTCCATCCTTCTTCTTGACAAATAAAACAGGCGCTCCCTAAGGTGACGAACTTGGCCTTATATACCCCTTCTCTAACAGTTCCTCCAACTGTTCCTTAAGCTCCTTCAGCACAGCTGGAGCCATCTTATACGATGGTATAGAAATAGGTGCGGTTCTAGGAATCAAGTTAATGACAAACTCGATTTCCCTCACCGGGGGCAAACCAGGTAAGTTTTCTAGAAACACATCAGGAAATTCCCTTACAATTGGAAAATCCTCTAACTTCCTTTCATTCATATCAGCATCCACAACATGTGCCAAGAAGGCCTCACACCGCTTTTCCATTATCCTGTCAGCTAGCAAACCAGAAATAATTCTTGGTGCTGGTGCTCTCCTGTCTCCTCTGAAAATCGCCTTCTCACTGTTACCCAAAACAAACTCCACTTCCTTAACACCACAGTCCAACTTCGCTTGATACTTCTCTATGACATCCATTTCAAGTATAACATCTAGGCCCTTTAGGTCTAGAGGTAGGAGGTCCACTACCAGTCTAGCACCATCAATGAAGAGTTCACAGCCCTTATATACTTGGCTTATTATCACATTCCTCCCTAA
>JANZXR010000005.1:10010760-10043921 GCA_027575705.1 Erythroxylum echinodendron | reverse complement strand
TAGCAAAACAATTTTAAGCATTCCTAACCCGTTCCAAATTACTATTTTACCCTTCCCATAGGTGAGGGGATGTTACATGATGCATCAACAAATTTAAAGTCGGTGACGAGAAGTGTATTACATTAGGAGATAAGTGCTCCATCCATGAAATTTTGAAGCGAGCGAACAATTATAAAAAATGATTTCTTCTTGTGCCACTTGTCTCATGTTTGTTATGAGAAGTGCATCACATTACTAGAGAAGTCCTACATCCATGAAATTTTGAAGCAAGGGGGAGTGTTAGCAAGGGCTTCAAAATAGTTAATTTATTTTATTTTTAAGTTCTATTTTCTAGCATTAGGATGTTAATGGAGTAAGTAGTCAAATTAGCATGTGATATTTTGTTGGTATTCTCCAGTTGTTAGTGGAGGATTATGTGGGATGATGTTTACCCACTTTCTTAGGTAGTTGCTTATTTTTTGCTGAGTTTGGTTTGTTTGTAAGCTTGTTTAAGTAGGCATCGAGTTGCTTTCATTTTGCAAGGGAACATTATATGAGTTAAACTACTAAACTCCTTGCCTTCCTTTTCCACTTTTATTCTTTTTTGCCAACAAAACTTTGGTATTAAGGAGAAGAAAAACAAAAGATGAAGTGAAAAAGAAAGGACTGAGAATTGTCGAAGAAAAGATTGAGACTTCTCAATTTATTATTATTCAAAAGGAAAATTGTTATGACTCGCCAATGAACTCAAAAGAATCATACTCTAGAGAAATTGACAAAGATTTTATATTTAATTATGAAAAGGAATGTGAATTACATGACATTTGTTTTACGAAAGCTTGATTTGTGAGTAAAAAATTAAAAACATTGAAGATAAAGGAGTTTTAAGGGTTAAGGGACAAGAAAACTCAAAACGAATTTGAAAGTAGGACCTAACGTGCATATGATCTTTATTATAAGTTATCTTTACATTTCTTCAATGCAAAGCTCGATAATTTACCTCAATAACTCCGTAATTCCTCATTTAACCATTACTACTCTTTAAAATTATGTCATCCTTTACAAATTTGGAGGGTCTTGAAAAAACTACATCTTTTCTCGTATTAATGATATAAGTGTGAGTAAAAAAAATCATCATGTAGCAACCTTAACTCTCTTTCTTTATGCCTCTCTCTAGTGTTTTATCTTTGAGAACTTGCAAGATAATGACATTTTCTTCAATATACTTAAGGAAAGATTTAGTGGAGAGATATGGAGTTTACGCTACAAACCAACTTATTTATGGGATTTGTGTTATTATTTCATGTAGACTTTTATTCTATTTTATATGGGAATTTTAAAAGTTGCATCTTTTTATTATGAGAAATGAAAGTTACAATCTTTATTAGGTTTGTGAAGGCAGATTCTATTTTTTGGTATTTTTACTTAAGAAAATCTCGACTAAATGTTTTTTTATTAGGCTAAATTATTACTTAGCTTTCAACATTTTTTATTTGCATATTAGGACCAATGATGATATTGCATTATTTTTATTCTTACAAGAAGATTACATGTTGCATTATTGTTTAAATATTAGATTTTGTATTAATTGTATAATGTCTCATATTAAATATTTGTCTTCCTAAAAATCATGAATTTACCTCCATTTTATAGGAATTTTAGTTATATAATAATAATCGTTTAGGACATCTTTACTGCAGATTGTTAAAGATCTTAAGTTAATGTTTTGTTTGATAACTAGAGTATCAGACGTTATTTTACACATTAGTCTTAAAGAAAGTCATTATAATTAGTGGAGATTTTAGATAAATATAAGATTAATATAGTGTGCATCTAGAACATAAAGTGGACGACAACTAAAGTAAAAGAGATAAATAGATTCAAACTTTGATATTTAGGATGTTGGAGGCAATGAAATGGTGTAGGTATCTTAGTTGTCAAGAACTCATACATCAAGTTGTAGGCGTAAAGAGGACTAATGATAGGATTTTATCTTTAAAGATTGTTGTGAAATATTTTGTTTTCAATTCGGTATGTGTTTGTGCATTCTAAGTAAAGTTATAAGAATAATTTAAGTGTCAATTTTGGGAAGAGCTATCTGAGGTGATTCAGTAAATTTCCTTTAACGAGAAAGTTATTTTAGTTGCAAGGATTGCAAGTTATATTTAACACATGATTACTAACTCACATAGATTATTAATCATGGATCTTATAATTAACGTATGAAGAAGGAAGGGAAATTCTCAAAGGTATAATAAAGTTAGATGGTGGAATCTAAAAGTGGACACTGTGGAATAACTTAAGGATAGAGTAATGTCTGGATAAGAATAAAAACTAGAAGGAGATGCTAATCATATGTGGGAAGGAGTAGTAACCTTTTTTAAAGGAATGTAGCTAAGAATTGAGAGTTTCTAAAGGGTCTATAAGTAGTAAAAAGGAGTCTTGTTGACGTAATGAAGATATACAAGAAAAGGTAAAAGTCAAGAAGGTTGCCTATAAAGCTTTATTGCATAATAACATAGATGAAGAGGAGGAATTTAATAGAAAGATTTACAAGCTATCAAAGAAGAGGCCAAAAAGATAGTTTCAAAAGTCAAAAGTAGAGTGTAAGAGAATTTATATCAATAATTGAAAACTAAATATGAAGAAAAGAATATATTTAAGTCGATGAGACTTAGGAGATGGAAAGTGAGAGATTTAGATCAAGTTCGTTGTGTAAAGAATGAAGTTGGACGGGTGCTCATGGATGAAGATTGCATCAAGAGAAGATGATAGAGATACAACTACAATTTTTTTAATGAAGGCAGAGATAAAAACATGTTGTTAGGTGATCTTAAAACCTTTGAGAAATATCTTAGCTTCACCTATTGCGTGAAGATCATAAGAGAATAAAGGAGTATTGAGAAAGATAAAGAGTGGAGGGGCAGTAAGATATGATGAGTTACCTATAGAGGTGTGGAAGAGCTTAAAAGAAGAGAGTCTTACTTTATTAGTCAAGCTTTTTAATGTAATCCTTAAGTCTGCACGATACTAGCTGAGTAGAGACTTAGTACATTAATCCCTCTCTATAAGAACAAAGGAGACATCTAGAGATTTAACAATTCTAGAGGCTTCAAGCTACTCAGTTACATCATAAAGTTATGAGAGAGGATAATTGAGAAGAGAGTGAGAAATGGTACACCTATCTCAGAGAACCAATTTGGTTTCATATCAGGGAGGTCTACGATAGAAGCTATACACCTTCTTAAAAATTTAATAGAATATTATGAGGATAGACAGAGAGACCTGCATATAATTTTCATTGACTTAGAGGAGGAGTATGACAGGATACCTAGAGAAGTTATATTGAGGTGTTTAGAAGCTAAGAGAGTTTATATGACCTATATACAAGTTATTAGGGACATATATAGAGGTGTTAAGACTAGAGTAAGAATAATAAGAGAATATAAATCGCATTTTCTATCATATTGAGCTACACTAAAGATCCTTGTTGAGCCCCTTCCTATTTGCAATAGTTATAAATGAGCTCACTAAGAATATCTAAAGAGATGTGCGTTGGTGTATGTTATTTGTTGATGACATTATTTTAATGGATGAAATAAATGAGGGTGTTAATGTCAAGTTAAAACTTTGAAGGGAAACGCTAAAGTCAAAGGGATTTAAATTGAGCGGGTTTAAAACTGAGTACTTAGAGTGTAAGTTTTTAGGTCACAGGATTGCACCTTATATAAAGATAAAGATTGATTCAAAAGTTATACTACATAAATAAAATTTTAAGCACCTTGGATCTATCATATAAAGCAATAATGAGGTAGATGATGATATAGTTCACCGTATCATATTAGAGTGGCTTAAAAGGAGGAGTATATTAAGAATTTTATATGACAAGAAGATATCACTCAAGCTAAAAAAGTAAATTACACCGTTTAGCAATTAGATCGATCACGCTCTATGGAGAGGAGTATTAGCCATCAATCAAGTGTAAAGTCGTAAGTTAATGGTGACAAAGATGAGGACGTTCCGTTGAGTGTACAATCTTACCATATGAGATAAGGTCAAGAATATAGTAGTAAGAGGCAAGTTAGGGGTGCCTAATATTGATGATAAGTTGAGGGAGAAAAGGCTTATGTAGTTTAGATATGTTAAGAGGAGCATCATGATGCTTCAATATAAAGATCCGAGAAGATTATATGTAGGGAAGATAAGAAGAGAAGAGGAAGATCTAAAAAGAGTTAAAGAGAGATAATCAAGCATGATATGATCCTATTAGAGTTTAGCAAGGACTTGACCTTCAATAAAAAGCTTTGGCGAACTAGGATTCGAGTAGAGGATCTTACATAGAGGCTTATTCTCTTTTTTGCAAAGAGGTCTTTCTCTTTTTGTAGGTCTTTTGAATATTTTCTTTCTTTTTCTTTGTTCTTTGTCTCCTGTAGTTGCGCTAAATACTTTTGTTTGTGATACTTGTTCCTTTAGTTATTTTGTTTATTTATTTCACATTTTTTCTTTCTTCTTTTTTAATTGCTTATTTGTTTTACTTTTTTTTGTTTTTGTCTGTTTATTTATTTATTTACTTTATTTTGAATTTGAATTTCTTTATTTTTATTTTATCCTTATCTTTTATCTTTTACCTGTACTTATACTTACTTTTTCTTTATGCAATTATTTGTTTATGTACTTAGCTATTCTTCTTCTTTTTCTTCTCTTTATTCTTTTTTTTGCTTTTATTTAATTCATTTTTAAAATTCTTTTTTCTTGCGAATATATAGAAAACAACCTCTTTATTAATTAGAGGTAAGATTGTATATTACTGAACCTCTTTAAATCTCACATCTTAGTGAAATTCTACGAGGACATCATCATTGTTGTTATTGTTTCTTAAGTGTAAGACTTGAAATTGATCCCATGATATCTTGAAAATGTTGCTATATGAAAATTACATGATTGATCTGTATCATCTTGTTATGTGCTTGCAATTGTTTATTATATCGGTGATCTTGTTTTCTTTTTACTGTATGATTTTAACTAGTAGAATTTGTTTTCCTTAACATTGTTATAGGTAATTCATCTTATTCTTCTCTAGAAGATGGCTTTACTATCAAAATCCAAGCATAAGTGCTCTGCCAAGTCTGCCAAAGAACAACAATCCTTATGTTAAACAAGGATATGTTGGAAGAATTAGTCTTTACACAATTTTTTTTGTTGATTTGAATTTATTAATTCACATAATAAATTATTTTGAAATATATAATTATGGATTATTTATGCATCTAACAATTTATTATTTATCTAAAAGAATACAATTATGATTCCATTTATTAAAAAGTTCAAAATATATTCAAAAAATTAAAAATAAAATTATAATGTCTCTTATTAGAATTTTAAAGAAATTATTTACAAATCATTCTTATAATTATATATATACAAATTCAATTATTTAATTATAATAGTTAATATAACTTTAATATTTTATATAAGACTCTTATTATATAAAATTGATACATAAATCTATTTAGTTATATTAAATATTTATATATTTTTATTTTTAATAATTATTAAAAATAATTAATTTAAGAACCAAGTTTGATACGATAAGAAATGTATTAAATTAAAATTGATAATAAAATATAATAAGAAAAAATAAAATAATAATTTTTTAATAAAATGAAAATGGAAACGGACAAAACGTAAATAGAATCAAAAGATCCTTACTGACAGAAACTTATCGATCACAAACATACGACATAACAAAACTAAAAACAAAATGGAGGCTAAGTTCCCCTTACGATTACATGCATTTCTTGTTCGGAATATTATAATATAATAGCAATGACATAAGCAGGGCGGCTACTATTCAGTCTTTATCTAATTATCAATACTCTTCTTAACATTATCTGAATCCTGATCCTGAAGGTGCGTTCCACCAAATTAAGATCACCAAAATAACATAAATACACTACTCGAAGTAATTTCCTAAAAAGCGCTCACGTGACTCCATTCTCCAATCGATCCTCGCTACTTTCTTTTCAATACAGGCCACGCCACGTACACCCCCTTCAAATCTTGTACATGATATTGTTATTCTGTTCTAACCTAGTAAATATCTAACTCTGTTTCGCGTTCAATAGGTCCTATTTTGTTTGTTCTAAATGTGCAATTACAAATTTGTCCTATGCCTAACAAACTTTTCCTCATTAATTTCTCCTTTGCCCTTCTTTTTCCTTACAAATTAATAGATTCTCCAAAATGCCACTACTCAATTTTAATGGACAAAATAATCTCTGCTAACTCTAGTATTCCATCACTTTAAATTTGTTGGAATCTTCCGAGGAGACAGAAACGAAGAAAATAAGATATTACAGTTAATATAGCTAGCCAGGGTCAGGTCAAACGAATCCAAACCATTTCCACGCGAAACCTAGGGGTAAGTTATGTAATTACATGGAAAGTGACAGGCAATTCCCGAATCAAATATTCGTTTCCTAACAAATCAAACCCGTAAAGATCACTGACAAAGTCCCAAAACGTAGCTTGGACTCGTAAACGACCTTCGCCCTCGACTCTCTCTCTGGCTCTGTGCTTGGCTTCACCCCACGTAAACAGTACTTTTAAAACTATACGTTGAAAAGCAGAGGAAAAGCAAAACGCTTCTCTCTCTCTCTCTCTCTCTCTCCCCCTCCTCTTTTATGATCCTGCATTTTCTCTCCCCAAACGCTACTTCCTCCTTCTGTGACACTCAGTTTCGAGTTTCACTTGTGAGGATCGGGTGAGAATTCTGTTTGTTTCCTTGTTCCCTTTGCTCTTTTCAGCTTCTGAAGTGAGAATTTGGCTACTAAAGCCGATGGATCGCCAGCGATAGGATTGACTTGTTTTGAGCTTAGTGTGAAAATACGTCTTTTTACACCGTACGTATACATGCGAGTGAGACTATAAACACATTGTTTGTATTGATGTTAATTTTCCTTTCTTGTCTTATATTTTGATTCTTAATTTTTAGCCGTTCCAATTTTGTATCGAATTTTATCAATGTCGTGAAGGATTTATAATTGATGAGTGTGAGATCGAAATTTGAAACGTAGGATGCACCTTTTTTGTTAGTTTCTGCAGTTTGGATGATCGATCGGCACAGAAATTTGCCTGAAAATCTTTATCCCAAAAAAGAAAAGTGAGAATTGAAAGAATTTAAAGCGGATTGAAATCAGTTTTTAATTAAAAAAAAATTTCTTGAACTGTAACATATGGATTCTGGCAAAGTTTAATCAATAGTCGATCACTGTACCTTTACTAAATCATTTTGTTTAAGTTTGCACTTATTCTTTGACACGCTCAATTAAGGAATGTAAACTCATCCTAATTAAGGATAAATGTAAATGCAACTTTGCTATAGCTTTTGTGCGGAGTGTTTACTTCTAGCTTTAGTTTTAGCATCAAGTAATTATCATGTGACAGTGCCACAGTTCACATTGCAAATCGAGTTACTTTCTCTTAATTGTTTGGTCTGATCATTGTTTCATAACTTGGTCATTCAATCTATCATGTGTAAAGTTACCAAAAGTTGGCGGTGTTATTGACAGGTTAAGGTTCAGTTGGGTGGGATGTAGGAGAAGCCCTATTGTGATAGTTTGATATCTGAATTACTGCGGTAAAACATTAATGTGATAGACACGTGCATGATTGTGCTGAACTGGATGAGACTGTGGAACCTAAAGTCAATAAGCATGCCACTGAAGTTACGATAGCTTTGTGTTATCGTGCGTGCAATGTTTCCTTTGCTAATGCAACGGTATCTTTGCTGGTGCTTTGTTTTTGGGCCTCTGTTTGTATCTACGATTGCTCTTCATTCAGAGCAGCATAGAGGTGAGGTTATTCAGTTGGAAAATCGGCCCCTTGGATCTGGATCAGTATTAAGACATGGTTTGAGAAGTGGAATCCCTGCTTACACTAATTTATCAGAAATTTTCTACCTAAAAAATGGTTCAGTATCATGTGAAGACCTGGAAGGAGTAGGATCATTTGATACAACCTGCTATTTAAAGTCAAACTTGTATCTGAACTCTGGCATTGACATATATGGCATGGGAAACCTGGATATACTACCCCATACTTCAATTGTTTGTCCCATTGAAGGCTGTTCGATTACTTTCAATATGACTGGCAATGTTAACATTGGTCCATATGCAGCTGTTCTTGCTGGTTCAGTTGTTTTTGCTGCTTCCAACTTGACCATGGAGCATGACTCATCAATAAATACAACAGCTTTGGCTGGAGAACCACCTCCTCAGACTAGTGGTACACCATTTGACTATGATGGAGCTGGTGGAGGTCATGGAGGCCGAGGTGCATTCTGTCAGAAAAAGAACAAGACAGAAAATTGGGGTGGTGACGTTTATTCTTGGTCAAATCTGGCTGAGCCGTGGAGTTATGGTAGTAAGGGTGGTGGTACTTCTTCTGAGCATAAATTTGGAGGCAATGGTGGTGGACGTGTCAAACTTCTTGTGGCAAACATACTATATGTGAATGGATCTATCACTGCTGAAGGTGGAGATGGGGGACTAAGTGGGGGAGGTGGCTCTGGTGGAAGTGTCTTTGTGCATGCTTTAAAGCTGTGAGTACATCTCTCCTGATAGCTTAATTCTATGATAATAATGTCAGCATTGTCCATATAAAGCTTTTGAATATTTTGAACTGATAATAACTGATTGTCCAGTTATTTATCACTTTAATCTATTGAGAACATTCCAACTCTTGTTTGCAGTTTAAATTAAACGATTACAAATTGGATGTGCTGATTGTCTCTCTTCTTGATCAGAATATCCTGCATGGTGTCATCTTTGTCAGAGTGCATCTTCCATCAACTCTTGTATGATCCTTCTTGGATCAACTTTACTTTCAAATAAAAAATCCTTGATATCCAACTTTGACCATTTTTGTTGATAAATTCAATGGAAGAATAAATTACTGTTTGGTTGCTTAATTTATACTGAATTCGCAATCAGCTAACTCCTACCAAACCTTACAGCAACTCACTATATTCCAGATGTATTTTCTTTCTTATTTCCTGTTTTTGGCTATCATTCATTATTGTTATCTATTTCATTGTCTGAAACCAGAATATAGCTCGGTTTCCTTCAAACTTATCTTGAATTTATAATACTGAGATTTTTTCCTTCTAAATTGTAGAAGCTGAACAATGTATAGTATTGTTTATGATATTTGTGAATGACATCTCATAATTGTTCGATTGTATACAAGTTGTATTTGTTCTTATCTGTTTTGTGTCATACTTCAAATTGCATAGGAAGGGATATGGCATCATAAGTGCAGCAGGTGGAAGAGGATGGGGCGGGGGTGGTGGTGGAAGAATTTCTTTGGACTGTTACAGCATCCAGGAAGATGTAAAAGTTACTGTGCATGGTTCGTACTGATTAAATTATCCATTTTGTTAGTTTTTACTTGAATCAATATCCATTTAACAACTAAATAATTTAGTTCTTCTTGTGCTTCTTCAATCTGAATGCATAGTAAAATCCTTCTGTAACTACGTGCTGCATATTTTTGTAATAGTGTTAAAGATTCTCCAAATCTCCACTTTCATTTGATGTAGCAGGTATCATACATCTTGAGCAGTTTACAGAATTTGACTCTACCCTCATATAATTGATTTTAGCTAATCCACCTCTCCGTTAGTTTAGTTGTTTGCATAACTACCAACCCATGCAGGAGATAATAGTAAGGTTTGTTGATTGTCAGGTAGAGCTTCTCCCTATTGAATTTCTGAACACAATACAGTCCTTTTCGATTTTATTTTCTATCTTCTTCTTTCTCTTTGGGTTTTATAACAACATTTATAAGCAGCAGGCATATGTTTGTCTTCACTTTGACAACTTTTAGTCCTTTTATTTCTTCTGCTGTTCATTCTGTCTTGATTTCTTGGAAAGAGAATGTAACCTTTAAATGGAAAAGAGAATGCAACCATTAAATGGGTTGCGTTAAGCAATATAACCTTTTGTTGCTGCAGGTGGTTTGAGCATTGGTTGCCATGGTAATTCCGGAGCTGCTGGTACATTGTTTAATGCAGATCTTTTGAGTCTGAAAGTGAGCAACGATAATGTCACAACAGACACAGAGACCCCTTTGCTTGATTTTCCTACATCCCCTCTATGGTCAAATGTCATTGTTGAGAATAATGCAAAAGCTTTGGTGCCACTACTTTGGTCCAGAGTTCAGGTGGCCTAGACATTACTCTAATTTGTAAATGATTTTGATAACTGTTATATATTACTGTTACTGCTTCTGTTGCTTAGGTTAAGAAATGGTTGATATACCATAACAAATTCCCTCTAAAGTTCTCTAGTGATTTAGTAATTGAAGCTTGACACGAAAGCTAAATTTTTTTTCTGAAGCAAACTAGAGCTCTGTGTAGTTAAATTTCCTTCTAGTTATCAATTATAATACATCCTCTTGAATTGATAGTTGCTGAAATCTTACTTGTTGCTGGTGGCCTACTTTGATGTGCTATGTAGAATTGAAGATATGTTCACAGGGCACATTTTCTGTGTAGATATTTCATAGTCTACAACCAATTTCTATTTGGTTGGAACTAAAACAAGTTTGATTAGTGAAGGATATTCATGTTCTTATCATGTTCGTTTTGTTTTATCTGTCGTCTTTCACAACTTGCTTGGAATATTTGATTCTGAAGCTTTCTCCATTGGTTGGGATAGTAGGTCCCATTTATGAAGTTTTGGTGAAAAACCATGTCATCTGTGTGTTGCTAAGAGTGATAGTAAAACTTGGTAGATCTGAATATATGACACAATTTGGATAAGCTTCAACTACTGGGCTGTAGCTATACTTGACCTTGATTCTGATGCTTCTTTATTCACTGATGACTTGTGATGCAGTCTTTCATGTTTCTTCTGCTTTTGGATTATCATTATTTTTTGTATCTTGTATACAGCTTCTTTGTTTTCATTTAGAAAACAATTTGATGTCATTTGAAGTCCTTACAACTGTTGTTGATTCCCCCCACCTCTCTCTCTTATATGAAGGTCCGAGGACAAATAAGTCTATATCGTGGAGGCAGTATTGTATTTGGATTGTCTGCGTTCCCAATTTCAGAATTTGAGCTTGTTGCAGAGGAGCTTTTGATGAGTGACTCCATCATAAAGGTAGGCCTGATAGCAAAATCATTATGCTTTGTTATCTCTTTAAATAGAACTTAATCATGAACTTTCTTTGCAATCATTATGTTTTTGGACAACATACATTGATAAATAGGATGCAAGTATCTTTGCGAAATTATTATGATATTTGGAATAATGATATGCAACTTTTGTAAATGGGGGAAGAGATAGGGAACAATTATATTATTGCATGCATACACACAAAACAACACTCAAAGTCAGATGGGAAGATGTGCATACTCTGGCAAAGTAATGCATTTTTTAAACTTGACACTTAATTAATGTTTTACTGCATTCATTTGAAGATTTTTCAACTGTAAAGACAAGGTTGGGGAGTTACAGGTTTGTGCTGTGCTATTTAATATCTTTGAGATCTTTCCTTCTCGTCTTGCATTGGATAAATATGCTTAAGTCTTCATTCTTCAAATTTCAACCTGACAGCCGTAGCTTTCACTTAGAGTCTAAAATTCTTCATTTTCAAACTCAAGGTTTATGGCGCTTTCAGAGTTGCTGTCAAAATTTTGCTAATGTGGAACTCAAAAATTGAAATTGATGGACGTGGAAATACTGTGGTGACTGCTTCTGTTTTTGAAGTCAGAAATCTGGTTGTTCTCAGGGTATGTATGCTTCAACCTCATCATATAGATGAATATTACCTTTTGCGTTTTGTCTGTTTCACGTTTTTAATCAAATAAATTTTTAGTCTATAATTTTATTTCCTGTCTTTGCAGGCGACCTCTGTTATCAGCTCAAATGCGAACTTAGGGGTATATGGGCAGGGATTACTGAGGTTGACAGGTTCTGGTGATGCAATCATTGGCCAGAGACTGTCATTGTCTCTTTTTTATAATATAACAGTAAGCAACAGTATAGGAATGTGTATCATTCTCTCTCAATCCCAATATTACCTGTTGTCACAGGCTTATACTTTTTAATAGAATTCTATAACACTGGTTGCTAAAGGTTTTTGGCTTGCTCTTTGTTCTAATGCCCTCCTAGATCTAAAGTTTTCATGCACACGCTATGAACTGTTCAGTTGTTGATAACTACTTTATGAGGACAACCAAGTCTCGTTCATGCAAGATACTTTAATTGAATAGTGTTCTACAGTTCTAGTTAAATTCCATAAGGAAAAGTATCCTGATGGTGGAAATTTAGAGCTTAACAAGTTGCAGATTTGTTTCTTTGTCATGGCAGAGAAAGCTCTTCTTTTCTCACGTGTGCGTCAGTTTTTCCCCCTTCATTTACACTATGTTTTTGTTACCTATAGAGAGATTGCATTTCTTTCCATTGCCTTTTCTTTTTCTGGCCATTTTTGGGATTAAACGTCATTATCCTTGATTTTTTGTTAATTGAATTGCCTGATATGGTATGGAGTCTCTCTTGCTATTTTGGCAAATGTTTAAAATCCTGGTTTGCCACAGGTTGGACCAGGTTCTTTGCTTCAAGCTCCAATAGATGATACTGGAAGAGCTGTGTGAGTAGGAACTTATGCTTTTCTATTTCTCAATTGTTACTTCCAAATATAAATCTTAGTATTCCCCTAATCTTTTGAAATCTTCTATAGGGTTACAGAAACGCTATGTGGGACTCAGACATGCCCCATCGATCTGCTAACTCCTCCAGATGACTGCCATGTTAATTATACGTTGTCCTTCTCTCTTCAAGTAAGAGTTCCATCTTAAGTTGAATAAGGTTTTTGGCTAAGTTGGAACTTCTAAGATCAAATGATGAAATGCAGATCTATCGTGTTGAGGATATCCTTGTGAGTGGCATCATTAGGGGCAGTATCATCCAGATCCACAGGGTGAGAACTATCAACATTGATGCTGATGGCTTGATTACTGCATCAGGACTAGGTACTGGTTGTCGTTTCTGGCAATGTCTTTCTGCTCTGCCTATTTCTTTTGTTGCTTTTAATTATTTTTTAAAAAATAATTTTTTAGTTATTCATGTATTATCCTATATATAGCATATTAACGTTAGAACTACCTTTTCAGGTTGTAGTGAAGGTCTTGGAAAAGGAAACTATTCCAATGGAGCTGGTAGTGGGGCTGGCCATGGTGGACGGGGAGGCTCAGGTTATTTCAATGGAATTGTGAGCAATGGTGGCAATAAATATGGCAGTGCTGATCTCCCCTGTGAGGTGGGAAGTGGAACCTGGGGTCCCAATCAGTCTTCTGTCAATGCAATTGGAGGGGGGATGATTGGTAATTGTTTTGCTACCCGCTAGCTTTATACAATGTGCACCATCTATAGCATAATTCTTTCTGATTTTAGTTGGAGTGCTTGACCACCTCTTTAATCATGATTGACATCTGCATTTATTGCCCATCTTTTCCTTTGCACTTTCAGTCTTTCAGCTAAAATGGATGCTATGTGCTTCTTTTGTTCATTGGCCTGACCTATTTGCATCTTTTTTTTCTTTTGCTAGTTTTGGGCTCCATGCAGTGGCCTTTACTACGGCTAGATCTCTATGGACCTTTGAGGGCTGATGGTCAAAGCTTTGGAAAAGATTCAATGCAAAGTGATGGTCCTTTGACTGGTGGAATTGGTGGAGGTTCTGGTGGTACAATACTTCTGTTTCTTGAGAAGCTCATGCTTGCCAAGAATTCAAGTTTATCTGTTATAGGAGGCAATGGCGGTCCTCTTGGTGGTGGTGGTGGTGGTGGTGGAAGAGTTCATTTTCATTGGTCAAAGATTGATTATGGCAATGAATATTCCCCAATAGCAAGTATAAATGGCTCAATTAACACTAGGTATGATCTATTATTTGTTAACATTCGAAAACAAGAAGTTCAACGATGAGTCTTTGTGCTCTTTTATGTTCTTAGAATTTCATTTACCTCGTATACATAAGGCTTAAAGACATTTCCATACCCCAAAACCCATGATTTCTTCTAAGGGAATACTTCAACTAGAATGCATATAATTTCGAGGAAAATTTATAATGTCAGCATTTTACTTGACGTGTCTAACAGTGGAGGAGCAGGCAAACTTGGTGGTCATTATGGGGAGGAAGGCACCACTACTGGAAAGAAGTGCCCAAAGGGCCTCTATGGTATATTTTGTCAGGTGCTTTATCTTTTGTCTTTTTTATTTTAAATTACACTGCAACTGCATGTGCTTTTTGCTTACTGAATCTAGGATGAATTTCCTAGTTGACCAGATCTGCAGTTTCACAATTCTTATGTACTCTTATGGTGTTTGATAACTATTGCACTTTAGAATCTTCTAGTATCTTCTCTGAGCCTAAAAGATCTCTTAAAAATCAATATTATGTTTTAGTAATTTCTTTTCATATTGGAGAAATTATTCACTCGTTTTATTTTTGGGGTGATACATGCAGTTGAGGCAGAATAACAGATCAATAGATTTTCATTTTCTGTTATGCCGCATGCTTTTCTTGTGTTCTTAAATCTTTCATGTAATGCAGTTCCTTTAAGTTTGCTATAACAAATCGTCAGCTTGTAGCTAGTACTCTTTGCACAAATTCTGCTCTTTCTAGTCTTGATTTCCTAGATATGAAGTCCCAAAATTATTGTCCATCCTTTGCCTTCTACAGAATTTGGTGACTTTGGACCCATTACCATACTTTTAACTTCTGTTGTTTTTCTGCAGATTGTAGCTAAGTTTTTACATTTTGTCCAATAATTGACCTCCTCTTTTCTGTAGGCATGTAAACAAGTCTTATTATTCGTCCTTCAAAAGTGAAGCCTTAAATTTGTTCACAAAATCATAGCTTAAATTTGTTATTCACAAAATCATAGCCTGATGTGATCTATTGATGGAAATCTGGCATCAATACTTAATGTTGTGGCCTCAAAATGTCCAATTTACCCATAAAATATCACAGCTAGATTAACAACTTGGCTTTGGTTTTCTTAGTAAAGTCACTACAGTCGTTGAGTACCTAAAAGTTCTTAGGCTTCTGAAATATAGTTGCTTATGCACGTATTTAAGAAACTTGCTCTTTCAGCATCTGCTCAAGCCATTACTTGAGTATTAATACTAACGAACTGACATTACTTATGCAAATCACGAAAATGTGGCATGTATTGGATGAACGTAGCTAACCATATACCATACATGTGATTTGTTTTTTATACTAGCATATTGTCATTTCCAAAATACTTCTTGAGGGAAAAAATGCTGTTGACATTATTGACGCCAACTACAAAAAGTTATCAAGTGATGCAATATATAGTGAATCATTGAAACATTAGTTTGAGAAATGGAAGGAGATGCCATCTTACTGAAATAAGTTTGTGTTTTTCGTGCCTTATCTTAGTGTAACTATTAATACCCACATATAGACAATGCCTATGATCATGACATGTATGCAATTGGATGGCCATAGTAAATGTCTCAGTTTAGTTTCATGGTGTTAGTTTGATGTTAATCATTTTTGTATTTTAGATTGCAATTCCTTTGTGTACTTTAATCTGTACCTAATCCATTTTTAACTAGATTGAGTTAATCAACAAATTTATGTTGGTTAGTAATTATGTTTCTGGAGAACATACTATGTTCATTATGGGGACGGTGCCAAGAAGGTCTTATCTTCCTTTATGACATGGCAACTCAATTGAAATGAAATCTATGTAATCTTTAACTGATTGCTCAGATTCTTTTTGACAAGTTGAGTGATCCATGCTACATTTCACTAGGTAAGTGATGTAGGAAAAATAGAAGAATTATTAACTAGTAGCTAAACTCACAAAATTAAGAAATATGGCTGATATTAGGTTAGTGTTTTAGGGTTTAATCTGGCTGGAATTTAGGATATTGGTTGCTGGAATTTTGTGAGGAACACAAATAATGGAGAGTAGAAAACTAAACATCACTCCTAGAATATAAGATTCACTCTTAGGAGAAAGCATCACACCTTTTAGTTGAAAACTCAAGTTTGTAGAAAATTTTCATATTGCTTCTTCTATTGAAAGGCTAAGTACACTTATATATAGAGTTCTTAGAACCCTTATTCTAGTAGGAAAGGGTTCCTATAATTTAAATCATATTCCAATAGAAATTCTATAAGTCCTAAATAACTAGGATAACATAGCTAAAATAGAATAACATATTTAGCTTACTAATAAATCTATTCCAATCAGGAATTTTGACATAATCCAAATTTTAGCGCTTATCTTGGATATCAACTCAATTATGATCCCGCGAAATTAAAGCTTATGGTTGACTAATTTTTCCTCTTTTATTTCATTTATAGACTTTTTCTTTTGAATCAAATCTCCCCGGCTTGTCTGAAGTTGTCCTCAATGTAGAATGTGATAAATACTGATTGTATAAGTCTGGATTCAACTTCTGAAATTCATATGCTAAAATCCAAGTACTGTCAGAAACTAGTCTTCCTTTCTACTTGACAAGAAATAGTCAATATCCTCCTTCTCTTGTGGCTACAATTTGTTCATCAAAAACATCTTTTATCTTTAAGATGAGGAATGGTTGGAATTCTCACAATTGAAGTAGGAGATTGTGTATCATCATATCCATAATAAATAGTTAAGTCTGCAACATTAAAGATAGGACTAATTCTCATATCACTTGGTAATTCCAAAACATAATTATTGTCACTTATCTTCTTGATGATCTTATAAGATCCAGCACTTCGTGAATGAAGTTTCTTATATTTTTCTTTTGAAAACACTCTAGGGGAATCATAACCATTACCATATCCCCTTCGTTGAATTCCCCCAGTCGACAATGTTGATCAACATGCTCTTTATAAGACAAGTTGCTAGTCGTTATCTTTGTCGTATCTCATCAAAGATGTCCCACATGTGTTGTGCAAAACCATAAACTTCAACACTAACTCATGTTGTTTATGATAAAGGAACCAGATTAATAGGCTTCCTTGGTTGAATCTTAATAGTTGACACAGCGGAAGTAGTTAGGTAGAGATTTTAGGTTAATCTCTGAACCAAATCCAAGCATAAAACTTAGGATTTAATCAACAAGAGAGAGAACTTAGGAAAATTCCTACAGAAACTTTATTAAGGTAATGTTTTCAGGTCCCCTGAAACATCTGCTAATCCTCCCTTTTATACCCCTAACTTATCACATGAGAGTCCTAATTCTAGTGTGAAAAGGATTGATTGAAATCCTTTTCTAAAGCTAACTTATATCATTTCTTGCTGGACAAGAAAACCTTCCTAACTAGGAAAATTAAAATAAAATAAAACAAAAACAAATCCTAATAGAATCCTAATAATTATATGACAACAAAACAAACCCTTATAGGTTCAATCCTTTATTAATAGTAGACTTATTTATAGAACTATTGTATGCAAATTTTGCCATAGGAAGAATTAGGTTCCAATTTTTCACATCGTCTCCAACCAAACATCTTAACAAGTCCCCTAAGTTTTTATTTACTTTTTTTTCCATCGGTTTGGAGATGGAAAGAACTTGAAAATTGAAGCTTAGTGTTCAATGTTTTCCATGTGGTTCTCGAAAACTAACTCATAGACTTCACGTCACGATCAGAGGTGATGGTTAAAAGTAATCCATGGAGACGTCAGCCTCTTTGTAGAAAATTTTAGCATTATAAGTTTTGGAACATGGAATGAAATGACTTATCTTGGAAAACCTATCCACCACCATAAAAATTGAATCATAACCTCTTATAGTTTTACGAATTCCTAAGAAAAAATTCATATTTATGTCTTGTCATGGTTCATAAGATAGGGGCAGTAATGTGTATAATCCATAATTTTGTACCATTAGCAAGAACTTGTTTCAATTGCATATCATCTTCCTTCTTTTAGTTAATTGACATGTTCGACATAGCCGTATGACCTTAGACACGTCCCACTTTAAAGAGGGCCAATAAAAGTGATCTTCAACGATTGTGAAGGTTTTATCTCTTCCGAAGTGTCTTGCTGCTTCTCTTCTATGTAATTCCCAAATCACATACTCCTTTATAGAAGTATTAGGTAAGCAAAGTCAATTTCCTTTGAGAAGATATCGTAGATCACAAAAGGAATGTGTTAATCTCTTTGTCCAGCTACAAATTCTAAATAGATTATTCCAAAATCTCACTTTGAAACATATTCTCTGTTTGTTTTGTTGAACCCTACAACTTTTACTGCTAAAGTTTTAAGCAAATGACTCTTCCTACTCACTGCATTTGCTGCCTTATTCTCAACTTTTGTCTGATGTTTAATCACAAAGTTAAATTGCTCCAAAAATTCACTCTATAAGCCGTGACTTTTGTTCAAGTTCTTCTGGGACTTGAAGTGTTTAAGAGATTCATGATTCGAATATAGAATAAATTCCTTGTATGAGAGATAATGACACTAATTGTAAAGAGAACATACTACTACATAAAATTCCTTGTCATAGGTCGAATATTGTTGCTTCTCTTTACTTAACTTCTTACTAAAGTAAGCAATTGGGTGCCCCTTTTGACTGAATATTCCTCCAATTCCAACATGAGATGCGTCACAAGCAACTTCAAATGCCTTAGAAAAATATGAAAGTTGCAAAATAGGGGATCCAATCATCTTTTTCTTGATTTTTTTTAAATGCTTTAGTTGCTGCCTTTAAGCAAGTGAACTGCCCTTTCTTCATAAAATCAATAATGGGTGCCATTATGGTGCTGAAATTACGAATAAATTGCCTATAGAATTTTGCTAGGTCATGAAAACTCCTTGTCTCGTACACATCCTTTAGAATAAGACAATTACGTATGATCTTAATCTTCTTGGGATCCATCTTTAATCTACTGTAGGATATAATAAACCAAAAAATACAACACTTGATTACATGAAAGAACACTTCTTTAAGTTGATATAAAGTTTCTCTTGCCTCAAAACTCTCAAGACTTGTTGTAGATGTAATAGTTTGTCTTCTTTAGTCTTATTGTATATTAATATTATCATCAAAATATGCCACCAAAAATCTGCCCATAAACTGTCGAAACACTTGATTCATCACTCTCATAAAAATGCTAGGTGCAGTAGAGAGTCTAAATTGCATCACTAGCCACTCATAAAGTCCCTCTTTAGTCTTGAAAGTTGTTTTCCATTCATCTTCAAGTCTGATTCTAATTTGATGGTACCACTTCATAAGTCTATCTTGGTAAAGATAGCAGCTCTAGTCAACATATCTAATATGTCATCAAGGCGAGATATTGGAAATTTATACCTTATTGTGATCTTATTTATCGCTCGACAATCAACACACATTCGCCAACTTCTATCCTTTTTAGGAGTCAATAGTGCTGGAATTGCACGCGGATTAAGACTTTCTTGAATAAATCTTTTTTTCAGTAACTCCTCTACTGGTCTCTTCAGCTCTTCGTTCTCAATAGGATTCGAGCAACAGATTGGAAGATTTGGTAGAGTAGATCTAGGTACCAAGTCAATAGCATGTTGCATATCTCATAAAGGAGGTAATACACCTAGTAAATCATCCGGTGTAAGGTCTGAAAAATCAACTAGCAATTCACCTACTTCTTTTGGTAAGGTAAGGGGTGTTGTTTCTGTTACTTCCCTCATTGCCATTGCAAACACAATTCCCTTCTCCTTACTAACAGCTTCAAATTCTCTCTCCTTAGGGATATTAAGAGGCTTTTTCTTGGAATTTATGACTGTCTTGTTACTTCCTCTTTATTTTTCTACCTTGTCTATCTTCATGGACTTCAAAATTATCTCCTTTCCATGAAATATAAACTGATAGGTGTTAGCTTTTTGTAAGTTCTGCACATCTCGATCATAAAGCCATGGTGACCCAAGTAAAATGTGAGATACTTTCATAGGAATGACATCTCACCAAATAGAGCCCTCATATATTCCTAATTTGAAAGACACCAAGCACTTTCGATCAACTAGTATGGTACTATCATCTACTCGAGCAACTTTGTAGGGATTTGAATGTTTCTCCATGAGTGAATTCAATCACTTCACCATGTTCTCCGATCCTACAGTCATACTACTTTCTCCATCAATGATAAACTTACGTACTTTATCTCTGTATCTAAGTTGGGTAAAGAAAATAGTAGTAATAAGCCATTCTTCTTGTTCTTCCGCTTTAGGGATTGTAAGTATGCATCTCAATACATTAACATTTGTACAACTAGCTAGTTTGTCACTAGAGTCTCCTTCCAACTCTTCTCTGGCTTCATGCTTACATGCACACACTTAGTAGATTCTTCCTCTTCTTCTCCGATCATGTGCAAACCTTTATTAGGACATTTATAAGCAAGGTGGTCCCTCTCGGTGCATCGGAAGTATTTCTTGTCACTGCTGCCTCCTTTTGTCCCAGTCTCAGCTATGGCTTTGCCCTTAGGTTCAACTCCTTGAGAAGCTTTGTAGTTGTTCTGTGCTGCAAATTTTGATGCATTAGGTGTTGGTCTAAATTTTTGCACCGTCATAGTTCTCTTCATGCCGAACTCCTTGACTTGACCTTGACACTTTTTTATTACTTGTTGTCCTAAGTATTGTTCCACTTTTAAAGCCAATTGAAATGCATGTTCAAGGTTGTAAATCCTTTGCATTATCAGCTCCTTGTGAATTTCTGCCTTTAATTCATTTTTGTAGTGAGATATAAGTTGTAGTTTCGACTCCATCCCTTCACATCGGATAGAAAATTCATCAAATATTTCTATGTACTCAGTTACGGATATAATCCATTATTTAAAGGTTGTGAGTTGATCTTGGAGATCTTCCTGATAATGAAATGGTAAGTATTTTTCTAGTAAGTTCAGCTTCATCTCTTCCCAATCAACAATTAGTGACTGACCTATTTTTCAAAGTCTATCCTCTACCTTTCTCCACGAGATTTTAACATGTCCAACTAGGTTCATCTTTGCTAATCGAACTTTTCTATTTTCTGACATGGGTACCAATCAAAGAAATCTTCCATTGCTGCTGTCCAATCTAAGAACAGGTGTGGATCCATCTTTCCTGCAAAATTGGGGGCTTCAACATGAACTTTCTTAATAATGTCATTGAGTTTGTTGTGTGTTTAAACTCTATTGTGGCCTCTAAAGGCTCACATGATCTCTTCATGTGCTACTGGTTAGGTTCTCTGTCTTGGATCTCTTAGTAGACGTTGATTTCATAACCCCATTCGCTGTTGATTAATTTTAGCTTCTCCATCTATTTCACTTTCTCCACCCTCACCATCAAGTGTAATTTATTGCCTGATATTGTTTTCTAGACTAGTTCTTGGAGCACCTTGTGATTAAGGGTCATTAAGTTCCAATCTTTCTACAAGCCCTAGAAGTATTTCATCTCACTCCTAGTCGCTGAATATTCCTCTATATGTCCTTCTGCTACATGTTGCCATCATGTACCAAAGCTCTAGTACCAAAGGCCAAATAGAAGAATTATTAGCTAATAGCTAAACTCACCAAATTAGGAAATATGGCTGATATTAGGTTAGTATTTTAGGGTTTAATCTGGCTAGAATTTGGGATATTGGTTGCTGAAATTTGGTGAGGAACACAAATAATGGAGAGTAGAAACCAGGAATCACTCCTAGTGTCTAAGAATCATTCTTAGAAGAAAGCATCACACCTTCTAATTAAAAACTCATGTTGCAGAAAATTTTCAGATTGCTTCTTCTATTGAAGGGCTGAGTACACACATATATAGAGTTCTTAGTTTTTCTAGTAAGAAACGGTTCCTAAAATATAAATCCTATTCCAATAGAAATTCTATAAGTCCTAAAGAAAATAACATATTTAACTTACTACTACTTCTATTCCAATACGGAATTATAACATAATCTAAATTTTATCCCTTATCTTAGATGTCAACTCAATTCTCAATCCCCCACCAAATTAAAGCTTGTGGTTGACTAATCTTTTCTATTTTTTTTCTTTTATAGACTTTTAAGTTCTTTTGCATCATTAAGTGTTGCTCGTTATTTTATTAAATATGAACTCTGATTAACACTACATGATATCTTATTTTCAGGAATGCCCAGTTGGCACTTACAAAGATACTGATGGCTCTGATAAAAATCTTTGCACTCCTTGTTTGCTTGAGTTTCTTCCTAGTCGAGCAAACTTTGTATATGTGCGAGGTAATTTTCGCTACTGCACTTTCTGTGCCGTATTGCCTTTGTCTTGATTAAATACTTTTTCAGCTCAAATAGCCTTGGTTGTGCTGATTATAGGGGGAGTTACTAAGGCACCTTGTCCTTATAAATGCATATCCAATAAGTACAAGATGCCAAATTGCTTTACCCCTCTTGAGGAGCTGATGTATACATTTGGAGGACCCTGGCAGTTTGCACTTTTCCTGTCTTGCCTTCTGTTGCTTCTAGCACTAATACTAAGTATGTTGAGAATGAAGTTAGTTGAGCCAGGCTTATATTGTTCAAGTTCAATTGAGCAACAGAATCATCACCATTTTCCTCATTTACTCTCTCTATCTGAGGTGAATTATCCAACCATGGTTTGTTCAGTTTGCCTCTTTACCTCCATAACAAGATCAAAATGCAGTTAGACTTACACTTATTCTCACATGTTAAACCTAGGTGCGAGGAACTAGAGCTGAAGAAACTCAGAGTCATGTGTACAGAATGTACTTTATGGGTCCAAATACTTTTAGGGAACCTTGGCATCTTCCTTATTCTCCCCCTGATGCAATTATTGAGATTGTGTAAGTAAGATTCATACTAAGGTTATGAAATGGTTTGCATTTTCGCTACTGTACCAACATGATGTTACTCTGCACAAGAAAGGCTTTATTATAAATATTAGACGATTTCAAAAGAGTTACGAAATTCCTTATGTTTACCTGTTTGTAAAGAGATATTTATTCACTTCAATATTGACTTGCCAGTTAAATGTTCTGGAGACCCAAGAGATCTACTGCTTCCATATAGTCCATAAAATACCAACTTGGTCCTTGAAGATGACCAGATAAATTTATTATGCCTTATATAAATTTTCCAGTGGTGTTTGTGAAATCCTATTTTGTTTGTGAAATCTAGATGATCCACTGAGAGGGACCTGACACTTGGAAACTAAAATTATGTTGTTCTCTTAGTTAAAGGCAGATATTTATGACCTGCAGTTATGAAGATGCTTTTAACCGGTTTATTGATGAGGTAAACTCTGTTGCTGCATATGATTGGTGGGAAGGGTCGGTGCACAGCATACTGTCAGTGCTTGCCTATCCTTGTGCCTGGTCCTGGAAACAATGGAGACGGAGAAAGAAAATTCATCGACTTCAAGAATATGTGAAGTCTGAATATGATCATTCATGTCTACGCTCATGTCGATCTCGAGCCTTGTACAAAGGCATGAAGGTTGACTCTCATTAATTTTCTACTTCAGCTGCAAACTAAGCACCATAGTTCAATTCGTACCTTTTAGAGTGATCAAAACTTGTCTGAACAAACTTGGAGCAGGTTTCTTAAGCAATAACCTCTTTTTTTTTTCTTCAAAATTGCTCCAATCTCCCTCATTATTATGCTGGTTTAACAGTGCTCTTTTTCCTGATATATGTTCACAATTGAAACGTCTATCTGTTGCCCTTTGATCTTGTCTCAATCTCATGTGTGACTTGACTAGTGAAAATCTCATGGTAGTTAGCTCATGCCATTGCCTTGGAGAAATTGATTTTTCTCTTTTCCATCAAATTCAGAGTATTATTTATTGGTGGTAATTCTGACTGAGAAGGATCTTCATCTTGCAAATTGCAATTAGTGTAGGTTGGAGCAACACCTGACTTGATGGTTGCTTACATTGACTTTTTCCTTGGTGGTGATGAGAAGCGTTTGGATATTGTCACTATAATAGAAAAACGATTTCCCATGTGCATAATCTTTGGTGGAGATGGGAGTTACATGTCACCATATAACCTTCATAGTGACATGTTGTTGACCAATCTACTTGGTCAGGTATTACTTCTACCAAACATTGTTGTACTCATTTTGGTATTCATCTGACAAGTGAGGATTGATTCTTTTCCCAGCATGTCCCGGCAACTGTATGGAATCGCTTTGTGGCTGGTTTAAATTCTCAGTTGAGGACTGTGAGGCATGGGTCTGTACGTTCTGCTCTGCTTCCCGTCATTCATTGGCTTAGTAGTCACGGAAATCCCCAACTTGATTTCCACGGGGTTAAGATTGAGCTTGGATGGTTCCAAGCTACCCCTTCTGGCTATTATCAGTTGGGTATTTTGGTAGTGACCGGTGAATTTTCTCTGTGCAGTATGTACCCATCTGATTTGCTAGATAGAAGTAACATTGACAGTCACAGGTAATTATGTGATTCATTATGCTAGATTGTCACTTATACTATCTATATATGGTTACAAGAATATACGTGATGTAGAACAAACAGAAGAAGTATTTACTAACAGCTAAAATTCACAAAATTAAGAAATATGGCTGACGTTAGGCTGCGATTGCTGAAATTTCAGATTTGGTACGGTTGAATTTTTAGGATTTGATTGCTGGAAATTTGTGCTAGAATTTCAGAGTTTGATATGATTGGAATTTATGTTTGTTGTGGCTAGAATTTAGGGTTTTTGGTTATTGGAATTTTAGGTTACAATTGCTGGAATTTGGTGAGGAATACAAATAACAGAGCGTAGGAAACTAGGAATCACTCCTATGATCTAAGAATCACTCTTAAAGAAAGTATCACACCTTCTAGTTGAAAACTCAAATTTATAGAAAAAAATTTCAAGATATTTTATTATTGAAAGGCTGAGTACACATATTTATAGAGAAGTTCTTAGAACCCTTATTCTAGTAGGAAAGGGTCTTAACAAATTCAAATCCTATTCAAATAAAAATTTATGTAAGTTTAAGTTCTAAACAACTAGGATAACATATCTAACACTAGAATAATGTAGTTATCTTACTACTACTTCCTAGGCAATAAGGAATTCTAGCATAGTTTAAATTTCAGTGCTTGTTGCCTTTGCAATCAACTCAATTTCCATCCTCTATCCCACCAAATTAAAGCTTGTGGTTGACTAATTTTTCCTCTTTTATTTTTTCTATAAACTTTAAGCTCTTTTGCATCAAGTAGCCACTTTTAGCAATTCGATTACACCTTATTTTTCACATTGGCTACACTCAATTGATTTTCATTCATCTTAAACTTTGAACGGAAAGATTCTTTTACCAGTGTAATATCTTTGTTTTGATTTCTCCATGCTGTTAGAGAAAATCATAGAAGAAAGTGTATTGCATAATGGAAAGGAAAGAACTCGAAATTGAAATTGAATTATTGCAATTCTGACATTATTTCTTCTTTATATTAAATTGACTTAAATCGCACAGCTTTGCAGAGTCATTTTGAAGGCAAACTTTCCCTATTGGGGTAGTTTGTAGCAGGGTAGCATGTGATTAACATAGGATTTTGGAGTTTGGTTTATGCTTTATTAGTTAGTTCTTTTGCATACAACAGGATCAAATTATCTTTGGGCTTTAATTGGCGTGTATTACAGGAAAAATATCTTATATATGAACAGAGGCTTTAAGCAGTTGCAGCAAGATCGACTAGGAATGAGTCAAACTTTATCTCGTAAACGGATGAATGGAGGAATTAATGGTGGTCTCATAAATGATGCTACCTTGAAATCGCTGGAGTTTAGGAAGGATTTTCTGTTTCCCCTTTCTCTTGTACTGATCAATACAAGACCTGTTGGTCGTCAGGTATTTCCACAAAACATTCGACACTTCTCTTTTGTGGTGATGGTTGTGACGAGCTAATGCCTATTTCTGTATTTCAGGAAACTCTTCAGCTTTTTATTACTATCGTCCTTTTGTCAGATCTTGCTGTCACTCTTCTCACATTGCTTCAGTTCTATTGGATTTATATTGGTGCTTTCCTCGCTGTGCTGCTTGTTCTTCCTTTATCTTTGCTTTCTCCATTCCTAGCTGGCTTGCATGCCTTGTATAGCAAAGACCCTAGAAGAGCTTCACTTGCTCGTATTTATGCATTGTGGAATGCTACATCTCTATCTAATGTTGTAAGTTAATTTGCAATTAAGAAGTTTTCAGCTAAAGGTACCGACTTCTTGTCACAAGTGAGAAGCTCCTTCAGATTATATGAGCTTCAACCTGAATGCCACCTAGCTATCATTTGTTGCTGAACTACATTGCTCATACTTGCATAAACTTCGGAAAGAGTAATTTTTAACTTCTTTTTTCAGGCTGTGGCTTTTATTTGCGGGGCTGTCCATTATGGAATTTCTTATTTCCAGCCACCTAATACGGGAAACGCTCAGTATATTAGAAGGTCAAAATTAATCATTCTGTTTCTAGTTTTCTCTTATACTGACATAAATCACTTTCTACATACTGCAGTTAGCTTCTTTATGTGTAAAATGAGCATCCATCACTCTCTTTTTCTCTGATAATCAAGCTCAACTTAATTCATCCAATTAATGATAAGTTCCAGTATTGCTCTCAAGTTACGAATATACTGAAACAACTGTTTGAAAGAAGCTGACTTGCAGTCTCGATCTGATTTTTGTTTTTGCGAAATTATAGTTCCTATTCACATGTTCAGTCTTTTGAATTGTTTCTACTCAGAGAGGATGCCAAATGGTGGCTATTACCAACAGTTCTGCTGCTACTCAAGTTCATACAAGGCCGATTTATTAATTGGCACATTGCCAATCTCGAGATTCAAGACTTCTCTCTGTTTTGTCCAGATCCTGACGCATTTTGGGCCCATGAACCTAGTTCTTGATCGTAAAGATACCAGCTCCTGAGTATGAAACTGCAAATAGTATGAAACTGCAAGTCTCAGCTTCTCTACCATGTTAACAGTCCACGAGGAAAATGTCACTTACCATCTTCACGGAAGGTGAATTTTTCTGCCTTGTACATTTGTTTAAAATTTTGCAGAGCATTTTGGTAAGTGTGGAGTTCTCGTCATCTGTAAGGACAAAAAGTTGCATAAGCAAGTAGCCTGTGCAGAGAGACAAGTTCCTATGGTTCAACCATTAGTTATTGTGGTTTGTCTTCATGTTATAGAATTGAAAATTTTGGTGTTGATTCTTAGGAACCATAAATTGTTCTTTGTACCAAATAGTGATTGAGGTAGTTGGATTGATGTGTGTAAGTAGTGAGCCTTTTTTCGCCCCGCGAAGTGAAGTAGGTGCACCATTTTGATTTCATTCGAAGCTTGTGTAACCTGGCATTGAAAGATTTTCTATTTTCCCCAAGAATCAGGCATCACAGTTTTGGCCACTTTGGATATGGACTTGCTTGGAGTTCAAATTTTCCGTATCTTTGCACGTAGTATAGAACATTAAGTAAATAATTACGTCTAAATTGAAGGATAACTCCTTTAAGCGGTATTTAAAAGAGCAACATTAAAACAGAAAGTAGTTGTATTTGTATAAGCAGTTATATTTGGTTTTTATTAAGCTAATACTGCAGCCTGTGAACCAATCAAACGTGTGCTTAGACGAGATTACTCTTAAACCTTTTAAGGTGTTAATACAAAATCTAGTTACAAACCTGTTATTATTCTTTTCCCAAGTACAGTTGGATATAAAACTCATCCCAGGTCATGTCATTCATTTGTTACGGAACAACTAAGATGTACGAAAAAACTGAATCGAAGTTGCTAAAACACCAACTGATCTATCAACCATTGTAAACAGAGATTAAAAACGTCCACTTGCTCCGTTGTCCTGTCTTTGACTTCCTCAACTTTGAATTTGCTTCCTTTCACGTACATTCCGACAGGAAGCATAGAACTAGCGATGATTTTCACAGTTAAACAACAAATCAATCCCTCAAATCGAAACGAAACGCTCACCTCTAATGCTTATGATGGTCATGCCGCCAAAAAAGTAAGGATTCGAGAACGAGAGGAAGACCCTCCTCCCGCCTCGCATAACCCACCAACTCTCGATGCTAGTTACAGCATGGCGGTCACTGGGCACACACCACTGAACACCGAGTTAGATTGGCCGGAAGAAGAAATAATAGTAATTAAAGAAGGGGACATTAAGCATGTATAAGGCACATTTGGGATGGGCTTAGCATTATCTAGTAGTTTCAGGGTGAACCTCGACAAGAAATGGAAAAAGGTAGTCGTGGTAAAACTTTTAGGCAGAAAACGGGGATTCAATATACTTCACAACCGAATCAGATCCATGTGGAATCCCCACGCCCCATGAAAATAGTGGATCTAGAAAATGAGTTTTACCTAATTAACTTCGATGAGGTCGACCATTAAGATTACATAAAGTCGCTTACCCAAATTCCCTAGATTATCATTGGCCATGTTTTATTAGTATAGCCTTGGACTTCAGCCTTCCGCCCCTCGACCGATAAAGTATCACATATAGTCGCCTGGGTCCGGTTCTCCGAGCTTTCTATAGCACAGTACCATTCTGCCATTCTCACAGCATTAGGGAACTTAATTGGACGAATAGTGAAAATTGACGAAAATATTCAAAACTCACAACGGGGGAAGTTTGCTAAGGTCGTTGTCGACATTGACATTAGCTCCCCCTTTTGACACATCCTAGAACTGGATGGAGAAATAATAAAGGTAGCATATGAAGGCTTACCACCAATCTGTCTCACATGTGGTTTGGTTAGCCATGGAACCACCAACTGTCCCACACCCCGTCCCGAACAAAGTGCGTCGAGGGACCCTCCCACCCATGCACAGGAGTTGCCTTCCTCGTTACTCGATCAGCTGGAGGCCGACCATCAAACGGAGGTTTACAGACCATGGGTCCAGGTGCAGCGCTGACCCCGTCGTCAGCCTACCTAAGCAACGGCTCTCGGAAGTGACAGACAGACCCTAGCTTCACACGAGGAGTTGAGGGGCTCAAGGTTCAACATTCTGACCGAGATGACGCCGCAGGACAAGGATAACGCACACCTGCCTACAGCGGGGGACAACATACACGGTGCTTCAACGTCCCTTCATCCGACATCTCACCGTCGAGTGGCGCTGAAGACCCATCTGCGGTCTACTTCTAAAGGAGCTACAGGAAAGGCTGCCCGTGGATTCGAATCGTCAACTTCCAAGGCTAAAATGCCTCTGAAGCCCACGACCAGTCCAAGCACCACCCAAGCCCAAGCGACAGCCCACGCTTTCGACCCACATTCGTGACATCGCCGTCCAGTCCAATTCAGTAAGTCCCTACTAATGCGATGTCGTCATCTAAGGCCTCCGAAGACATTCCCACAGCTATCACAACGACGACATTGAATCCACCCCAGTCATCATCCGCCAATCACATAGCAATATCTATACCTTCTCATGCAGCTATTATTATTCACGATCCCACCTTAACTGACGCCATGCAAGAGGAAATGAGCTGCCAGGTAGCTGGAAAACCAAATCAGGATGTAGGTAGGACCATATCCATGCCATCATCCTCTTATCCTTATTTACTACCTCGTGGCCATCCACCAGAATTAGACATTGACATGAGTCCATAAAGCGAGACCCTTATCATTCCAAACTCCCAAGGTACAGATAATCAGATGAACTCCACACCTGACCCCTTGAGGGCAATGGACATCTCTCCAGTAAATACTAAAGAATCATAGTGTTTGCTTCGTTTTAAGTTTTCATTCATGTCTATATTCATTTGGAACTGTCAAGGGGTTGGAGGTAAATCCTTCAAGCCGATCCTAAAAAATTATCTTAGGATTCACAATCCAATTCTCACAGTACTCGTCGAACCGAGAATTAGTGGCGATCGAGCAACGAGGGTTATTCGGAGCTTGGGTTTTGAGTAATCTTTCAGAGTAGAAACTTCAGGGTTCTCTGGAGGTATTTGGTTATTATGGAAAGTTAATATCACGGTCCAGATCCTATTAGCTCACCAGTAATTCGTTCATACTAATATTGACTGGGGACCGTACAATTTTGAATTTACAGCTATTTACGTTAGCCCGAATCATTCCCTTCAGCACTTTCTGTGGGATTATCTCCGTAAAATTGCTCGCATCACTTCTAAACCTTGGATCGTGGGGGGCGATTTCAATACCAAACTTGACAGTACTGATAAGAGAGGGGGCTCCAGACTTTTACCAGTAGTCAATAATCACTTCCTTGACTATGTTCACCATTGTCATCTTCATGATCTAGTTATTCTAGTCCCAAATTCACCTGTAAAAGAGGACAAATACTAGCCAAACTAGATCAAGTTCTCTGTTCAACCTCCTAGCATTCCACCTTCAAGAACACTTCGGTTCAGCATCTCCCTTTCATCAAATCAGATCATCGACCACTTCTGGTGAACCTTCATACTAATATCAAGTTGCATCGCATCACAAAACCTTTGTGATTTCAAACAACCTGATTGACGCATGACGAGTTTGATCAAATTATAGAACAGAAGTGGCAGCCGTTTACCAATGATATCAGTGGCGCTTTATCCAATCTCTCACATTCCTTACGGGAATGAAATTCTAGCACCTTCGGGAATATCTTTCATCGAAAGAAGAGTCTTCTGGCTCATTTGCAAGGCATCCAAATAGCTCTAGAAACTCAAGACTCACGTTCCCTTCGAGATCTCGAGGAGTATCTCAGATCAGAGCTGGAACAGGTTCTCTACCAGGAAGAACTTTTCTGGCACCAATGCTCAAGATGTCAATGGTTAAGTCAAGGAGACCAGAATACGAAGTATTATCAAACCATTACCTCAAACTGTCGGTGAAAATCTCGGACTACCACCCTCAAAGATGAGCAGGGAATCATGAGATCAGACACGACGAACATTTTATGGATAGCTCAGACTTTTCTGGCACGTCTTTACATGCAAGACCGTCAGGCCCTTAGGACTTCCCCACTTCCTGGCACGTTCCCCCAACTCTCACCCCAGGCTATTATAGAATTGCAACATCCACCCAACCCAGAGGAAATCAAGAATGCTTTCCCCCAACTCTCACCCCAAGCTATTACAAAATTGCAACATCCACCTAGCCCAAAGGAAATCAAGAATGCTTTCTTCTCTATGGATCTGAACAAGGCACCCGGATTAAACGGATTTACTACCCTTTTTTATCAATCACAATGGCCCACTGTCAGGCCATCCCTGACTTTGTTTATCCAACAAATTTTCTGACACGAGGTTTGGGACACTGAACTCAATCGGACAATTATGGTGCTTATCCCTAAAATCCCCATGCCCACGTTGATAACCCATTTTAGGCCCATAGCGCTTTGTTCCATGCTTCACAAAGCCATAACTAAGCTCATTGTGACCCGCTTCAAACCTTATTTCTATGACCTGGTTGCGTCAACCCAATGCAGCTTTATTCCCGAGCATTAAATTACTGACAATATCATCATCGTTCAAGAAGTGTTCCACTCTATGAAACAAAATCTGGAAAAAAAGGCATCATTGTGATAAAGGTGGACTTAGAAAAAGCCTATGATAGACTTTCCTGGGATTTTATCACAGATACTCTTTTCGAGATTGGTATTCCGGACTCGTTGACTAATTTGATCATGAAGTGTCTCTCCCCGGTTTCTATGCAAGTGAACTGGAATGGGTAGCTCAGTGACTCTTTCTATCCTACCAGGGGTATTCGACAGGGTGACCCTCTATTGCCTTACCTTTTCGTTCTTTGCATGGAAAGACTAGTCCACTTAATTAACGTTTCTATCTCTAACGGACGATGGAAGCTGATTCAATTAAGTAAAGGTGGACCTCCCCTATCTCACTTATTCTTTGCTGACGATCTCATTCTATTTGCGGAAGCCTCCTTAGACCAAATACAAGAAATATGGGACACGTCAAACAGATTCTGCACAGCTTCCAATCAACAGGTCAGTCATGATAAATCTCAATGCTTTTACTCTCGGAATATTCCGAACACACTAGCTCATTCCCTCAGCAAGGCCCTAGGTTTCAAACCGACTAATAATTTAGGACGTTACCTCGGCGTGCCCCTTTTACACGAGCAGATTAATACAAGAACATATCAGCATATTCTGGACAAGGTTCAATACCATCTCTCGGGGTGGTCAGTTAACCTTTTATCGCTCATAGGTAGAATCATTCTGACTTAGTCAGTCATTGCAGCGATCCCCATTTACAAGATACAGACAGTCCGCCTGTCGCAATAATTATGTGATGACCTAGAGAAAATCATGCATCAGTTCCTGTGGGGCAGGACACCTGATAAAAAGACGATCAGCTTGGTCAATTGGGTCACATTGTGCCTGCCCAAGGAGAAGGGGGTCTAGGAATTCGCAAAATCAGGAAAACTAATGATGCATTACTTTCCAAACTCGATTGGTCAATGGTTTCTAAGCCTAACGCTCTATGGGTTCAAGTGTCATCAGCTTATTCCATGATCTTGCACCATGAGGACGCTAGGTCCAATGCCTACTAGAGGACTATCTGGCAGTGGCAAGGTCCCCAACGAATTTACAAATTTCTTTGGCTCCTATTGCACGATAAGCTTCTCACTAATCAACAGCGGGTCCACAGAAGTTTCACTTCGGATGCGACTTGTTACTATTGTCACCTTAAGGAATCCTCTCTTCATGTTGTGCGGGACTGCCCCAAAGCCTGCACCCTATGGAATAGGTTTCCCCCCAGGTTATCACTGCAGAGTTCTTTTCCAAGGACAGGAATGAGTGGCTCCTAAAGAACCTCCATACACACCGAGAGATAAGGGGCTTCGACTGGACTATCTCTAGTCCTGAAAAAATAAGGCCCTCCTCGAGGATCACTTCTCCTGGCCAATTTCACCAGAGCATTAGGTTTTAGAATATGTGCACCACATTTACATGGCAGTAGTTTGGCAACGAAGGACTCAGATGAGCAATTGCACTCGTCGGGCACTCGTCAGGAATTACTTGTCGGTTGGAGCAAACCTCCCCATGGCTAGGTGAAATTAATTACAGATGGAGCCAACAAAAGCTCCAGCAATTCGGCCACAGCAGGTGGCCTGTTGCGTGACAGTTTAGGCGTTTGGTTAGAAGGATTCGTCCAGAACATTGGCCATATGATTCTTATATAGAACAAACTCTAAAGGAGGATAATTTATTTCAAATGCTAA
>JANZXR010000005.1:9973305-10010660 GCA_027575705.1 Erythroxylum echinodendron | reverse complement strand
GAATAGAGTGGGCCCGATTTGGTTATCCATTTTCGCACTTTATGTTATGGTTTAAAAAAAATTGTACTGAAATTTGAATGATCGAGTGCTATAGCATGCTACCCTCGAGGGGCACGGACTCGGATATCCCTCAAGATGTCGGGTACGTGTGTTGCAGGAGTGGGGTGTTACAAGTCTTTCCTTTTTAATTGATTTTAGTAATTTTCAATTCTTCGTCATTGCGTTTTGCCGAATTGTTTACCAATAAAGCAAAGTTCTTTTCTGTTAGATTTTTTATCCCTTTCTAGCATACATAATCATTTGATTTTAGTCTTAGATCACCAGTGGCAATATTTTCTTTCTTATTTCCTAGTTTGGAGTCACTTTAAATTCCTGACATGCTCATAAACCGAAACAAAGAGTTACGTGTTAACCTTTAATCAAAATAAAGGCAAACAACCATTACAAGGAATAAATCTGAATTTAATAGGTCACATACAATTTCAAGTTTGACTAGAACTGATTGGTTGGTAAGAACTTCTTTTTTATAAAGGAAATACGAAACAGTTACAAAATAGTACACTGGAAACAAATCCCAGCCATGTCCTCTAAAAGGAACGGAAGAGACCCTATAGGTGTGGTATGCAGAATGGAAATGCCAAGGTCAAAATGGATCGCTGAATTGGCAAGTCAATCTGTGCAGCGGTTGGCTTCACAATATATATGATAGGTCTTAACAACCCAGTTCTGTGTGAGCATCTCGTTGATCCCCATAATGAGGGGATTGGGTGACATGGTCCTTGTAGTATAAGAGGATATGGTAGTGGCTACCACTTGAGTTATCTCGAGTTCAATACGGCGATACCCAAAATCCCACGCAATTTTAAGGCCAGATAATATTCCCCATAGTCCCGCAGACGAGGAGGAGCAGCAGCCAATGTTTTGGACAAATCCTCCAAGACAACCACTTGTGCTGTCTCGAATGAGACCTCCTGTTGATGCCGAAGAGGATGGACTTTTGCAAGCACCATCTGTATTCAGTTTTACCCAGTCGTAGGGGGGTTTAGTCCATCTGATGAGGTGTTCGTGTCGAGGTCTATGTCCCAAAGTAGCGCGGCCTTGCCAAACTGAAGCTTAATCAATCTGATGGACATGCTCAAGAACGTGTTAGGTAGGGTACGCCGCCCGGGAGGAGTGGTCCATAGGAACCAGCAAGCGACCCCAGAAATAATGGTCCAATCGAAACCATAAATCGAATGGGGTGATGAAGGTTTCTGTCCAACCAGTCACAGGAGTTCAAGGTGTAAAATTCGGGGGGTACTAGCTATGTCTGGAAAGAATTCCACACCGTGCGAGTAGTGAAGCAGTCGAGGACGATATGAAGTGAGGATTCGTCCGCTTGACAGACAGGGCAGGCAATCTCGGTAGTAAGCTGTTTGCGAACTCGTTGTTGGTTGGATAGTAGCCGATCGTGAACGAGGAGCCAAAGGAAAGATCAGATCCTCTGGAGACCTTTCCATTGCCAGATGGATTTCCATGATCCATTCGAATATGGTTCAGGAAAATCCATGATCATGGTATAAGTCGAAGCTGTGGTGAGCTGGCCATTGTCTGAAGGTTCCCATATGAGTTGATCAGGACCGCAAGAGGGCTGAGGGGGCAGAATGCCGGCTATGTGTAGACAAATCGAATGAGGAAGGAGAGAGTGAAGTAGGTCCCACTTCCAAGCACCAGAAGAATCAACAAAGTGATGGACTCGGAGGTCAAGGTCGGCTGGAGGGATGGAGGTCAAGGTCGACTGGAAGAGAAGGGGGCCCAGATGGTCCACCCAAGGATCTAGCCAAAATCACGTCTTGGCTCCATCGTAGATCACCCATTTCCGTCCTTGGAGAACATAGGGCCAAGTTACTGTGATACTCCTCCAAACCATTGAAGCGCCCATGGCCTCCTGAGAGTTGGAAATGTTGGAGGCGTCAAAATGATATTTCGCTGAGAAGACTTGTACCCAGAGGGAGTTAAGCTGTGTGAGCAAGGTCCACCCTAATTTGGTTAGGAAGGCATCGTCAGTTTCCCTGATTTTCTGAATGCCCAGTTCCCCTAGCTCTTTTGGGCGGCAGAGTCTATTCCAATTGACCAGGTACATCTTCCTCGCGCCGTTGGAAGATCCCCAGAGAAACTGTCTCATATGTTTTTCTAAATTGTCGTATAGACCGCGAAAAAGGCAAACCTTATGCATTGTATATGTGGGAAGCGCCGATATGACGGCTTGAGTTAGGGTGACTCTTCCAGCAAAAGACAAAAGGTTGCCCGACCAACCTGAAAGACGTTGGACTTTGTCAAAAACATGTTGATAGGTTCTTTTATTGACTTTCTCATTAGAAGGGGCACTCCAAGGTAGCGGCCGAGATCATTGGTCAGTGGAAAGCCCAGTTCTCTGGTTAAGTATCGCGCCATCGAAAGAGGGATATTCTTGGAGTAAAAACATCTAAATTTATCTTTGCTAATCCGTTGTCCTGAGACTGTGCAGAAAGTGGTCAAAAAATCTCGAATGATATGAACTTGGGCCGGAGAGGCCTTTGAAAATATAATGAGATCATCAGCAAAGAAGAGATGTGAAAGAGCTGGGCTTCGTCGACCAAGTTGGATGGTAAGAACTTTCAACAAATGGGTTCTAACCTCTAATAAATGGAAGGAACGTAGTGAAGTTTTATGTAAATAAGTTGAAAGGTCAAACTATCTATCATGTTTCGTTAACGTATTCAGCGTCAATATTGGTTTTTCTTAAAAGCATATAATGACTTCACAATAGTAATAAAAATTGTGTGTTGAATAGTTTGATCTGGAGCCTTAAATTCATGAGAGGACACAGACGAAATGAATCAGAAATTCAAAGTATGTACTATAATTGGACCCAAAGTCTAGAGTCTGGCGGTCTAACTATCTAACCAGATTTCGCGTTTCAATGGACAGAAGGCTTGTGTAGATAGGACATACAAGTTACAGGCACAGAGTCTCTCGTAACTGCATGACTACGTCTACAAGCACTTTCTCTCCCTTCTGTCATTTCCCTTATCTTTTGGTATTTGGAACTCGGAAACTGCATCTCTTTCGTCCAAATAGATACTATCCAGTGCATGGTTGCCATTTGTCCACATATTCTGCTCATGATTAGTTTTGGAGGCTTATGATTCATTAGCATCACCTGTCAATTAGATGTACGTACAATTGCATGCATCTTGTTTCTGTCACATCAGTGACAACATATTTACTTTGGAACCAATTTACCGTGAGGATCTGGTATTTTAAAGGTAAACTAATTAATTTCACAAACTAATATGTTGAAATTAATTTGTTTTTAACGAAAATTAATTGTGGAATATTAATCGAAAGTTGTATTAGGTTCCATAATCTTAACATCAAACTAGTTGTGCTTTAATGTGTGGTAATGTCATCAGCGTATGTCTTTAAGTCCAATCAGAAGAAAGGGAAAAGGAGAACAAAAATAATTCTAAGCAAACTTTGCGATTGCAGGCAGCTTTCATTGGCACTTGGTACTATTTGCATCTTTTTGGTCTCCTCCTTCGTTGAAAGTGTGTGTGTTTGTGATTGAGTTTGAACCAGCGAGTGCATGCCACCCATGACCCAACTTTAATTTACACCAACCTGTATCTATATGATTTTTGGTCAAACAATTGGAGTGAACCTCTTTCTACCAGTAAATATTTAATTAGTTAGCTTGTAAGTAAAGGACATGCTTAATTCTAGACTTATAATAATAATAATAATGCCCCTTGTATTGCTTTTTCAAACACCGTAAACCTCGAGTTAATCAACAGTTTTGTTTCTAGAGGGAGAAAAGTAGCAGAGCTTAAGGTTCCACTAACGCCACCACTTGGCCTCGCGATCTCCCAGAGAGACGACGGTTGATCCTCTGCTCGCAACTCCTACATGCTCCGCCTTCTTTCAAGTCTTGTCGTTTATTGTTTCCCCGCAATCACCGATTCTATATTGCTCATTCTGACTGCCATCTCTTCGTCGTTAAGAAGCGCGTTTAATGATAGTGAGATTGAGAAGATAAAAGAGTGACCCGTAAGATTTTAGAAGTAAAGGTCCCACCTCTAAAAACTTCACATTTTGAAAGCTTTTGGACTCCAAAAGAAAGGAAATAGTGGAGGCAAAATGGTGAGCAGCAATTTGTTTCACTGTAGAAAACATTCGTGGCCTCCTGAAGACTATGTAAGCAGAGCCACCTTGCAGCTGGTAATTCTTCTTCCTTTTGATTCTGTTTCATTTACCGGAAATTTCGTGGATCATATTTGGTTGATTAGTTCCTTTTGATCATTTTTAGCATATTTTCAAATGATAGCTCGAAGGAGTTGTCTGAGGTCTGCCTAAATTTATAAACAGATTTGTCAGTGTACTGATTGGGTATGAAACGTTAGTTTGGATGGATAGTTGCAGATTCAATCAGTCAGTATCGCAAAGTATGAGCATGGTGGTGCTCTTTGTTGCATCTGATACATATTTCATTAGTTACTAGAAGATGCTTGCTTGTCTACCGTATTTTTTGAATTTAGTCAGGATATTCAGTTTAAGTTGGATTCTTGATTATTCCTTTTTCTCAATGATGTAGTTGGATTCTGATAGTGCTGCTCCACCCCATCATGCTTGGAGAAGGAGGTTAAATAGCCATGCGAATATTCTGAAAGAATTTAGTGTTACATTCAAGGAAGCAATAAAGATGGTGAGTTATGTGGATCAATTTAAGAGATGGATATGTTCTGTATAACACTAGTCTCACTCATTGTTCTGGGAATATTAGGTTCGACCCGGTATCCGACTTTGGTCCTATGTCAGGGAGGAGGCATCCTATGGAAGGGTGAAATTTGCCATTTTGTTAATTCAGAATTGTTTGTGTTTTCTTTGGTAGCTGAATCAGCTCCATTGCTAAAGTTGCATCTCCCATGTTTTTTTCAGAAAGCACCTATTGATCCCTTTACTCGTGAAAGTTGCAAGCCGTCTGCATCTCAGGGTGTTCCACTTGGAGGAATGGGGTATGTGGTTAGAAATTTTCTATTTCATCTCTTGATATGATTTGCTCTAATTTCTTTGTCTAGTTTTGTGAAAATTACTTTCTGTTGCAGAAGTGGGAGCATATCCAGAGGCTTCAGAGGCGAAATTAGACAGTGGCAGATTGTACCTGGAACCCACGAGGCTTCACCTGTCATGGCCAATCAGTTCTCCGTAGAGCCTTAAACTTCCATCAATTTTCCACTGCTATATGTTTTCGATTTGCTAAAATGTCTTTAGCTGTTTGTTCTGTCTGTGAGCTTTTTTTTTTCCTCCCCCTAACTGGATCTTGATTTTATAGTTCTGGTGAACCATAGTGTTTCTGGTTTTAGTTGTCCGCGTAATCCTTTTAGGAAGATTGTGTAATTTTGACTATATGAAGGTAAACTGATTGATGAGTGGCTGGTCATGCATGGTTTAATTTAATTGGTGATTTCTACTCAGGATTAGCTTTAAAAGTGAGCACTTGGACACTTTAGTTAATCAAAGGTTGTTTTTGTCTCCAAAGTTACAGATCCTTGGGAGTCATTTCAGCAATTACTGTATAGTTAGTATTTAAATAACTCGAAAGGGCTACTTCTGAATCGATTGCATCATTACACTTGAATGTGGTTCTCAATATGATGGACAGCCCATCACATGGGTTGCATACTAGTACATATTAACTTGCTGATGCATAGAGAGATAACTTTGCATCTGTAATTTGTCTCCTGGTCATAATTTTCCTTATTTATTAATTTATGAATTGGAAATACTGATAATTATGAGAATGAAGTCACCTATTTAAGGTACAGACTTTTTATTGTCCCCAGTTTTAGAATGAATTTGGATTTTATGTGAACCATAAAATCACTTCTGTGATCTAGTTAATTTTATTGTTGTACTGCAGATTTTTATATCTCGACATGGGGGGAATAAACGTTATGCTTCAGTGCTGGCTCCTGGTCAGCATGAGGGGTTAGGGTAAGATAAAAATTCTGTGTAACACTAGTCCCATGTATTCGAAAGAATTAAAGCATCCAAAAAATGGCATAATTGTGAACCTTGGCTTTTTACCCATAATACTGATCAGTTGGTATCACACAGGAAAGCTACTGATCATATCATCATGGGGCTGGAACTTGAGTGGCCAGCATTCCACATATCATGCGTTGTTTCCTCGGGCATGGACAGTATATGACGGTAGCATTCTGTACATCGCTTTCTTTTGCGTGAAAAATCACGTGTTCTTCTTCTATCCCTTTTTTCAAGTTGATCTTTTTATCTTACAGGTGAACCAGACCCAGAATTGAAGATCTCTTGCCGACAAATATCACCTTTCATACAACATAACTATAGAGACAGCAGTCTTCCTACTACTGTTTTTGTTTACACAGTATGCTATCTCAAATCAATGATCAAGTCGAATGAATTTATTAACAAATTTGAGTATTTAATTTCAGGTCACTTGCTGGTTGAATTAGTTTCTTAAAAAAAAATTGCCATTACTTTGCACTTGTCTGTTACGATTTCTCAACCTAGGTTGTTGAATTCACGGTGTGGGTAGACTGATGATAAAGTTGTGCATCTGCAAACTGGTCATAAGTGATGTTTTAAGCTGATAGTCTGATCTATAAATTGTAACAGTTAGTTCAGAGTTTTGAAATTTTCATTTTTTGGACCGGTAGAAAAATACCAATTAGCTTTTGTTGTTGTTCCTTGTAAGAGGAAATATTTCAAACTTGTTTGTTAATTAAACCCTAAGTTATACTTTTCATCATGTGCTCCATGGGACATTAATACATTATAGTGGGATATTCCTAGTCATTCCGCACAACCAAGTCGTAATTCTGATTGTATATTCATTGTTTGATAAGCATCCAGGTTAGAGCAAGCATACTCTTTCGTTTCCAAACAACCATAGGCTCTAACATGTAGAAAAGTTATTTTCATTAATTGTGGTGTCCTTATTGGTTCAAAGGCATACTCAAGCAGCTTGAACATTACTAGTGCTAAGTTTTATTTCTCCTTGCAACTACGCTAGGATTATGTGGTAATCGGTTATTTAGTTCTGCATGGAAAATATATTGCATTTTTTCTTTCTTTTGACATTTCTTTATGGTATTACACTTGGCTATAGATAGTGATTTTCAAACTTAGATCTTGGTATACCTATAAACTACAGAAGGTTGGCATCTATGTAGGATTTTGTGTCTTTATCTTTTGGGATTGTATAAAACAGTTGCCCATTTGGCATCACCATCTTGGAAAGCATGTTAGAATTCTTTTCTAAAGGCTACTTACTCTTGTTATATTTAGACAATGGCCTCAAGATCTGTATTTCCCCTATTCTATGATTGATGAAACTAGACCGAGGACACATTTAGTTTGAAAGCATAGAATATGTGAACCTTTGTATCTTAATTCAGTTTTGTGACCAGATGATTATGTTTGTACTGTAGTTAGTGAACACTGGAAAGGAAAGAGCAAAAGTTAGCCTTCTTTTTACATGGGCGGTAAGTTCTTTGTTTCATCAAATTTCTTTTCTACTCACTGTTGGAAGAGGCATTCTAGATTCTTAAATGCAGTTTGTTGCTATCTTATGGATGCAGAATTCTGTTGGAGGGATTTCATCTTTATCAGGAGATCATGTCAATGAGCCATTCATGTTAGTATATTGCCTGTGTTGTTATTTGTTACTTGTTTGGGTTCTTATGTTTGAATTTTGGTCTGATGCTGTTGTCTGTGCTTTCTGACAGAGGCGATGATGGAGTTTGCGGTGTACTTCTACATCACAAGCAAGTCACCAAACCTTAATAGCTCTATATGACGGTTGGTTTGCAGATTTCTCTTGGTCATTTCACTGTTTTAAGTGAAGCAAAGTGTTTATACTTCCCTAGAACATTAATGAAAAGGGCCAAAAGAAGTGGAAAAATTAGACAATGCAGCATTTTATCTACTAAGTTGCAATTTTATGTAATTTTTATCACTTTAAATAGTTGTCTAGAAGATTGGGAAAGGCCAAGATCAAATGGAAAATAGGATTTTTAATTTTTACATATAAACTAGTGCCATTCCTTGCTTTCTCTCGGAAATGATAACACGAGATTTAGAAATTCAGTGTTTTAGGTTAGGATTTCCTGACATGGTTAGTTGTAAGCTGTTAGTTGATTTAGGGTCTATTATCTATGGAAACAGGATTAGGTGAAGCAGTGCCTTATGGGATAGTGCTATAGAGAGCCCTTATGAGATAATGATTATTAGTTGTAATAGTTCTCGACTAGATTAGTCCCCTATTGAATAAGTTATATTTAGAAATTTACCTTATATATATAAAGGGTATTAAGTCCCAACATCGATAAGTGGATATTTTCATACCAGTCTCAATGTTTACCATGTCAAATTTCAGATTTGGAGGAGGTTTATCTACAATTTCGTGTAGTAGTGGATTAGGTTTCAGAATGTTTATATAAAGAGGGACTCCATCTTCAGCACAAGAATCTTAGGACATTAAGTTATGGTCCCTTTGTTATAAATGTTTCTTCCAACCTTTGGATGGTCAGGACCATAATTAGGGATCCAAACAGTTAGTAGTAACCTCAATGCAATGTTAAGGGAGATATCTTAGCAGCTATTTTGCCCTCATTTTCCTTACCCTTATCCTTAGTAGACATCAAAAGTTCAACTCTCTGTGTAAGAACCATCCTATAAATTTTATTCTTTCTTGATTTCATGAGCCATCACTTGGCTTATAAGAAATGTGTATTGAATCTGCGAATGGCATGATCTACGATGCACTTTTCACTTTTTCTTAGTATTAGAATTCTCTGGACAAGAAATATATTGTTTTCACAACTTTTGTTGTACTTATCATGATTAAAGTTTGGTTTACAATTCTGGTATGGATACTTCTCCACAGTATAAGAACGTGATTTGGTTATAATTCATTTCTAGTAAATTCAAATGTATTTAGATTACTAACCTGATTTTACCGTGCGTGAATGTGTTTTGGACCATTTAGCCATTGACCCTCTCTCCCACGATTTTGTTACTTCAGTCAAATTGATCCGACATTGGTAACAGAGCATAAGTTCAACTTTTCAATTTACAGGTTCCACTACATGAAGTTAAAATGAGCCCTGTAAAACCTGTAAAATGCATTATAGCGTATCTGAAAATGTAACATAAAGTGCCTTTTCACTTGATTCATTTTTTTTCCTGTTAAATTGTGGATATTTGTTCAGTGATTGAAATTCTAGAAATTACTAACCCGATTTGAGACTATATTATAAGATTAAATCTTTTCTTCTGTTTGTTACTCCAGTCAAATTGATACAACATTGATAACAAAATGAGTTGAACCTTTCACTTTACCATTTCTCTATATTACGGTTTTAATAAATCATTTAAAATACTTAATACAGAACCGTTGAATTGTGGCCATTTCTTCCTGTCATTGCATTACAATTATTTCTATTTATGGTGACATTGCTGCAGGACTGCGAAGGGTAATCCCCCAGTTACTTTTGCAGTTGCGGCATGTGAAACTCAGAATGTAAATGTGACTGTTATGCCTTGCTTTGGCCTGTCTGAAGGAAGCTGTATTACAGCAAGGGATTTGTGGGGTAAAATGGCACAGGTAACAGTTCCTAGCTTTGTCTGCTAGTTTCACCTGACAGGTTTGGCTTAACAATTTTCTTCGAATACACTACTTGTCCTATGAGGACTGCATTGTTAATCTTTCTATGCAGAAGCTTTAATCTCAAGTTTCATGCATCTAATTGTGTGTGCTTCAATGTCTTTTAATGACTTTCTGAATGTAATTTGTCTTGACAAAGTATTTGTTTACTTGTTTCATTCATCCCAAGAATGGGCAATTTGATCGTGAGAATTTCAATTGTGGACATAGTATGCCTTCATCTCCTGGAGACACAATTTGCGCTGCAGTTTCAACTTCTGCATGGGTGGAACCTCATGGAAAGTGCACAGTCGCATTTGCACTTGCTTGGTCATCTCCAAAAATAAGATTTCTGAAGGGAAGTTCATACTATAGGTAAATTTAATCTGTTCATGCTCAAAGTGAAGATATGATAGGAGAAACACTGGCTTATATCAATTTGATTTAACTAATTGAATTGACCAGTAGATTGTGTTAAATTTTCTAGAGTTGTTCATTATTTGGAATGAACTGTCCATTTAATGCTGACAATTTTTTTCTTGAAGCTAGTTGCAATCTTCATCTTATGTTGTTAAACTGTGAGAGCAGTATATGCTATCCTCGATGTTGGCTTTTCTCCATTATTCTTCGCAAGAACTATATACTTGAATACCATAAAACACTTGGATAATAATGGGTGAAAACACATTGTACTGTATTGATTGGATAGTTCTATGTTGTTGAGTTTGTTTCCTAAAACACTTAGTTAACTGCAGGAGATACACAAAATTTTATGGCACCTCGGAAAAAGCCGCTCAAAACTTGGTGCATGATGCCCTAAAAAGTATGCATCTTTATTTTTTTAAAAAGGTTTAAGCTCCATTAGGTAGATGTGTTAGTTTGAAACTCCTTGCAGAAATTTTGTTTCAAGGTTGCTAAATGTATATGCCTTTCTGCTTTTTGTCTAAATCAGATTATAAACGGTGGGAGGATGAGATTGAGAGATGGCAAAGTCCTATCCTCAAGGATGAAAGGCTGCCTGAGTGGTGAGTATTATTATCCAATGACAAGGTTATTTGATATATATCTAGTCTCACATCCATAGTTCCTTAGAAACCTTTTCTTTTTAATGTTTTAAATAACAAAATCGTCTTAGCTTAGGCCATTTTAGGTGACAACTTTAGTTGCTGCTTGAGTTACAATCTTAATATAAGGATTAAGGGGTTAGACGCTTACACATTGCTCTATCCAAGCTCATATAGAGTACAATAATTTAAAATTACTCTTTGCTATTTAAAAATTTGAGCTTTTATGTATAATGTTCTGATAGACTTCAACAATGAAATTTTCCTGAATAATTTCTGTAAAGAATCCCGTAATAATGGATAGTCCCTTAATCAAGGGACTATCCTTATAGATTATCCTTAGCTGTAATATCTAGCTATTTTAGGGATATTTCCAAATAAGGAGTTTTCCTAATTAGGAAGACTCCCATAACTAAGTACCCTAGCTCTATATAAGAATAGCATCTGCTGTACTTCAATAATCAGAGAAAAATAAAGAAGTTTTACAATTTCTCATTTGAACATCTCTCTAGAATATTATGTGGAAGGGTTTTGCTTTATTATTTACATTTTCTAAACTCAGAAAACCAGTCTTGGGCATATTTCCAATAACTCTAGGATCAACTTCTAACTGTACTCTTTCTAATGCTATGTGTCAGTAGCTTTTATAATTTCATGTTTTCTTCAATTTATTTTTCTAGTATCATGATTGATATTGCAGGTACAAGTTCACATTGTTTAATGAACTGTATTTCTTGGTTGCTGGTGGAACAATTTGGATAGGTACCTATCTATTTTTATCTACCGTCTCTTATCATTTTCATACTTCAATCGCCAAAATGAGATTCTGCATGATTTTATCATACATACCCAGAACTTATCTTGACCACTCATTCATAAGTCATTCTCTTGTCATTGAATTTCCGAGTAGTTAATGCTTCATTGAATGAAATAGCCATATCATAAAGGTTTTATACTTGTTCTGTGCAGACTCTTCCTTGCCAGAGATGGATGTAAGACACGGTTTCCGTGAGTCGAAGAAGGGGGAAGCCACAGATGTTAAAGTAGTTGAGGCACAAGTGAGCTGCAGTGGGGAGGGAACTAAGTATAGTGATGGTTATGGTTCTGCTAATGGTAGCCTAATGGATAATGATGAAGAATTTCATAAATCGTACTCATGGAAAGATGAATCAGCATCACCTTGGGAAAATAGAAATCCTAGCCAGTCTCATCATTCTTTTGACATGATAGAGGCCCTTAATAAGAATGATGATGTTGGTAGATTTCTGTACTTAGAAGGAGTAGAATATATCATGTGGTGCACCTATGACGTGCACTTTTATGCTTCTTTTGCGCTTCTTGAGTTATTTCCCAAAATTGAACTCACTATTCAGCGTGATTTTGCCAAAGCTGTCTTATCAATGGATGGAAGAAAAGTGAAATTTCTTGCTGAGGGTGATGTGGGAATACGCAAGGTTAGAGGTGCTGTACCTCATGATCTTGGGACACATGATCCATGGTATGAAATGAATGCATATAATATACATGATACCAGCAAGTGGAAGGATCTGAATACAAAATTTGTGCTTCAAGTGTATAGAGACTTTGCCGCAACAGGGGATATGTCATTTGGGGTTGATGTTTGGCCTGCAGTTCGAACTGCCATGGAGTACATGGAACAGTTTGACAGGGATGATGATGGCCTTATTGAAAATGATGGATTCCCAGATCAAACATACGACACTTGGACAGTTCATGGTATAAGTGCTTACTGTGGTTGTTATGGCTTGCAGCACTCCAGGCTGCCGCTGCAATGGCCTATCAAGTAGGGGACAAGTTCTTTGCTGAAGTGTGCAAAAACAAATTTGTGCGGGCTAAATCAGCATTTGAAGAAAAACTGTGGAATGGTTCGTATTTCAACTATGATAGTGGGTCAAGTAGTAATAGTAAATCTATACAGGCAGATCAACTGGCAGGACAGTGGTATACAGCATCTTCAGGCTTGCCTCCACTTTTTGATGATTTCAAAATTAAAAGTTCTCTCCAAAAGATTTATGATTTCAATGTTATGAAAGTACGTGGAGGCAGGATTGGTGCTGTGAATGGTATGCATCCCAATGGAAAGGTTGATGAAACTTGCATGCAATCATGTGAGATTTGGACTGGTGTCACGTATGGTGTAGCCGCTACCATGATACTTGCTGGGATGGAGGATCAAGCGTTCACAACTGCTGAAGGTATTTTCACTGCAGGCTGGTCAGAAGAGGGCTATGGGTAAGTTAGTTGCAACAAGTCCAATCTGTAAATCCCAGTCTGTAAATGTTTCTCCTGTGGTCTCATATAGTTTTACTTAGTGCATTTCTCCTTGCCTCCATTAATTCTGATGAACTTCATCTTGTGTTTGTTTTTTAATATGTTTTGGATCTATTCAAATAATGACACTGGTTCTTGCTATTTCACTCCCCTTTTGGTTGTTGCTTGAAAATGATGTCTATGTATCTTTTTCTCGTATAACAAATGCACTTAACTTTTTCTTGGGCAAGAGGATGTGTTTGGGAATTTCTTAATATCCTTGTAAGGTAAAATTCCAAGTTATGCATCAGCGACAACTGCATATGTAAAGATCTCCCTTATGAACTGCTATTTGATGGCGACATTCTCTTGTATTTTTTGTTCCATATAACATAGGCAGAACATGCATGTATGCATGTTCTTAGTGCCTCTGTTTGCATAAATTGATACAGTATTTCTCTCCGGGATTTTGTTTCTTTGAAGGAGCAACTGTTACTGAATCTTGCTTTTGTGCTGAGTACAGATACTGGTTTCAGACTCCTGAGGCATGGACCATTGATGGCCACTTCCGGTCGCTTATATACATGAGACCACTGTCAATTTGGGGTATGCAATGGGCGCTATCACTCCCCAAGGCAATTCTGGAAGCCCCTAAGATCAATGTGATGGACAGAATCCTCTTATCTCCTAGTACAAGATTCTCTCTTGGTGAGACAGGAGTTAGGCAGATCGTCAATAAAGCCAAGTGCTTTGGCAATACTACTTTTAGCTGTTCATGTTGATAATGACATGTAAGTTCCTCGTCTTTCTAAAACAGAAATTTCAATCAGAGCTTTCAACATGCCTTCTGCTTCCTTGAAACTCCCAAAGTAAAATACTAGGTGGGGTTTGAGAGAAGTCCTTATCTAAAGAGAGTAATAGTCGAGTTATAACGTGGTAGCCAATGTAGTTCCATATAAATGGGTTTTTTGTTATTGAATTTTGTCTAATATTTATCTTCTATTCTTTTCTTCTTTTTGTACCACAGCTAATATGGCGTGCTGTAATTTAGGCATTTGTTGTACTAGACTTTTGCTTAAAAGTTTAGCATTTATGAAAATGACATCCAGATATGGAAATGAAACTACTTAAAACTTTTTGCATGTAAATTTTGTATTCTCCATCTGGGATAGCTTGTATTCTTCATGATGGCATGGATGATGGTGGAAAATTGAAGTTTTGTATGATATATTACGAGAGCAAAGAGATCCCCCACCTTTTTGTCATCAAAGCAAGAACTGGAGTTTCCTCCTCCGCGGGAAGAGTTGGATCGAAAGTACGTGTGACTCTGGTTAAGGATACTGTATAGCATGGTAAATAAAGGGGTTCAGCAAAGGTTTTGCCTAGAGCTTTGAGGGTCTTTTTGCAACCAAGCTCTTGTGCTTTTATGGTCTTTTTCTTGCTTTTGTTCTCAAATTGGGTATGCCTACCAATCTATCAATATATATAACCTAAGGATATGCCAAAAACACTTTACTAATAATACTAATTTTATTACAAATCTATACTCCACTGTGAAAATTGACATTTCCCTGATTATTGGTGTATTAACGTACAAGGCTTACTGGTAATGAAGAAAGAAAAATAAACAAAAGCAGAGGAGAAAATGGAAAGTAAAAAGAGATTTTCCACATTAACTCATCGAGACGAAAGTCAGAGGCATAAGGGGGAATACAATTTTGCTTTTGCTTCAAACGGCCCATCTCAAGTAGAATACTGGTCCACTTCAGTGGATAGTTTAATTCTCTAATTTGGTTAATTTTAACGCTTTAAATTGAATCAAACTCTTTGATGTTAAAAATTGTCAAAATAGGGAAACATCCTAAAATGATATTATTATTGGCAATATATTCATTTGGAACTGGAATTGGAATTGGTATTGCTTGATGCGTCCTGAGTTCATAATTGCTTTTTGCTCTTTCCTGGTAATTCCTGTTTTCGCATGTTCATCATCAAAGTGCGCTGATTTCGTCGTGAGAAGGAAATATTAACTTTTTTTTCTTCTTCAACAGAAATCCTGCTTCAGCGTCTAAACTTCATTTCTTAGAAACAGAAATTACTATTTATAAACAAAGTTTTAATTTCCTCCCTTAGCTTATTGATTTAAAGTCAACAATATCATATGAATCAGTTAATATCAAATTTTTGGGTGTCGGTGAGAATTGTCAATACCAATACAATATCGAAACAATGATAAAATTTTGCAAAAAGGAAATGAAGATGCTCGTCCATTTGAATTGTTGTTTCTCCTTCGGTTGTGTCATCAATTAAGTCATTGAGATTAAATCGCCGGTTTCTAGTCAAAGAACAAATCACTTGTTACTTATTATATTCTATGATCATCTATTTATTTAATAAATAAGAACCACAAAAATTAAATAAATAAATACTCATAAAACATAATAATCACAAAGTAACCAAATTAACTCACTCACATTTTTTAGTTTTGGCCGGAAACTATAGAAGACGATGTCATCATCCATACCCTAGGTTCCCAACCAAGCATAAACCTAAAGTTTGTCATTGCAGAGTAGTCATTAATTTATTTTTAATACAATGGAAAGAACGACATAAATTACAACGTTAACTCATGCCCCGACGATACAAAGTCTCTTGCCTATCTTGATGTACAAAAAACCACGTTTCTAACGGAGGTGCTGGAAGGACATGCAATCTTGGTCGTACTCGCATAGCTAAATTAGCCAGATTATCAACACTCTAATTCTCCTCTCCATAGACGTGTTGAATCTGCACCTCCCAATCTTAATCAAACACTGTCTGTATGCCCTGTACCAAAAAAGTATTCTCAGTTAGTATCCATTCAGAAGAGGAAAGAATAATGATTACCTCTAGTGCATCTACTTCCAGGATGATATTTCGATAACCATGATCTTAAGCCAATTTAAACCTCTCGTGAGCTCCCCTCAATTCAGCGATCAAGGGCATCCATCCTCCAAAATTGTGTAAAAATCCTCCACACCACTGGCCATTGCAGTTCCGAAGTAATCCCCCAGCCGTACTAGCCGAAGAACCGTGTTGAACCACACCATCTGTATTTACTTTGATCCAACCCTCCTGCGGTGGTTTCCAGCTGACAATTTGTCCTACGGGCAAACCCGATGCATTAGTGATTCGTCCAGTCACCACTTGGACTTTTCTGACCTAAGTTACATCTCTAATATGATGCAATGTCCTACTTTCGGTCACTCAAAACCATCTTCAAAAATACACATGTTCTGCCACTGCCATATATACCAGCAAGAGACGCCAAATATTGTGGCCCACTCGTCCACCTACATTTGAACTGTGTTAGACAGATTGTACTACAGCCACGTTGCCTCGGGCCATTAAAAAAAGGCAGATTCCAAGACCGTAGGAGATAATTTGCGCGAAAAAGCCTTCACCCTGTGATAATCTCGAAGTGCATGCAATTTGGTCTTTTCTTGACCACAGAATTGACAACTGTTATCCGTTGCTATGTGTCTAGCGATACGTTGTTGGCTAGTTAATAACTTCCTGCTAGCCACAGAAAGGATTGAATACGCTGAGGCCCTGACCATTTCCAATTCACATTCCAGATCAGATTTTGGGCTGCCGAATCTAAATCTGTGATTAAGTCATAAGCAGAAGCCACCGTGAATGCACCATATTAGCTCGGGCCCCACACAATTCAGGCCTCTCCCATGTCAACGGATGAAGGCCGAATCGTTGCCAGAACCACACAAACTTGAGAGGGGAGATAGGGCTGGACCATATTCCATTTCCAGGTCCCACCCTCCTTTATATACTCTGACACTTTCGTTTACATCAACCTGTCAGGAAAGGAGAACATTGTCTCATTTACTAGGAGATCCCAATTGTCCAACCAGTGGTCTAGCCAAAAATATATCTGGCTGCCATTTCTTATGATCCATTTGATTCCTTGATGGATAAAATCCCATGTAGCTGTTATTCCACTCCAAATTATTGACGTCCCTTGTTTAAATAGCGATTAAGGGATATGATGAATGTTGAGCCAATATTTAGTACGAAGGACTTGTACCCATATTGCTGCAGGTTTATTGAGTAAATCACATCCCAATTTAGTAAATAGAGCATCATTTGTCGCTCTGATGCGTTTGATCCCAAGTCCCCTAACTTTCTTTGGTCGACAAACGGCTTCCCATTTGACTAAGTACTTCTCATCTTGGGACCTCCAGATGAAGGTTCACATTATTTTTTCCAGCTCATCACAGAGTTATTGTGACAACCGCACAATTTGCATTGTATATATAGGGAGAGATGAAACACTGATTGTGTTAATGTGACTCGCCCCAACAGAGATAACTCTCGAACACACCACCCAGCAAACTTTTGTTGGACGCTATCTATTATATACTGATAGTTATTTCTTGTTGTACGCTCATAGATCAAAGGGACTCCTAAATATTTCCCTAGATTAGTCATGCATTGAATCTGTAATGATTGGATGAGTCTACGCGCTTGTTCCGACGAAACATTCTGTGAAAAGAATATGCGTGTCTTATCATGATTCACCTTCTGCCTTGACACTTCGCAAACGTTCGCCAATATTCTCGATACCGCCTCCACCTGTACATCTATAGCTTCCCCAAACAGTATGAAGTCGTCGACAAAAAATAGATGTGAAATGGAAGGCCCTGTTCCTTGACATTTAATCGGTTTCCACAGTCCTTACCCCACCACTTGGGATATAAGATGGCCTGAACGTTCCATGCATAGAACGAAGATGTAAGGTGAGAGCGGATCTCCTTGTCAAATACCCCTTGAAGGTATAAATGGGTCAGATAGCTTTCCATTCTATGCAACTTGCATTGAAATCGTAGTAATACACTTCATAATAATACTGAGTAAAGTAGTGGGAATTCCAATTTCCTTGAGAGTATCATTTATGAAATCCCAATTTAGTCGATCATAGGCTTTTTCCAAATCCACTTTTGGAGAAAAATACCCAGTCTTACCCATCTTCTTTCTCATTGAATGAATGATTTCCTGAGTAATGATAATATTATCGATTATTTACCTTCCCGGAATAAAGCTACATTGGGTATTCACCACTAGGGTATCAAGGTGGGGCTTCAATCAATTGACTATTACTTTTGATATGGTCTTATACATCATTGAGCAGAGACTAATAGGTCTAAAATGGGTAATATACTTCGGGGACGATACTTTGGGGATTAGTACTAGAATGGTTTGATTGAAGTCTTGTTCCCAACCTTCGTTCCTGAATATTTTCTGAATAAAGGACACCACCTTAGACCCCACTTTGCCTCATTGAGTCTGCAAAAATAACGCCATGAAACCATCAATTCTCGGCCCTTTATTAAGTTTCATGTCAAAAATCACAGATTTTATTTCGTTATCGTGGACTAGTTTTGCTAATTCATGAAGTTGCTCCTCTGTGAGGTGAGGGAAGGCTCCAAAGCTGGGAAAGCGCTGTGTGTGATTTGCTTCGAGAGTGTACAATTGTACATAATAATTTTGAGCCAGAATACACAATTGTACTTCATCAGTGATTTCATTATCATTATTATCGAATAATCGCTCAATCGATAACTTCTTCCACTTGGCCATAGTGACCATATGATAATATTTAGTATTGTGATCACCCTGTGATAACCAATCACACCGGTCTTTCTGATTCCAAAAGAGCTCTTCCTCATATAACACTTGAACTAGCTCACCGCTTAGCTTGTCCTCCAGGGCTAATATCGAATTGGAATCATCATTCTTCATTGCCCTCTGAAGGCCTTCCAATCGAGCTATCAGTTTTTATTTTCGATGGAATATATTGCTAAAGATTGATTTATTTTTCATTGCATGAGTTGGCTTGAAAATTGGGATAAGGATTTAGTAAACGTTGCTTCGTGGGGAAGCCAATGCTCCTTGACTAGTGTAGGAAATTCTTCATGTGCTAGCCATGCAGATTGGAATCGAAAAGGAGTTTGGTCTATGTCTCTCGAACGCACTCATACAAAGTGAACCAACATGGGCTTATGGTCGGAGCCAAGAAAAGGTAGATGGTGATTAACCGTATGAGGGAAGACTTCCAACCAATCCGACGAGCCAAGGACTCTATCTAGTCTAGCTTGGACAGTTCCTCGTCACCATGTAAACCTAGACCTAACGTAGCCTAAATCATACAGACCACAATCATGAACCCATTTGTTAAATGCCTTGCTGACCACCGAAAGATTCGGGGACCTACCCCTTTTATCGCCAAAATTTAATTTAGCATTGAAATCCCCACCAATAATCTAAGGATGAGTAATGGATTGTCCTATCCCCCGCAATAGATGCCATAGGAATTTTTGTGTTGGCATTTAGGGACTGTAAAAGCAAAGAATTCAAAATAATACGAATCATACTTGATTCTGGCATGGATAAGTTGTTTATGAGTAATTGCTGTCGAGGCATCAAACTCCTTTTTCCATAATAGCCAAATCCCACCAATAAAGCCTTCGGCTTCAACACGGAAGGAATAATCATAACCTAATTTGCTTATGACTACTTTCGCGTGGCTTCCACTAATCCTAGTTTCAACTAATACCAATATTCCTGGACCATAATATCGGATGTAACTGCGTAAGGTCGTTTGGAAACGTTTACACCCTGCCCCTTGACAATTCCATATGAGTAATGACATAATAGACTAAGGTTAAGACAAAACCCCTAAATCTGAGGGGTATCCGGAAGCTCGTTCGATTCCATAATATTGGCCCTGTCTAGAGTCTATGGCACTATCTCTTCGATCGATCCCTGCTCATTCAAAATGTCCACCATATTGGAATTGCCTGCCCCTTGATCTGGGGGCTCGGAGGGGGGTAGGTTGTATTTCGGCTCATTAGATTTACATTGATCCGCAAGCCCTTCAATACCTTCCATAGGTTGCCCTTGTGCTTCCACGGCCAATTCCTGCCCCTCGTTGATCTTATCACAAAGAACTTCACGGTGTGAGCTAAGAGCCACGACTTTATGTTGATCAGTGGGTGTGAGTTTAAGCTAGGTAGGGATCACTGGGCCCAAAGCCTGCACGTTGAGTTGGGCTTTGTTTGTGCTTCCTTTTTCCTTATAGCCCACAACTTTACCCTTAAATGGACCTATGGATTTTTACTTGGACCCATTGGCCTGGGACGTTAGCCCACTACCGGGCTGATTAACTTTGGCACTTAATAGATCCAAATAAAACCTAGGACGTGTTTTGGTCACAGGTGGGAGAGCAGCTGAGAGAGTCGTTGGGTGTGATACCATCGCGCTTGTATCCTTCTCTGATAACGTCGTAAATCTGGAGCCGCCCCTACTTGTGACTGGACTGGGTTTGCGAGGAGTGTGTGTAGGTTGCTGTTGTTTGACGTTATACGTAGATGACCATTAGACCTGTATCCAAGGCCATAGATGTTAGCAGTGCCATCGCTCCTCTCGGGTTCATGCACACCATTTGGAGTAGATGCCCCAGCCTTCTCAGCGACTGCATTGTGGGTCAGGAGTGTCGGAGGGGTTGTGTGGGTTTGTGGCTTAGTTGGACATATCCCTGCTTCATGTCTGACCATTCTGCATGTAAAACAGATATGGGTTACTTCATATGCCACCTTGATCGTCTCTCCATCGAGGTCCACTATTGGTCAAAGAGATACACTCAAATTTATGTCTACTGCGTTTCTTGCGAATTTTCCCCTCTATATAGATATACTAGCATCATCTATTTTAATGGTTTGTCCGATCAGGTTGCCAAGGGTCGCAAGTATTTTGCGATGGTAGCGCGCTATAAGGAGTTCCGGAAACCTAACCCATACCACTGCTCTTGGGACTGTGCCTAGCACCGGGCGGAAGGAGGGGATCCATGTCTGTATAGATAGTGCATGCCCAAAGATGATCCAAGGGCCATGTGTTAAGGACTTAATGAAGTCGGCCTCTTCAGTGAAGTTAACCAGGTAAAAATCATAATCTAAATCAACTATCTTCATTGGCCCTTGTGGTTGCCACATTGTTTTCAGTCGCTGGTAGAGAATCCGATATCCTATCCAATAACCCAACAACTTCACAACTACAGCTTGTGTCCATTATTTGTCTAGCTTATCTTTAAATGTTTGAGAGAGTTCAATCCTCACCCCAGTACCTTCTGGCAAGACTTTAATATCACCTTCCTCTATATCTACAAGGTCTTCATCGGTTCATGCGAGTTCCTCCAATGCGTTCACTCCCTGCTGTCCCCCTAGTATCGCAGCACTGTAAGTTAGTTTGTAATCTATTGAGGGTCTTCGTCTCGACTCCTGATGCGAACTTTCTTGGGAGGTTGTCTGTTTGGATCAGGAGGTTTGTAATCGGATCGCATTATGCAGAGCTAAATCGGATCGCATTTATTGATTGTCTTTCTTGTTGTACTTCCCAAATGCCATGCTTTTCTTTCTTCTATTAATTTACTTAAGAAATATTGCACTAGGAAATGAAGGCTATGATTGGAGCAACTCATCATTTCCATCTTATAGCCATCAAAGAGAATCCATAATTGACATGTAGACAAAATATATATTAGACATCCATTAATAATATTCAATTAATACAATTTGATTAATTGAAGAAATATCTCCATGGTATCTCTTACGAGCTACTTCTGCAATTTGTAATTTAATAGATTTTGATTAATTAAATAATCATTTATATTTTAAAAAAATATTCAAAATGATGTTTAGTATTAATCAGTATGGATAATACTAATATAAAAGCTATATTAGTACGATCAATGCTAAATAAAATCAATGCTAACTTCAGTATGATACTCTCAATGTTATTTATAAATGTACAATCCAAAGTTATTTGTTAGGATAGCTAATATTATGTTGGAAATAAAAGAAATATATTAATATAAATAATGATAAATAATATTTTACAATTAGGTGTATATAATGTTAACTGTAAATACTTGGAATCATAATTGACTAGAACCTAATTTTAATTTGAAAAAAAGTTTAAATTGGTCTCTCAACTTTGATGCTAAGTTCCTATTGGTCCCTAAACTTTTATTTTTGCCAATTTAATCTTAAAATTGTTAAAAATTTCTTATTCAACCCTTATATCACTAGCAAATGGAGTTTGAGGTGTATGTTTCACTCATTTGATGTGGTTTAAATAAAAGGAATACTAGTAAGGGTCTTTTGGGATTTTAGCAAGTAAAACCACTGTCCCTCCTTCATTCTCTCCCCGAGACCTATGTTACAAGCTTGTTGTCTCTTTCTTAACATTTACTGATTTAATACCACTACTTGACTTTGCAAGCTTTCTACTGTTGAGCATCTTCCATTATCTATTTCCATTGTCTGCATCTTCCTCTGAGTTAAAAAAGGTAAGTTGTTAATCAAGGTGTTTTTAAATTCAAATTAGTGAAACACTAGTTAGTTTTAGAATTCACACTAGTTGAAGTTCCGATGATAATACTGATTATATGTAAGCATTTGAAGCTCAAAAGTTAGATAGTTGTTACAACATAAGTAATGCTTATGTTATTTTATGTAGATTATTAATTGTATACAAGTAATTTTGTTATTTAAAGGGTGAAATTGGAAATAGAAAATGTTATTTTGTATGTTAAGATGTATGTTATAATATATCTTATTATTTACTTTTGGACATTATTTGTTAATAGGACTTAGTTAGATTCAAGTGGGACTCTTTCAAGATATGATTAAGATGAGATTCAATATATATCTTATTTTGGGATAATAGCTATCATAGTTTTGGAGATTTGGCTAGATTGTTTGCATCTGTAATATGGCTAGGATTCACGAGTTAATGGGATGAACATTGTTGTTTTTGAAAAGGAAAAGTTATAGGTTTTGGATGTCCTAGCAGTTGAGATTCCTAGGATGATTTTCAATGATCTTTACCAGCTCATTGTGTTAAGCTATAACTCTATCTGTTGCAAACTTTTGTAGGCCGTGTCACGTGACTTGTGTAGATTTTTCTAACTGTTGTCGCTTATTGGAAGAGACCACAACTGTTTTTCTATTGGGGTTTCATGCAATCTAGGTTGATGTGTGTGTGCTGCACTTTTTTTGGGTTGTGATGTCGTTAATGGTGGGTGTGCAATAGTTGTGATTTTTTTCTCTCTGGGCTTTTGTATGTTTTTGGTTGGGTGATTCGTGACTTTCTACAGCTGGGTATTCTTCTATTATTCAACGATAATTGAGGGTGTTCTTGGGGAGTTTTGCAGCTAATTAATTTTCTGGTTTATGTATTCTTACTGTGTTGCTCTTCTTCATATATTGTGTTGCTTTTGGTGAACTGATAGGATGTTGATTATGACACTATCGATAGTGGAAGTGATGTCCAAAAATTTTGCCAGCTGAATGCAATAGTACTCTCAGTGAACAACTTTCCAATTCATTTACTTGAGTTGAATTAATTAGGGAAGTTGTTTTTCTTATCTTAAGTGTATTTGTCTATGTTCTTTATTATTTTAATCACTTAAGTTGTTTTTTAATTATTTTTATTGTTAAAAGTTGTTGAGATTAGTATAAGGCGGTCTTACTATTGGATGTAATTTACTTTCACTGTTAGTGAGGATGAGGGATAGTGTCAAGGGTTGGGCGAGTCGGTTCTGTAATGCCCTGAGTAAAAATATTGTTGTATCACAGGCGAAAGTAATTAATTTGGGTGAGGGCCCTTAGATGTAGGCAAGGTGTGCCAAAATTGCATTACCAAATCTCATTTGTTGGTTTGTTTATTTTACGTTTAATTTTTCTATTTTCGTTTGTGTTAGAAACAACTATAGCTGAACCAGAATTTTTGCGAAATTATATCCTTCGAGGGATTTTCAATGTAGGTGTAATTAGAATATTTGTAAGAGACATATTTCAATCAACCAAATGCGATTGTAGGAACTAAATAGCACTTGCAATGCAACCGATTAAGCTTACTGGCAGGTGTGTTTTATACCTCTTTGGGATGACTACATTAATTTAACTTAATTGTTTTGAATTATTGGAGTTGTTGCATATAAAGGGAGATACATTGATAAATGATATTTGATTGGTATATGTTTTTGTCAATCATAATGGATGATTGAATTGTCCAAATCAATTGAAAAAAAGTCACAGAGAAAAGCAATATGATTGGTAGGTTTTTTATCAATATGAAATTCAAAGCCTTTGGTAACTTCTTAGACCAACAACAATCTTAGAAGAAGATTTTATAGATGTCCTAATTATGAGATAATTTAATTATTAATGATAAAGTAGTTGTTATTTCATAATAAATAAACTTTTAACATTATTATAGGAAGTGATGTAATTTTTCAAACGAATGGATGAAGATTTTAATGAAAAGGTAAAATCAATTATAAAAATAAAAGATTGAAACTTGAGAATAAAAAGTTAAAAGATGGTAGATGCACGTGTAATATGCATGAGCTACTCGGAGAATTGTTAAAAGTAAAAATTGTGTTAAAATATACAATATGTAAGGCAAGAAGATTGAAAGGAAGATAATTTATTATAGAATATGTATTGTAATATTTATAGTGGCAAAAAGAGTAAAAATTACTCTAACATCTACAATTGAAGACAAATTAGATCTTAACGTTTTATTGTGCTCAAATCAAACTCTAATATTTAGAAACGTTTAAATGAAACCTTATGTGGCTAAAAGTTTTAACAGAGATTTGACACCCTCATTTATCTACCACGTCATTATTGATGTAGAAGAAATATATAATATTTTTTTATTAAAATGGGCTCATAGTACCATATATATACCATATGGCACTGTGGGACTCAATCATACTTTTTAAAAACTTGTTATTATTAGTCAAAGTATTTTTAATTTTATTTTATCCTTTATTCTAATTACTTAAACTAATTTAGTTATTAAACTTAATTTTAACTAAATTCTAATTTTATAATTCTCTAATCTCATCCAATTATAAAACAATGTTATGTATATCGTATTGTATTGGTCGAGAAATGGTACAGTGCCAGGAGGTCATAAGCCTCTATACAGTAAAATCAAAATTTGATGGAATGAAAAAGACACGTATAGTATAATCGTAACTATAGAATACGAAACTAATTGAAATGCATACATTTGTCTCATATACTATGGAGATGGTGAGAAGAGATATATTTTACATCCCAGAGGGACTAAAATTGGAGATATCATTATTTATGGTACAAAAGTTCCTATAAAAAATGGATAATATCCTACTTTTGAGTGCGGTTTGAACTATTGACTTACGTAATTGGAAGTAACTAATTAGTTTTACAACGAAACCTAGAAATTGATCACTGATCAAATTTGAGTATCTCTACAGGATAGACCTCAACAGAAAACTGAAAAGTAACAATAGCAAGTGATTAAGTTCAGTAGTTCCTCATATAAAATTATTGACTTTAGAAATATAGTAATATGGAGAATACAAAATTATTTTAAGCATCAATAGAATCAGGATCGCCCTTGTTTCAAAGAGAGTAGGACAAGTTATTTTACGTTTTAGTTGATGGTCAACGGCAAATTGAAAGTTAAGAAGTGGGAATTCTAAAAATTCCTCTGGGGAAAAATAAAAATAGAGATGTCTCCTACATTATCCCTAATATATAAAAGTAACAATATAATTTCATAGAGTCATTTGGTCTGAATAAGACATGAAAAACACAAGGATCCCAAGTAACCGGCCAAGATGCTAAAGTAGCTAAAGTGTTGATAAATCTTGCCAGTAAAATAGGTCATGTGGAACGGCCATCTATTCCTAATCTCTAGTAAAAATAAAAAATAATCTATTTATAATCCTCTGTTAATTGTATCATTGAATCGTCCAATTGGAAATAATTGCAAAAGCTCATGGGGTGTATCCATATTTGGAGGAGTAGGTGAATGTACTCATGAAGGAACTGATCTTTACATGAAAATGAAATAATCTGAAGTAATTAATGAGGAAAATATCGCAGAATAGAAAGTGGCTCTAGTCTATGGTCAGATGAATGAACTGTCGGGAGCTCGTATGAGAGTCTGTTTAACTGCCCTAACTATGGCAGAATATTTCTGAGATGTTAATAAACAAGACATATTGTTATTTATCAACAATATCTTCAGTTTTATATAAGTAGGATCTGAAGTATCTGCATTATTGGGTAGAATGCCTTCTCTTGTGAGTTTTCAACCCACCATATTTTCCTTTTATCAATAGATTCGAGAAGTTCATAAATCAAAAAAGGGGGTTAGCCCCCTTTACATATTGATACTTATCGAGTATAAAATAGATCTGCTTCTTTTTGTTCCTACAATCCACAAACATAATTGTTACATTATTACTAATTAGTACTATCAAGTATAGAAAAAATCTTATCCCTTTCTCTGAGAAAATCCAATGCAAGGGTGGGGTCCATAACAGAGCTTTTTCTAATACAATAAAGTTACATAGTGTATACTTTTTATTGATAAAGGGGTATTTCCACAGGTTTGCCTTGGTATCAAGTTTATACCGTTGTATTGAATGATCTCAGTCATTTGCTGTCTGTCTATATTATGCATACAACTTTAGTTGCTGGTTGGGCGAGCTTGATGATTTTATATGAATTAGCAGTTTTTGATCCTTCTGACCTCATTCTCAATCCAATATGGAGACAAGGTATATTCATTATACCATTTATGACTCGTTTAGGAATCACCAATTCTTGGGCCGGCTGGACTATTACAGGAGGAGCAATAACGAATCTGGCTATTTGGAGTTATGAAGATGTGGTTAGAGTGTATATTGTATTTTCCAACTTGTGTTTCTTGGCAATAATCTGGAATATACTAGGATCTAAAAGTATTTTGTGATGAATGCACATAAAAATCCTTTTTTGATTTACGTAAGATCTTTGGAGTTCATGTATTTCTGTTAGGGGTAGCTTGTTTTGGTTTTAACTTTTTTCCTGTAACTGAATTATATGGTCCGGGAATATGTGTGTCCAAACCTTATAAACTCATCAGGAAAGTCTAGGTTGTAATTCCCGCATAGGGTGTGGAAGGTTTTAACCTTTTTGTTCCAGGCAAAATAGCCTCTCATCATATTGCAGAAAGGACATTAGGTATGTAAGGATTACGCTGTCTTTTTTGCCATTTTTGTTGTTGTCGGAACTATGTGGTATGGTTTAGCAACTACCCCTATTTAATTATTTGATCTCAGTTGCTAATAGGATCAAAGATACTTTTAGCAAGAAATATATCAAAGAGTTGGTGCTGGGCTAGCCAAAAATCAAAGGTTATCTAAGACTTGTCTAAAATTCCTGAAAATTAGCTTTTTATGATTATATCGGCAATAATACGACTAAAGGTGGATTGTTCAGAGTAAGTTCAATGGACAACATGGATGGAATAACAGTTGGGTGGTTAGGACATCCTATTTTTAGAGAAAAAGAAGGACATGAGCTTTTTGTCCATCGTTTGCCTACATTTTTTGAAACATTTCCTGTTGTTTTAGTAGATAAAGATGGAATTGCAAGATTCGATGTTCCATTTAGAAGAGCATAATCGAAGTATAGTGTCGAACAAGTTGGTGTAACTAGTCCATAGATAAAGTTTCAACATAAAAGAACAACAAAAAAATAGAGCAAACATATAATAAAGGATTTGAAATTGTAACCAAGCATCACCCATTAATTCTATAACCAATGGAATAGGTTTTTTTTAGTGGAAGAATTGACTTCGTGATCTTATTGAATTGTAAGAGGAGAACGAGCATTGTTATCCATTTTATCAATTATTTGATACTTATTAGTTCCAATTTATTTTTTTCGTTCTAGTATCGACCCAGGACTCAATTGACCTTATTATATTTGTAAGAAAAAACTTGAGAATTCTTTAATCAAAATATTTTCTATGGGAGGGGTTCTCCGTCTTATAATATCTTCTTCTATTAGATAATTGTTCACAGGAATATCTCCAAACAAATCAACAAATTTTATTTTATTTGTCTTATAATTACAAGGAAGCTCTTGCTTAGTGTATAATGTTGATCCATAAATATACGAGTATTTCTTATCTTCATAATTAATAAATTTATATAATAAAAGATTATATCTATAATGTTTTTAAAAATTATCTTTTTGGCTTGGTAATGAGCTTGCTTCAAATTGGCCCTGTAACAACGCAAGTATCAGGGGCACACTCTACCACTGAGCTAATAATCCGTCGTGCAGTACCCTGGTGAGAGAAATCCCATCCCCCGATTCCCTTTTTTACGTCCTCATGTCCCTCCCTCGTGACGATATGGGGGCGAAAAGAAAAAGGGAGATCCTATCAATTTGTTTCGACCTAGGATAATAAGCTTATAAGCATGGTTTTACTACACCTTCGAGAAATGAAATAAGACTTCAAGTTAGGGTTGATTTGTGCTTCTGGAGGAGCACGCATGTAGAAAGTGAGTTTGAACTTGATGCAAATGGCTAAAATATCTTCTATTTTATATCATTATCAATCGAATAAAAAGTTATTTTATGTATCAATCCTTACATCTCCTACGACGGATGGGGTGATAACTACTTTTGGTATGTTGGGGGATATCATTATTGCTGAACCCAACACCTACATTGCATTTGTAGGTAAAAGAGTAATTGAACAAACATTGACTATTCCTCTTACAAGGACGGACTAATAGGGTTAACTGATCAACTAATATTCATAATTAAACATCATTACTGTATAAATAATCTCATTTTTGTGAAAGACCTATTATTAGAGAATTCATAGGGTGGAGCCAAAAAGTATGAATTGTACAAGTTAACAATAACATTGATTATTGAAGGAAGTGGCTTCGGTGTGTAGAGAAGACCTTATCATTTAAAAAGTAACTATGGAAACAATGGAATTCACTATCTCTTTATCCATTTCTATTTACTACTTATTTTTTTTATAGTTTAGTTTGATACTTAGGATCAATACAATCTTTAAGTTATTACTTAATAAAGAAAAATGACAATTCTTAAAGGATGATATCAATTCAGAAGCAAAGTTGCAAATACCGTACCATATTGAGTTCTGATACGGTATTGTATTGGTACCAATCAATATCAGGTAATGTTTTGTGTAATTTTTAAATTTGTAAAATAGTTCCTGAATTTTTTTAAAATTTGCAAAATAGTTAATTGTAATATTGTATAGTTGTACTGTATACTTTATAATTTTACATCAACCATATCTCCAAAAATCATAATCATAAATAATAATCACAATTCATTTGAAATAACAATAATTTTTAAATATTTCACATATAAATAATAACCACAATTAATATGAAAAAAGATAATCATCATCATATAAATATAAAATTAAGAATAATACAAAGTATTTAAAATATTACAATAATACAATTTCATCATATAATAAATAATAATTACATCAAACATCCAACAAAAAGAACAATAAATATCCTTAACTCTTAAACTATTACAATTTACAACAAGAGTTTGTGATAAGGAAACAATCAAGTAAAAGTTAAACTTAAAACAAAAACATTGACAATTACATTACATATATAGAATTTAACATATACATCAAAAATAAGTAAAATTAAAAAAAGAACAAAAACAAAAACTTGGAACGAAATTCAATCGTCTATAGGAGGATACCCACTCCAATTATCATTTGGTACAAAATGCTCATCATTGAGAAGAGCTTCATCATCATTATCATTCAAATTTAATCCACCAAATGACATGTCAATGCTTTCCCATTCAAAATTATCTTCCAAGTTATTGACATCTACTAAATTCAATTCTTCAAAAACCCCATATGCCAAAAGATCAATATTATCAATGAAAATTGGATTAGTTGAACTACTTGTGCTATTAAAACTCCTAGTAAATAATAAAATTTAATTATTAGATAATTATAAGAAATTATATCGAAATTAATAATGATAATAACATACCTTTCTCGAAGCTTTAAATTATAACGATCAAAAACCAAGTCATTCAACCTCTTATGCTCCAATCTATTGCTTTTCTTGGAGTGAATAAATTCAAATGTGCTCCAGTTTGGTTCACAACTTGTTGCACTCACACATTGACTTAAAATCTGAATTGCAAACCTTTTCAATTCTGGAACATCATTTCTAAATTGATCCCACCAAGAAACTATTAGTCATAAGATAACAAATGTAACGTTATAAAAAAAATAAAATTATAATTAATTTTCAAAAGATAAGAAAAAGGAAACAACTAATACCTGGAGAAAGTTTTACTCTTTGTTGAAGAGCAATCGACATTCCAAAATTCCCATAAGATAACTTATAAAGCTTTATTTGTGAGCTTAAGAGATCTTGTATCGCATAAATGTTAACAATTGTTGTAATAGTTAAAACCTTCCTCTATTAAATTTAGCTTGCTTAGTAAGATCCAGTTTAAAATATACACTAGGACTCAAAAACACCCCAGCTGCAAACAACAAAGAAGAAAATTGTCTTTCCCTTTTCTCATTAATGTTGAAAGATATGGTGTGTACAAAGAAGGCCTATGTTTCAGATTGACCTTGATTACTTCCGTCGCTCTCTCCATGGTATCAAAAAAAACCCATTATTGACTTTTCTTCACTATTAGCCAAGTGAAGCACCCTCACTAAAGGCTCACAAACTCAGATAACAAATTGGTATTGAGACAACAATTCTCTATTCTCTGGTATAATTTTACAAAATTCTACTCTAGCATTAGACCTAGTATGCTGAGATGCAATCCACTTATCACTTGTAAATATTTGTCTTAACTCTTTCTTTATCGTTACAAAAGAATGAAGTAATAAGAAATTTGTTGCAAATCTTGTCACAGTAGGACGACACAAATTCCTATTATTGGTAAACTCCTTTCTCATTAAATTCAATACCTATGCATGATTATGGATGAACTTGGTCACCTTTTTAGCTTTCTGCATAGTCTCATCAATAATAGGAAAATACCTAGGATCTCCTATATTCTCCAGCATTCAGTTAATGCAATGTGCAACACAAGGAGTCCAAAAAAAAGAATTATACTTATTCTGCAACCTTTTCTTTTTTCTTTATAAGCAGAATCATTGTTAGTAATAAACTGAATGATGTTTGCTGGCCCTACTTCATTCAGAATTTCATCAAATATCACAAATAAAGTCTCAATATTCCTAATAAGGCCAGATGCATCAATAGATTTCAAAAACATAAAGCCATTTGTAGAATAAACCAAAAAATTAATAATAGGCTCTTGTTTCCTATTTGTCCAACCATTACACATGATTGAACATTCGTAAGTAGCCCAATTCACTCTTCTTTTTGCCAAATAACCTCTAATTTCAGAAACAGAATAACTCAAACATTTACCTCTTAAGTCGTCAATTGGACCTTTGTATCCCGAACCATAAGAGACTATTGCATTCATCATAGGTTGATAATAATATGACTGAGAAGCATTGAATGATGAACCTGTATCATGCCACCATCTAGCTACTGCCACATCGACATTGTGAGCGACATTTCTTGATTGCATTGCATTACGAATTAAAGGTTGGGCTCCAGGAGTTGTTTGTGTTGCAAAAAAACTGGTCACATACGTTCTTCTCTTCCTCACATCAGGTCCAGGTACTTCTTCAAGGGCGTGAGATAGAACACTACTAGTACTAGTACCACTACTACCTTCAACATTTCCATAATCACCATGGAAACCAGAAAACGAACTTTCACTAACAATTTAAAAATTCTACCTTTCCCTTCTATCTTTCTCATATGGATATTCTTCAAGCAATGTTTTAATTTGCCACTTCACATCATGACTTACTGTTTTACATGATTCTACATCTCCTTTAACCCCAGCTAAATGCTTCTTTAATTGGGTAATTCCTCCACCTTTCAAATACTTATTACAAAACAAGCAAATTTTATGATTCTTTATACGTGGGACCAATGCAGCATGGGCCCAAGCTTGATCATTAAATCTTCTTGAAACAGTTTGATCAAGAGTAGTTGAACTTCCTTCTATTTATCTGTAACAAAAATGAAGATATTAGTTTTGTAAGAAATTAATCCTTTAGTAGTTTTATCAACAAAATTAGCAGTGCTAACTGCTAAGTCCTTCATAACGTAATGCAACATAAATAATGTCTTTAAATCTTTATATTAAGCTTAAAAAAATAAAGATTCATGAAACTAGAGTAAAATTCATAAATAGATAGACTTTCCTATTGGAGATTAGTAAATTCATGCTAAATTTAAAATCGAAGTATCATTCAAAGATTTAAGATGATGGCTTAACGAATCTAAAAATTCAAGTCATGACTTAAACATCCTTAACTTCACTTAGCATGTTCATCTTTATTCTTTTTTTTTCAAGAATATGATTATTGCTATTGACATATCTTCATAAATCCTTGCCTTTAATAAATATCTTAAAATAAAATGCACAAGCTGAGAAATATTTTTCATTAAGATGAACTAAAAAACTTTCACACTTATTCAAAGAGTTAATGCCAAAGTACTATAAATTTGATAAAATGGAATAATAAGAACATCAAAATTTGAATATGCAAAGACTATGGGATGGATTAATTTTAGGATAAATAAAGGTGGATATGCAAGAGACTTAAATCTTTGATGAGATGGACTAATTTTGGAATAAAGATTAAAGATAGCTTAGAGATAGATTTTACCTTTTTTGCTACTTTTCTATACAATAATCACAATTACAAATCTTTCTTTTTGACTTTTCCGCAAGACCACAACCGAGTTAATAATATACTCAATTAATTATTTACCCAATATCCAATTACCATTTCAATAATTTTAAGATTATGTCAATTAATTATTTACTTTGAATTCTTTCCAATTTATATTCTCGATTTTACAGTTTTAAGTTAAGTTAAAAAGACTTTCGAACTTTTAAATCATACATGATGCATGCCGTGCATTTCAAAGTTTCAATGGACAAAAAATTTAAGATAAATCAAGACATCAATTATCAATAAACCGAACCACAACAATGAACCAAGACATCAAGTATCAATCAACCGAACCACAACAATGAACCAAAACAAACTCCTTTCATTCAACTCCGAATCCAATTCATTATCCAACCAATGAAAAATCACAAATCCATTCACAATTTTATTCCAACTTCCAAGTCCAACCCATTCACAATCATAACACAAATGCAATTAAGCAGAAAAATTCAATTGAAAAATGAAAACACACCTAAAGAAATTTACAATCGATTTTTGGGTCGGGATGGGTTTAAATTTAGTATTATTCCAGATTCGACAGCTGTGGATGCATGGGGGACAAAGGAGAGTAGTCGATGGTGGCATGGTGCGTTGGTGGTCCTTGTGGAGGAGGGTTGAAGCCTGATGGAGGTCCGGATGAGGCTCAGTGGTGGTGGGTTCGCACGGTGGAGGAAGATCTGAAGATGGCAGTCATGCGGTGTGCGGTGGTTCGTGATTGTCTTGTCGCCAGAGAAGGAGGAGCATCGTCAGAGATGAAGAGAAGAACGAGAGAGAGAGACAGTGGAGAGGAGATGAAAGCATGAGATAGACAGAGGATGGAGGTGTGAGGTGAGTGTGTGTGTGAGAGAGAGAGAGAGGGAATTTATGATTTTTGCAAATTAGTCTTGAGTTTTATAACAATTACAGTATCAGCTGGTATATGATCGGTATTTTAAATATCAGCTGATATCGACCAAAAATACCCGTTACTGGCCGATACCTACAGTCGATACCAAAATCTTGGATACTGTTTCGTTTTTTGATCGATACGGTACGGGCTAGTACGAAACGATATTCTAAATGTTGTTCAGAAATACTCTTTTTCTATAATGTTAATACTATAAATGACATAATTTCATTAGTCAAATTTAAAAATAACAGATCAATTTTGATCCTACTTATAATACAAAAATATCAAGATAAATAATACTATGGGCCTTGCTCAAGAGAATCTAATTCATAGACAAAAGAAAAAGGTCCTTACGCTGTCGATGCTCATAAATGTAATTCATACTATTGTAATTGCATTCGCAGTATGGACTATTATTATTATTATCATTATTATTATTTGTGTTGTTCCCTTATAAGTTATGTAGGGAAATGCATTAATATGCACATGTTCCAGCAAATTTACTGTTCTTTTACTGAAATAATTTTCCTTAAAAAATCAATATTGGTTTGGACAAATATATAACCACTTTATTATTTTATTTCCCTTTCTATTCCGCAGCCTTTGACTGTTGAACTTGAAAGTAACGTCTGCTATACCAAAAAAGAAAAGAAAAACATTTATGCTAAAGGTTAGTAGTAACTTTGACCTCTCCGCTCCAGTTCCAGAATATTGAATAATCTAAAAATCACCCCTAAAGACTTCAAAATTCCGCTTGAAACCCTCCAGGTCCAAGACCGGCATAATTTGTTTATCTCCTTGGTTAGGATTTCGGAACTACTTTATTTTGTTCGTTCGTTAATTTTGTTGGCATCTCTCTCAATTCCGTGGCGCCCTACCATTCACTCGCACACATATATATAAGATCATTGAAACCTAGGCTCTTGCCCTCCATCACTGTTCTCAAAGTAGAGAGACTTGTTTGCAAAAGGTATGATCGGAGATACTATTTCCTGTTTCATTGAACAGAGATCCAAGTCCAACTCCTTAGTTCTAAGGCTAAGTTTTGCTATAGGTTGTAGGCGGTTGTAGAAATTGCAATATCACCAACTTTGGTTAATGTTTTCATTACTTTTTTCAGTATTTTTATGATCTCTTTCACTTTTTGAGCTCTGATTTACTTTGTATTCTTTCCTNNNTTGAGTTGTCTACTTAGACACAAAAATCATGGCAAGAAAGATGCTTATTGATGGTGAAGTGAACAATCCTGCTATTAATGAAGAGGCTCAATTTGATTTTGACTTGTTCGTTATTGGTGCTGGTAGTGGTGGTGTTCGCGCTGCTCGATTCTCAGCTAACTTTGGAGCTAAGGTTTGTGAGCATATCTCTTTGTCTCTAAACCAAATTTGTGACCATTATTTATAATTTGGGAGGAAATTTGTTAATGCCGCCAAATCGACTCTATCTAGTAGGCCAAAAGAAGCAAAGTACGTTGAATTGTTCTCTCTCCTCTCTTTTTCTTTTTAATTTGACTAAAAAGTTGAGAAAATGCAAATTGACATGTGTCGTTCTTTTCGTCAATCAAGAATTGGATTTTGTCTTCTTTAATCTTTATCTGAATGCCTTCTTTTGAAAAAAAATTCTTCGCCTGTATTTAAATATAATCTGTTAGCTGAAGTTCCCCTGCTTCCTTTTTTTGAAGGTTGGAATTTGTGAGCTACCATTTCATCCAATCAGTTCTGAGGTGATTGGAGGCGTTGGTGGAACGTGAGTTCATTATGCTACAAGCTTCACGTTCATTTCTTTCACTGTTGTCGAATATATGCTGCATTGTTTCACCCTAATGTAGTATATTATCGACATGATCATTTTCATTCATTATTACTGAACTTTTACCGCTTTGTTATATGGAAACAATGGTATAGCGGATTTTTAAACGTAATTAAGTAAAAGTCTGATGACCATTGTCGAGTGATTTATTCATCGGTTACTTGTCAATAGTCCTTGGTGTATCTGACTTTTGATTTTATAGGTGTGTTATTCGAGGGTGTGTTCCAAAGAAGATTTTAGTATATGGAGCAGCTTTTGGAGGTGAAATTGAGGTAATAATTTGGCATGATCTAAATTCTTGGAAAATAATCTGTCTATTCCTCTTTTTAACGAGAAAAAGATGCATAAAGAATTGAAGTTCATGCAAAGGTGTCAAATGTATTCTGTGACTGATGAATGTTTATTAACATATCACTGAACTCCATTTTGTTGAATGTTTGTCAATTCTATAGTTTTTAGTCAGATTTCGTTTCATCTTGCCTTGATATTTGAGCTTATTCTAGTAGTCTGGTGCTGAAGTGCTTTGAGTGGGATGTTTAATGTTTCTGTAGAATGAGAAGAAGTTTTCTATATATTGCTTAGAATGATACTACAGGTATTTATATATGAATACATAGGTTTAAAATGGAAAGTAATCCCTATAATCATGCTAAATCCCTATAACTATGATATTTACATTAACTACATAATCCCTCTGATTGCTATATTCTGTAACACTCCCCCTCAAGCTGGAGCATAGATATTGATCATGCCCAGTTTGTTACAAATAGAATTAACTCGATTTCCCGGTAATGCTTCGGTGAACACATCAGCTAATTGACTCCCTGTTCTAACATGTTGAGGTGAGATTGATCCATCTTCTAGCTTTTCCCGGCTAAAATGACAATCGACTTCTATATGTTGGTTTTCTCATGAAACACAGGATTATTTGCAATATAGACTGCTGCTTCATTGTCACACCATAAGTTCATTGGTTTAGATTGAACAAACCCAATCTCACCAAGTAAATTACGTAACCATATGAGTTCACATGTAGTCTGTGCCATAGCCCTATATTTGGATTCTGCACTTGATCGGGATACAACACCCTGTTTCTTGCCCTTCCAAGAAACAAGATTGCCTCCAACAAAAACACAGTAACATATGGTAGAACGCCTGTTCTAAAGATCTCCTGCATAGTCAGCATCTGTGAATCCTTCTATAATATGGCGACCATTATTTCGATATAAGATGCCACGTCCTGGTGCACCTTTTAGATATCTTAAAATATGAATAACAACATCCCAATGTGAGGTTCTAGGAGATGACATGAACTGACTTACCACACTTACTGGAAAGACAATATCAGGACGAGTGATAGTAAGATAGTTCAATTTTTCCACAATTTTCCTATATTTTTCAGGATTCTCAAATAAGTCTCCATCTTCAACTTTTGACTTCACATTTGGTATCATAGGCGCATCACATGTCTTTGCCTTAATAAAACCAGTATCATCTAATAAATTCAGACAATATTTTCTTTGTGATAGATAGATCCCCTTATGATTGCGAGAAACTTCAATTCCTAAGAAGTATTTCAATGGTCCTAAATCTTTTGTCCAAAAACGAGTCCCAAGGAATGCTTTTAACTTTGTGATCCCTGCTTCATCACTTCCAGTGATTACAATATCATCCACATATACAACCAATAAAATGCACCCAGAACTAGATGATGCAAAGAACATTGAGTGATCATATGCACTTCTTCGCAAGCCAAACTCAATCATTATAGTACTAAACCTTCCAAACCAGGCACGAGGTGATTGCTTCAAACCATACAAAGACTTCCGTAATTTGCACACTTTCC
>JANZXR010000005.1:9950523-9963246 GCA_027575705.1 Erythroxylum echinodendron | reverse complement strand
AAAGTTTGCAAGCTGAGGAAGGCCCTTTATGGGTTAAAACAATCTCCTAGAGCTTGGTTTGGGAGATTTGCAAAAGTTATGAGGTAGTCTGGGTGGAGACAAAGCCAAGGTGATCACACTCTCTTCATTAAACATTCGGCTGAAGGGGGAGTTACTGCACTTCTAGTCTATGTGGCTGACATCATAGTGACTAGAAATGATGAGAAAAAGAAACATGAATTGAAGCAAAGACTAGTGAAAGAGTTTGAGATAAAAGAACTTGAGAAACTAAGGTACTTCCTCGGTATTGAGGTGGCATATTCCACACAAGAGATTTTTATATCTCAACAGAAGTATGTGACTGATTTGTTGGTAGAAACAAGGAAGATTGGGTGTAAACCAGTCTCTACACTGATGGACCCAAACCACAAGTTGGGAGAAGCTAAAGAAGAGCCAGCTGTTGATAAAAGGATGTATCAAAGACTAGTTGGTAGACTCATATATCTTGCTCACACTCAGCCAGACATTGCACACTCGGTAAGCATGATCAGTCAATTCATGCATGATCCAAGAGAGCCTTATTTTCAAGCAGCTTATAGGGTGCTACATTACTTGAAAGGCAGTTCGAGAAAAGGAATTTTGTTTAAGAAAAACAATACTCTTACTCTAAAAGCTTACACCGATGTTGACTATGCAGGTTCCATAGTGGATAGAAGATCAACTACTGGGTACTGTACGTTTCTTGGAGGAAATTTGGTAACATGGAGGAGCAAGAAGCAAAATGTGGTGGCAAGGTCATCTGCAGAATCAGAATTTAGGGCTATTGCTCAAGGATTGTGTGAACTATTCTGGCTGAAGATTATTTTAGATGATTTGAGAGTCAAACGGGATGGCCCTATGAAACTCTATTGTGACAATAAGTCAGCCATCAATATTGCTCATAATCCTATACGACACGATAGGACAAAGCATATTGAGATTGATAGACATTTCATTAAAGAAAAATTGGAAGAAGAGTTAGTGTGTATGTCCTATGTTCCATCAAAACGTCAAGTAGCTGATGTTTTAACAAAGGGGCTGAACAGTTCAAGTTTTCATGATCTTGTATACAAGCAGGGAGTGGAAGACATTTATTCCTCAGCTTGAGGGGACAGCTGTAAATAGATTATACTTAGATATAGATAGGCTGTAAATAGATAAGATAAGACTAGTTTGAAATCCCTTAAATTAAGGGATTACATTAGATAGCTTTAGATAACTTTCCATATTTAAATTCCTACTAGTAACGTCCTATATATAGCTGTATACTCCTATTCAATATATGAGAAATAGAGAAATTCTTTCCCACAGAAACAAACAAAGATGATAATTATTCACCTCACTTGATAGTTAACCCATATTATCTCCTTTCTTTTCATCTTTGTCTCTTTAAACTGCATTTTATTCTAAAACTAGAGACAAGTATGCTGTCAAAACAACATTTTATCATGTAGCAATAAACTGGAGATAAGATGCAGGATTTATTTGTAATACCTACAAATTAGAATCTGGTGAAACCATAAAGTTATAAGCATATTGTCCATAGGTATTATTTATTTGAAATAATCCTTCTGCTTTTCTGACAGTAATAGTTTAGTTTTCCCTCATGAAAATAAACTATTCTCTGTTTGAAGAATCTTAAATAAGGATTTAGAATGTTATCTTCAATCTGAATATCAGTTGCTTCAGATGATTTGGCTTCTGATTTATTCTTGTAAGTTGGAAGTGCTCAAAATATGCATGTTCTTTTCTGATCTGGTTTGTAATGTTTTCCAGACGACAAGAAAAGACAGTGATGAAACTCATTGTTGATGCTGAGACAGATAAAGTTCTTGGAGCCTCAATGTGTGGACCAGATGCACCTGAAATTATGCAGGTATAACAAATAACAGCCCTCTTAAATAATGATCCCAAATGTAAAGCTTCTATCACTTGGTTTACTATATATAATTAATTACCTCAATTCAACTTGATTTTGGGCTCATAATTCTTATGCTAATTGTGTATCAGTTCTTGGGTGTGCTCTATTCTAAACTGACTAAAAAATTTGCGGTATAAACTATTTGTAGGAAATGTAGTTTCAGACATGGTTACTTCAATCCATAATTCTGTGTACACCAAATGCTATCATTTTATAAGCTTAGCTTTTTAGCGTAGAAAGAAAGATCATTGGTGCCTCTAGCTTTCAGGAAGTCATGAGGACCTACATGAACTGGCCTTGATCGCTGCCAACTTTGTGATAAGGGGAATGTACCATCCTAAGAATTAATTTAGACCTCTTAGACAGACAATTTGTCTGGAATTGTCTGTGAAAAGCTAGTGAAGCTTAATTAAGATCAGGTATGGACAATCATTACAGCTTAATTAAGCTCCACTCCTAGAGTGGTGGTGGAATTTTCACTTCCAAAAGGTGAATTTTAGCTGCCTGGCGATCACCTTTCTTAATTACTTGAGCTGACATCGATATTCTTTTTACATATTTGGTTTAGTACTTGATTTGGTTTCTGATTGCCATGTTGATGCATTCTGCTAGGGCATTGGTATAGCATTGAAGTGTGGAGCAACTAAGGCACAATTTGACAGCACGGTATGAACTTTTCCTGTAAGCCAGGGTGGTAACAGAAGCATGCAAGTTCTCAACAGAAATTCCTAATGTTCCTATAATAGTTTTCTTTTGCAAACTTCCAGTATACATTGCATGACTAAACTTCTTTACGTACAGGTTGGAATTCACCCTTCTACTGCCGAGGAATTCGTGACCATGCGTTCAGTGACAAGGCGTGTCACTCCGAGTGGTAAACCAAAGACAAATCTGTAAGATACTACAGAAAGAAGGGATATATCCAAAGAACATATAGAAATCAAGGACATCATTTTCTGGTCTATTTTTGCCAAGCCAGACCGAGCCATCATTTGGTTTAGTTCATGGTCACATGGAAATAAAATAAATGAATATAGCAAAATTATGTTATATTTGATTATTGATCTTCCATAAACTCAGGTTGTATGTATTGAGAACTAAGAAAGAGGATGAAAGAGCTTCCTTAAAAGCTCTCACTCCTTTATATAGTAGATTTCACATAAGGTAAGTTGCATTTAGAATCACAATCAAACCAAAATTATAATTCTTAAATATATTGATCATATCACCTAAGGTATTAAATATGAATCATATCAGATCTTATTTTTTAACACTTCCCCTCGTAAGCTCCAAGCTTGTGACATAGTTGTGTTGCTTCTAACCAAAGACTTAGTAAGTAGATCAGCTGGTCTTGGGAATTCACATGAGTGGTTTTTATCACCATTTTGTTGAACCTTCTCTTGGACAAAGTGAGTCTACTTCAATATGTCTTGTCCTTTAATGAAAAATTGGATTATAAGCGACGTAAATGGCTGCTTGATTATTACATATTCGCACTATAGGCTGTGTTAGTTGAAATCCAAGTTCTTACATATGTTATACCTAGATAAGTTCTCGAGTTGTACACATCATCATCATAATTATCATCACATTCAGTCTAAATTTTGCATTAAAGCGGGGTCTGATAGTATGCAACTTTATCCTTATAGAATAGAAGGGTTATTTTTGATAGACCTATATGCGAATGTGACAATTAAAAAGTGACGCAGTTTATAAGAGTAGATATGAAAATTAAAATGTTAAAAGAGTAGGTAAATAAAAATAAATAAATAAATAAATAATAAAATAGAACTAAAGAAGATACATGATATAGTGCTCATATTTGCTAATAAATAATAATAATAATTAAAAAACTACAAATCGTCATAGGTTGATACAAGTTTAGAAGAAAAAGTTATTAAAAAAAAAAGACATACTTAGATAAGTTGCAAATTTTTTTCATACCTGCTATGTTGCAAACGTCTGCTTATGTAAGGATCATGCTAATCTGCTCTGTATCCTTCTAATTTTATTATATGTCCTCAAAGGGACAACTAGCAGTTTAATAATAATAATTGAGCGAACTAGCTAGATAGACTTGCAATTACCTCGCTATAATTAGCTTAACAGTCTAACACCAACTCCGTCACTATTTAAACAATAATAACCCCAAATTGCTAAATAAAGACAAAAGGTAGAAGCACCCAGTACTTCAATCTAATCTATGAAACTAGATGCTAAATGCCCATCCAAGTACCAACCATCCAAAACCCTAAAAATGGAGACCCACGGAACGTATGGAAGCAGAAGGACCACTAGCACGCGTTAGAAAGCTCTAAACAAACACAAATCAAACAAACAAATAACGAAACAAGTTCAAAGAGATGTCAATTTAACTCAAAACCCAGTCAAAGAATAATAAAAAATTCACAAAATTCCTATATCAGTAAATTTGAAACTTGTGCTCCCTCAGCACTTGTTGAACCCAAGTTATTGATTCCTTGAAGAGAATATCTTTTTAGTCTGTTAAAGTAGCAGTGCACTCTCAAAACAAGATGCGATTCATGAAAAAAAATCCAAAATTTTGGTTCAAGATCTAAACGAAAAACTTGAGCCAAAACCCTAGATCTGGATTGAAGACCAAGCAACTGAGATATCCTATCAAAGTGAGAGAGAACATAAATAAAAAAGAAAATAGATGATCGTAGAAGCCCAAAGTGAAAGAAAAAGAAAGGGAGAGCTAGATGAAGCAAATTGACAAGATTGAAATGAAAGAAGGCTTACAATGTTCTGATCGAGTTGTATACATCATGAATCTATATTCTGATTTTGTACTTGAAGAAGAAACTACTGTTTGCTTCTTGCTTGTTCATGAAATTAGATTGCTACCAACAAACACGTAATTCCTCGTAGTAGATCACTGATTAGTCTTCGAATCTTAAGATATCTCAAGCATAATCCTGGCAAAGGACTCTTATATAAGAACCATGGGCATTGTTCAATTTAGACTTATAATGATGTTGATTGGGTTGGCTCTAAGACTAATCAGTGATCTACTACGAGGAATTACGTGTTTGTTGGTAGCAATCTAATTTCATGAACAAGCAAGAAGCAAACAGTAGTTTCTTCTTCAAGTACAAAATCAGAATATAGATTCATGATGTATACAACTCGATCAGATCTTAGTTTTTCCTCGCTTTCAGTGGTATTTGCTAGCATATAATTACATGTATATTGTGTTTCTTCGCGTAATATACTTGTTTTTGACATTGGATCTGGATATTCTTGATAAATTTGAATTGATTCTTTAAGAGTTTCTTATGATTAGGAGATTCGAATAGTCGCATTCCGATGGCTCATTTGAGAGGATTGTATAAATTGACTAACCACACTTGTACTAACTGAAATGTCAGGCTTAGTAATTGTAAGATAGTTTAATTTGCCAATCAATCTCCTATAGTTTTATAGATCTTTCAAAAGTTCTCCTTGATTTACATCAAGCTTGAAGTTAGGATCCATTGGAGAATCTACTGGTTTACATCCCAACAAGGTAGCTTCTTCTAGGAGATCGAGAACATATTTGCGTTAGGAGAGACAAATATCATTTTTAGATCTTGCAATTTCAATTCCCAAAAAATATTTCAATAGATTGAGATCTTTTGTTTGACATTGTTGTTGCAGGAATTCCTTCAACTATGAATTCCATTTTGATCATCACCAGTAATAACAATATCATTAACATATACAATCAACATAATTTTACCAGTTTTTGCGTGTTGATAGAATATCAAATGGTCTACTCCACACTGCTTGAGATCAAAATTTTTCACAACTGAACCAAATCGTTCAAACCATGCTCTAATATATTGTTTTAAACCATATAAAGATTTCTTCAATAGGCAAACTTTCTTAGACTTCCCCTGAGCAACAAAACCTAAAGGTTGCTCCATATTGCTTCTGGGATATCACCATCGAGGAATGCATTTTTGATATCAAGTTGGTAGAGAGGCCAAGAATAAGTTGCAGCATCCGTACTGATGCCATTTTTGCGACAAGAGAAAATAAGTTTCATAATAATTAATACCATAAAGTGTGTATCATTTAGCAATAAAATGAGCCTTGAGTTGTTCAAGAGATCCATCAGCAAGTGTCTTAATAGTATATACCCATCCACAACCAACAATTGAGGCATCGAGAGGAGGAGTAACAAGCTTCTAGGTATTATTAAACCACAAAGCATTTATTTCCTGTTGCATAGCTTGCTTCCACCTAGGGTCTGTATGGCCTTTGTTATACCCTCAGGTATAGACACATAATCTAAGTTTGATAGAAAAGAACAAAAGGAAGGGGATATATGGTTATAAGAAACAAAATTAGAAATCGAATGATGGGTACAAGATCGTTTACCTTTCCTTAAAGTAATAGTCCAATTTAGGTCACTGATTTTTAGATTTGGCGACAAATTAGACGCTGGAGGAGAGCGCTCATTCGAATGACCATCTACCATTCGATGAGGTCAACGAAAATAAATCTAAAAATTTGCTCGAGACAATTGATAAAGGGAAGAAGGATTGGAATTTGTGGGTGGAGTGTTTGAATTTTTAGTAAAATTATCCAAAGAGTTGTCAAAAAGTGATGGCAAACAATAGTGAAAGCTTTTGGCATCTTGACTCTCATAAAAGTATGATGTGTTCTCAAAGAATGTCACATTTGCATACACAAAGAATCTTTTAAGTGAGGGACTATAACAAAAAAAAACCTTTTTGTGACCTCAAGTAACTAAGGAAGATACATTTGATGGCTTGTGGAGATAATTTGTCAATTCTTGGCTGGAATTGGTAGACAAAACAGACACATCCAAAGATACAATGCTGAAGAGGAAACAAAGAAGTATTAGTAAACATCAGAATATGAGGGATCTGACCTTTGGGTGTAATGGATGACATTCTGTTAATAAGATAGCAAGTAGTAATGATAACATCACTCCAAAAATCCTTAGGAACCTTCATCTCAATTAATGAGGTTCGAGCAACTTCTATTTTATGCTTGATTTTTCTTTCAGCAACACCATTTTGTTGCGGTGTTTGAAAACAAAAAGATTGGTGAATTATACATCAATTTTTTATGTAAGAATGAAAGGAATCAGAAAAATACTCTTTGACATTATCACTTCTAAGGATACGAATAGGATAACTAAATTGAGTTCTGATTTCAGAAGAGAACAATTTAGAACATTTTTTCATTAGATATAACCAAGTCATTCTAGATCAATCATCAACAAAAACAACAAAGTAACGAAAACCAGGTTTCAAGATCACACGAGATAGACCCCAAACATTAGCATGGACTAAAATAAAAGAGCTTTCAACTCTATTATTAACTATAGATGGAAAAGCAACACGATGATGTTTCCCAAGTTGACAAGAATCACAATCTAGATGGTGAATTGAATTCAAATTAGGAATCAATTACTTTAATTTTTGAATGGATAGATGACCAAGGCGACTATGGAGTTGAGGATGTAAAGCAACGGTTGAGCAGGTGGTTGAATGTTTTTCAAACTAATAGAGACCTCTAAATTCACACCCTCCTCCAATCATCTTCTTTGTCTTCAAATCTTAGTAACAATAGGATGAGAGAAAAAGGAGGCAGCACAATTCAATGATTTGGTTAGTTTACTAACATACATTAAGTCAAATGGAAATTTTAGGATATATAGAGTTGATGATAGTGTTATTGAAGGAGATGGAAATAAAGTGCCAACTCTACTTATACTAGTAATGGAACCATTAGTAACAGTACATTTCTGAGAGTCTGGTATAAGGGTAATTTGATAAAAAAAGAATTTAGGTTAGCTGCAATATGGTCAGTGGCTCTTGAATCTATAACCTAAGTTTTAATAGATGATGATATACAAGTTGTGTGATTACCTAGGTAAGCAAACGATGCAATTGGTGTGGTTACTTGCTTAGCTACCTTATACTAGAGAAAAGCTTCAAATTCTTCTTCAGATACTAACTTGTTTCCACTTGTTGAGGCGCAACAACTAGAACCGCTAGAAGCCTCCATAATATTAACAGACATAGAGGGCTTTAGAAGCAACTGTAGGTATAATTCCGAACATGTCCTTCCTTGCCACAATGGTCACATTTTCTTTGGTCTCCTCTGTCCCTTCCTTCACTACCACCACAACCACCTCGATTACTTTTCCCTCCATTACCTCTTCAACTATTGTGAACAGTGAGAGTAGACTTGTCACCATTTTCTTGTGTTGACCCCTTCAATGATTGAGATATTCATGAATATATCCCATCAAAGAATGGAAGTTTAGTGCCACCAAGTATCTGAGCTGTAATTGGTTTATATTTTGGTCTTAAGCCAGTCAGGTATCTTAACACGAATAATTCTACTCTTTCCATTAGAAGTTGATCTTTATTCATTATTATTAGTTGAGCTGCTAAATGTTCGATAAATAAATTCTTTATTTCTGAAAAGTATTCGGTGTGATTCTTCTTTCCCTGCTCACGCTTGAACAACTCCACAGATAAATCATATATATAAGTAACATTACTAGAACATAAAAGTCACACATACTCTCATAACTCCTTTGCTGATTTTACATACTGACAAATATCAACAACATTTGGCTCCGTAGCATTCCAAAGGCTCGTCATTATTTAATTGTCATGTTGTTCCCACTTCTTGTATCCTGGTGACTTAATATTTAGAGTAGAATCTGTGAGATGCTCATACGTACCTAGACTTTTAAGATAGACAATGACTGACTTGTCACAAGCAACATAATTTGTTCCATTCAACTTCTAATTTGTGATTTGTTGAACCATAATGTGTGGTTATCTGTTAGTACTATCAGTTTGAAGTCACTCATGATGTAAATCACACATTGGTATAGACTTTACGTTCAAGAATCTCGATACACAAGAAGGAGGAGTTGAATGGTGTATTCCCTTTTTGAATATAAAATCTTGTAAAGAACTTCTCTTTCTTGTTAAAACGATATCACAAATTATTACATAATTAAATCGTAAATTACTTCTATATAAATGTTTAACAACAAAATAAACTGAAGTAAAGAGTAGAAAATAGACACTGTGATTTTTATACTGGTTCACCCAAACCGTGGGCTACGTCCAGTCTTCAGAGTTCGTCTGAGTGTTTTACTATTCTCCAAACGATTACAAGTATTCTTTCTTCCCTTCCAGAGCCTCTTCAGGTCTCTTACAAAGTATTCTTTTACTATCTTATCCTTTCCAAGCTATCAACCTTTTCTTTCTCTCACTAGAAAAAGATTGTGAGCTTTTGTTACAATAATGTTAGCTTTATTCTAAGTAAGCACTGTAAGAATTTTCTCTCATATTGTCTAACTTTCTAACTTGTCTAAGATTGTAGCATCTTCAACTATGACTAATATTTATAGCCTTCGTCTCTAACTGCTTCTTGATCTTTGATAACCGCTTCTTGATTCTTAATAATCGCTTCTAGATAATCGTCATTTAGTTGAGTTCTGTAACTAACTCTGACCAAATAACTGTTCTGACGTGCTAATGTATCTTTGTGGTATCGTCTATGTCTTCTTTGCATCTGTGTTGCCTTTGCGTCTACGTCTGCATCTATATTAACTTTGCGTCTGTGTCTGTGTCTGTGTCTATATTAACTTTGCGTCTGTGTCTGCGTCTATGTCTATATTGACTTTGCATCTGTGTCTGCGTCCGCGTTCATATTAACTTTGCGTTTGTGTCTGCGTCTGCGTCTATATTGACTTTGCATCCGTGTTCTGTTTCTTTTACGTCGGCACACTTGACATACTTGTCAAAGACGTTCATTTGTTTCTAACATTATTATTATTTTATTGTTATCAAAATTAATTATCGTAAAGTCCTCTTTGCTTAGCAATCTCCCCCTTTTTGATGATAACAAATAATCATAATTTTAGACAAATCAAAGTGAATGAATTTTTATTCAATTGATGAATAACAAATGAATAAGACGACAACAAATAAGAAATAAGAAGACGACGACAAACAAAGAATAAGAAGACAATAACAAAAAATACATATATATATGCTATCTTCTTCTTTTCTTCTGTTTTTCTTCTCTTTTATTGTTCTTTTTCTTGTCTCCCCTTGTCTCCTTTTTTTTCTTTTCTTTTCTCTTCCCTCCCTATTTGTTATTAATCAAAAATGTTACCTCAGATGCTTCATTATTTCAGAAAACATGTGCTGCATATCTGTTCTGATCAACTTGAGGCCTGCTTCTGTTGTAACTCTTAAATAAGCTAATTCCTCATGTAGATCACCAACTGAGTTTTGTAGATTCTTCACTGAGTCTTGTAAATCATCATCAACCTTAGTATTAACTTCTTCAATCTGCTTCACTAAGGCTTCCTGACTCCACTGCTCAGAATGTCTTACTTCTTCCATTCCAATAAGTTTGACTTGTGGAGTTAGACTTGATGGATAGAAGTGTGTAGCATCTGATGTTTCTGATGGTAAGACATCGAGTTCTATTATTTTCAAAATAGGAGGCTTGAAGAATTGCTTTTCTTCAAGGAGATCAAGGTCATCAGGTCTAGGTAGTTTGAGAATGGTTTTTCCAAGAAGGTGAAGGACATCTTTAAGTGAGGGTATAAAACTTAAAGGTTTAAAGTGCATAATTAGGTGCACAAAAGTTTCTAAGTTGACAAACATAGCTCCAACCTGGATAGATCTACACTGTCCTTTAGTCACTCTTCCAACTACCTGAGAACTTGCATCTGTGGTGAAGCGTCCACAATTACTTCCTGATGCTTTTGAGATGTGATGAGAAACATAGATTCCTCTTGATTGTTCTGCATGACATGCCTCATCTATGTTTCTTACTGCTTTATGTATCTATCCTTCAGTTAGGTCACTTGTTGTTCTTTCAGGGTACATCTTCTGTTTCCTTTTTTCCACATTGCGTACAATGTTTGAAGCTCTTGGTTGTATGTCAGGTATGATCTTGATCAATGCTCTACTCGTAGCTGGGTAGCTGGTGTACCGATCTTTAGTCATCTTCTGTGGATATGGTTCTGACTTCTCATCCCTCAGAATCTCATATAATCGCCTTTCTTCATGATTTAGAAGATGCATAGACCGATTATTGATCAAAATAGACTCAACTTGTACCTTGACCAACCTTTTCATAGGTTCTCTGATTGTAATAGAGCTTTTACTTCTAACAGGTACCTATTCTTCAATCACCTTCATTCTGAAGTCCTCTTTTCTGATATGACTATGAGATACCACTCTGTGTTCAACTGATTTTTCTTTTCATTGACTCCCAGTTAAAGTGATTTCTTTTCGACTGATCTTTAACTTCTTACTTTTTTCTATTAGTCCAGAAGGTGGTTGTGGTTGGGTTCTTTTCCTTTTAAACTCCAACTTTTTCTTAATTCCAGTTTCTTTGGTTGGCTTCATCTACTCTTGTTGTAAAATTGAGACTAGAGATCTTGTAGCCTGTGGTGTGTTTTCTATCTGTTGAGATTCTTCACCAAGAGTCATTTGTCTTCCTCTCTTCTGTTCTTCTTGTCGGAGAGTTAATATCCTTGGTGATCTTTTTGACTTTCTCAAAATCAAGTGCCTCTACCTTTCTTTTCAATGAAACTTGTTTTCCAGATAGACTCACCTGGCTTTCTTCTCTTTCCTCATCATCTTAGCTTCAGCTATTACTTCTTACGATTTCTTCTTTTCTTCTACAGCCATTCTTTCAGAAGATTGAGGTTTCTTTTTCTCTTTGGGAGTAACATTCCCACTCATGCTTCGTCTGGCTATATGCTCCCCCTCAATCCTTGCTTTTGGTGTAGAAGTTGTACTCAATCTCATTTTACCGATGGTTACTGCATTAATAACACTTTTAATGTTCATCTTCATCCTGTTTCCTCTATCCAGGAGAATTCCAGAATCTTTAAAGATTCTTGTCAGCAGCATACCATATGGAAAGGCATTAGAATCCTTCTTTGTCTCCATCATGTACCTCAGAATCAGGTGTGGAAGATTGATAGCCTTGTGGTTGAGTAGGTAGAATAGGCATTGCTCATCTATTGTTGTCACAACGTTCCTTGATCCTTTTCTTGGTAGAATGCAGTGAAAAAGTATTTTGTGTAGAACTCTAGCCTTTGGAATAAGGTTCGACGACTTCTTATCCTTTGGGTCACTACACTCATAGAGTTGTCGATTTACCAGTGCCTTCTCTATACAATTTTAAGTCATCCATCTAGGGTTGTAAGACACCTCTTCTCCAACACACAAACATCTACTAACCTTCTCCATTAGCTCCAGTGTCACGATAATCGACAGTCTATCCACCATTGATACTACTGTATCATCTACCACATTTGCACTCTTCCAAAAGTTATACACTTCATTCAGATAAACTGTGTCACGAAATTGAAAGAAAATTTTCCATCCGGCTGCCTTAACTTCGGGTTCAATGTCCATCTGATTCTCCTTCAAGGATTCGAAATCAACATGCTTTCCGTTACTCATTGCTTGCTCCATTGTAATCTTTAGATAGTAGGAACTTCTCAAGGTAAAGAGCTTAGTATCTGAAGATGAGAGAGTAATTGAAAGGTCTCGAAATGAACAGTTGTTTATGAGAGTCTTGTAAAAATCGATTTTAGAGGATTTCCAGAGTTTTCTAGAGTAGGTGATGTTCTGAACCGTATGAGAGGATTTCCTCTATATTTCGCTCCAAAAATAATTACCATCTATAACTTATAGTTACTGGCTTTTGAAGAGTTAAAACTTTTTATCTTCCTTTTGTAA
>JANZXR010000005.1:9939808-9950423 GCA_027575705.1 Erythroxylum echinodendron | reverse complement strand
ACCCAAATTTTCTTGGGTCCTTGAGGGTTAGTTTTATAAGCATTCATAGAATGATAAAAAGAGGATTGATGAAATTTGTTTCTATGAGGGACAATCTTCTTTTTGTAACCAGTATAGTTCTTAATAAAACCTAGACCACTCCTGTCATTAGGGTGTCGATAATTATTGATCATATCATTCATTCTTTTAGTACTCTCAATAAAAGTTGATAAATCTGCTGATAGAGAATTAATCCTATGTTTCAACTATCTAATTTCCTCAGATCTATCAATAGAAACCTTTTTCATAACGTCTACTTATTTCTTAAGATAGACATTTTCTTTTTTCAACACTTCCGTGTTTCTCAAGTTTTCGACATACTTTCTTTTTAGAGATTTATACTGTTTCAGTATATTATGTGAATCTTCCAACAATTCTAAATATGCATCTTAAAGTTCATTAACGTTAGAAGTTACCTCCTCGTCACCTTCTTCTTTGGCTACCAAGCATATATTTGCTTGTTCTGATGCTTCTGAGTTAGAATTAGATTTGGATGAATATAAATCTTCCCAGGTTGCCATCATACTCTTCTTATTTGCTTTATTTTTCTTTGGTTCTCTTTTTAGTAACGGACATTCTGACTTGTAGTGCCCTGGTTTGTTGCACTCATAGCAAATGATAGAGGTCTTCTTGTTCTTGACGTCTTCTTTGCTATTTTTCTTAAAAGAAAATTTTTTGCTTCCTTTTGCTTTCTTTTTCCACATTCTTCTGATCTTCCTCGAAATGAAAGATAATTTGTCATCATCTTCACTTTAATCACGATCAGACTCACTGGTATCATCTTTCTTGACTTCTTCAATCTTCAATGCTTTTGATGAAGAATTTCTATTTCTTCGAGTCTTGTGATTCTTCTGACCAGCCTTTAATGCTATGGATTTGTCTCTCTTAGGTTTGTCTTCAGCATCTAGCTCGACTTTATGTATCTTTAAAGAACCAAGCAATTCGTCTAGCTTTAGTTTACTCAAGTCTTTAGCTTCTTGTATAGCAGTGACTTTGGATCTCCATCTTCTTGGTAGACTTCTGAGAGTCTTCCTCACATGATCTTGATTATCGTAGTTTCTCCCAAGAGCTTTAAGTCCATTAACGATAGTTTGAAATCATCTAAACATTTGATCAACATACTCGTCTTCCTGCATTTTAAATAGCTTATACTGGCATACAAGAATACTTATTTTGGACTCTTTCACCTAGTTTGTGCCTTCATGTGCGATGGATAGAGTATCCCATATTTCCTTCGTAGTCTCGCTTCCATGAACTTTATCATATTCACTTCTGCTCAACACACAACTCAGAAAGAACTTGGCCTTTAAATTTAACTGAAATCTGGCATTATGATCAACTGTCCGTCTGCTACGAGGAATGGCAATTCCTTCATCATCTACTGGTTTGTATGGTCCATTCTGGATGATATCCCAAAGATTAATGTGTGTGGATTCTATGAAGAGCCATATCCTGTCCTTCCAATAATGATAATCTTCACCATTGAACGTAGGAGGTATTGTGATGGAGACACCTTCAGCTATGAACACGTGTGATTCTGCCATGGATCTTTATCCTCACTTTGTAAAGGTGGTTCTAAGAAACCGAGCTCTAATACCAATTGAAGTAAATCACACTTTAGTATAGACTTTACGTTTAAGAAACTCGATACACAAGAAGGAAGGTTAAATAGTGTATCCCTTTTTGAATATAAAATCTTGTAAAGAACTTCTCTTTCTTGTTAAAAAGATATCACAAATTATTATGTAGTTAAATCAAAAATTACTTCTATATAAATGTTTAACAACAAAATAAACTGAAGTAAAGAGTAGAGAATAGACATTGTGATTTTCATACTGGTTCACCCTAAACCGTGGGCTACGTCCAGTCTTTAGAGTTCATCTGAGTGTTTTACTATTCTCCAAACAATTACAAGTATTCTTTCTTCCCTTCCAGAGCCTCTTCAAGTCTCTTACAAAGTATTCTTTCACTATCTTAGCCTCTCCAGGCTATCAGCCTTTTCTTTCTCTCACTAGAAAAAGATTATGAGCTTTTGTTACAGTAATGTTAGCTCTATTCTAAGTAAGCACTGTAAGAATTTTCTCTCAGATTATCTAACTTTCTAACTTGTCTAAGATTGTAGCGTCTTCGACTACGACTAATATTTATAGCCTTCGTCTCTAACTGTTTCTTGATATTTGATAACCGCTTCTTAATTCTTGATAACCGCTTCTAGATAACCGTCATTTAGTTGAGTTCTGTAACTAACTCTGACTAAATAACTGTTCTGATGTGCTAATGTATCTTCGTGGTATCGTCTATGTCTTCTTTGCGTCTGTGTTGCCTTTGCATCTGCGTCTGCATCTACGTCTGCGTCTATATTGACTTTGCGTCTACGTCTGCGTCTATATCAACTTTGCGTTTGCGTCTACGTTTGCGTCTATATTGACTTTGCGTCTGTGTTCTGTTTCTTTTACGTCTGCAAACTTAACACACTTGTCAAAGACGTTCATTTGTTTCTAAGATTATTATTATTTGATTGTCATCAAAATTAATCATCGTAAAGTTCTCTTGACTTAACAACTTATGGTGAACTTCAAATAGCAACCACTTATTTAGCAACGGAAGAGAGACTATGACTATGATAGAATCGGTGATGGGACGAAGAGGGAGTGAGCTTAAAAGCTCTTGATTAACAAGCTTTTAACCGAGAACAAGCAAAAGCCATTGAAATATTTATTTCGATTGTAAAATTTCACATTGTAAAAAATCCATGTAATAAATATTTCCCAAATTCACAACTTATTAAGAAATTAATAAACATTATGAATCATGCATTCATAAAACTTATCACAATCATAAACACATAAGCATATCAGAAATGGTTTAGGTAGTCCATAACAGAACGTACTGACACAATTTCATAAAATGGTCATGTGTAGCCGTGAACAGACCGTACTATCTAATCCCACATAATGGTTTTGCGTAGCCGTGAACTTAAGGGAGTCCATGAAGGAGCTCCATGCCACTAGGGGGCAGGTGGGAGAAGCCTTTAGGCAAGTGCACTTGACTGACAGAATAGACCACCACAAACCCACATAACATGTAATTCATTACTTGAAAATAGATTGCCCAAATGGCAACATTTCGTAAACTTGTTTTTCATGAACATGTAATTTTTCGAAAACCCTTTTCATTTAGCAATTCCAATTCATCAACAACATTCAAATACTAAGCATATAGTAAATTCTCAAATCATTCAAAAGCAATGATGCAGTATTTATGAAGCCATTGAAATCATTTTATTCTCTTGATTCAAAAGAAAACATTTATGGCTCATTACTCAAATTATAAACATGAAATCCACCTTATTTCGCTTGCTTAAAACCTTTGCTCAAAAAGCCTCTACTCTTGCTCCTCTTGCCTCTCTTGATTTTTTTCAACATTGACAAAAATCTCTAAATCAAATAGGGATTCCAATTGAGAAACCCATAGAAGCCTATGCATGAAATTGATTATAGAATATTTATACCCATGCATTTCCTAAGCTCTTTGAACCAAAACTCTTCCAAAAGTCTAAAAGATTAAAAATTAAATTACCTTGAATACCAAACAATGATTTTCTTGGATCTAATGGAAGCTTTAACCTTTCTCTGCCTTTTACTTTTCTTGAACCACCTCAAAATTTCTCTCAAAAGCTAGGAAATGATGAAACCCTAGCTTCTTCTTCTTCTTTTCTCTCCAATTGCCGACTCTCTCTCTCATTTCTCTTTCTTTCTTTTGTTTTTCTCTCCTTTCTATCCCTTAATTTCGTCTTTGTTCTTCTTAAAAACAAGACACACTTTTCCTTTTCCAATTTTTCCCTTAATGAGTGTTAAAAGACATTCATACCTTCTTTATATGCCTTGCATCTTTTATCCTTAAGTGATCTCCCCAAAATGCCCTTCATGCAATCTTACTACCTTAATACTTTAATTCAATTAACTTATGTCATAAAATCTTACTCACCTTAACATAATAGTTAACTCCACAAAAAAAATAGAATAATTAATTTATCAAGACTTTAAAATTTATTTAAGTCATTGCCTAACTTCTTCCAAAAATCAAGACCTTTTTCTGATCATGTAATTAAAGGAATTAGATAACACTTCCTCCTAGAAAAATGTTCCTCATTGTCTTAATTTTCTAATGACACCAAAAATCATTCAATTTGGTTCAGAAATATGAAAGTTATATTCCAATACTTCTGAACTATTCTTATATTGAAACAGTATTCTGTGCTCAACTTCCATCCAAAAATTAAAATTCTTAGGGACTGACTTAAAACTCGATTTCATAAGATAATTTGTAGGCCTATTTCTCTAATTTAATTCAAATTAAGAATCACCTCATTTAGATAGCTAGAGAAAACTAAAACACCAAAGCATACTCAGTGAATATGTTCCAACTACGTTTTCCAACTTACCACTTCCAACATTTCACATATAATAGTTCTAACTTCCAAGAAAAGTTTTACATGTACAATCACTTTAATGTGCAAACATTAATATTCACATGTGTGTAGATGCCATATTATGCATGAACATGAAATGCGCTTTCTAACTTCTCATTAATCTCTTATGTACCGTATTCTAGGGTCCTAACCCTTAACATAGGATAATGGGGTGTTACATTTATGGCCAATACTAATTTAGGAGGGACATCCATTAGCATTCATAAGTAAGTTCCTGTCATAAAAAAATCAAGGATTATCCACCTATGAAAAGGAGTTATTCAAGTTTCATTATGGTTGTAAAGTAATGACACCATTGCTTGAGTGGTATGCCTTTTATAATTAACATATATCATAAAAGCCTTAAATTCTTATTAGAGAAAGAATGCATACACATTTTAGATAAGCTTGGATACCTATGCTATTGGGTTATAATTTTGATATCCACTATAAGAAAGGAAAAAGAATGTTACTATTAATGCTTTTTTCCATAATCAACAATATTGAACTACATACGATAATACCTTCTTAGGTTCAAACTCAATTTTTGAAAGAAATTAAGGCAAGTAAGAGAGTGATCCTTCTATTCAAGATATCATATCCAAGATTTCCTAAGGGAATTTAAGTGCAAGGCCTTACCAATCAATTAATAGTAATCTCAAGTGGAAGGGTTAAGTCATAGTGGATCATGACCAATAACTAAGAACCAAAATCATATCCTTGATATATAAGAGCCTAACAAAAGGTCACTTAAGCATTCAAGGGACTTTCAAAAGGTTATAAACTCTTTTTCATTATAAGGGTCTCTAGAGAGATGTAAAGAATTTCATTAGAAGATGCCAAGACTGTCAATAAAACAATTATGAAACCATTGCTCAACTAGGTCAACTACAACCACTCCTTATTTTCAAGTAATGTAGGTGTAAAACCTCATACCTGATATGGAATTAGCATATCAAGTGTTACCATATTCTTACATACCTAACATTTTGAACTATAACATTCTCTGTTTAACACCTCATAATTCTAGCAATTACTATTTACTTTATAAAAATTTTGACAGAGTTTCTCCTACATTCACTTAAAACCTCCGGCAAGAAACTTCAATACACTTTTCATGCACGTTACTCAACTACCCATTTCCATGACAAACTCCTTGAAAAATAATTTACCTATCCTCTAATATATTTCAACACATCTAAACCAGATTTCATATACAACTTTTGTGTATTCATATATAATTCATAGTAAAATCCTCTAAGATACTTCACTTCTTTATATGGATATGCCACAATCAAAAATAAAATATAACTTTGTAATACATCCACCTCCAAATCTTTCGAGATCTTCTATGTGACCCTTGTCTTGTAGTAGATCCACCACATTTTTCTTCTATTTCTTTTCAAAACTTACGCGCGGAAAGAAAATCCACACGTTAAGCTATAGGCTTCGTGGTGTTCAAGGAATTCCATTTCTCATTCAATTCAATTCATTCAACCATAACATGTTTAATATTTAATATTTTTTAAATATAAAAATCTTCCTTTATTTCTAAGCATAAATAGGCATTTAAAAGCAAGTTATGAATACAAGCATGTATCTGTTTTAATAATTCATATCTGATTACACAATGATGAATAAGTTGTACAATTTAATTTAAAATCAATTACTATTTTCATTTGAAGTTCCTTAATCATTATATATATATATAATTCTCCCAAAGTAAAATCTAAAGGAATTGTATTGCCAAACTAAATAAGTTGGATTTTAAAATACGAGATCAGGTTCTCGGAACCATGCAATCTTTTCTTTTTTTTTCTTTACATATTGAGGCTGAGCTCCTAGAGCCAAGCAGTTAATAACATAAATCAAATATCTTACACTAAAACTGAGCTCTCAGAGCCATACAGTCCGATAACGTATATCATGACTTGGTATTGCTAACTCTCTAATTGGCATGCTAACCTTATCACATTCGTCCAATTCATATCTATTTTACTATGGGCAAATCTAATTAAATTCCATTGAAATTTAATGATAAACATTCATAGTCAATTCACGTTATTCCATATTCGACCAAAACAAATGTCACTTCTTAGTGTCTTTTTTCTTCCTTTATTGGTTTTAATTTTGTTCATACAACATTCAAGATATATTCATCTTACCAATTAGTCAAAAATAATATGTATATCAAATTTCCAAATTCAACATATGTATGTCAATTAGGGAAAACATAAATTATAAGTCCAAGATCCAAATTAATCACACATACTTTTTCATTTACAATCCATTAAATATTTTTAACAACAATTTCATAAACCCCCAATTTTACTCAAGAACCCTAAATTACCTAATACACAATTTTTAGGAAAAAATAGAATTGCAAGTATACATACCAAATTGATGTCCAATTCTTCATATTAAAAAATAGAATTACAAGTATACATACCAAATTGATGTCCAATTCTTCATATTAAGCTTCCATCAACTTTAATTTCACCAACAATTTCGTATTCCTTCTCTTTCTCTCTCTCTCTGTTTCTCTCTCCCCTTCAATTCCTCTTCTTTATCTTCATAATATTGCATAGACATTCAATTTCATGCATTTTATTCATCAATGCATTCAACTACACCAAAATCATGTACTAAAAAATAATCAAAACTCTATTAACTTATCTTATAAATTTTCAGGTACTATTCATTAAGAACACCCGTATACTTTTTCTTCATCTTTTCTAAACTTTTTGTTGATATGGTGAGCTTAGGGATTTAGTGTTTAATAGGTGATTCGGAACTTAAAAGTAAAGAAAATTGGCTTGAAAATGAAAGAAAAATGAAGAAGAAAGGAGGAGGCTTGTTCTCGTCTATCTTTGGTGAAGAAGAGAGTGTTAGGTGGCAATTAATGTCATGTGGTCCCTTAATAACTTTTTCCCTTTTTTTTAAAGATCCAAAATTAATTTTAACTTTGAATCCATTCTTTTCTTCTTCTCAATAAAAATACAAATTAGAAAAATATCAACCCCATATAAAAACCTTAATTAATATCATTTATTTCTATTAATATTTTTGTATTTGACTTTCACCCTTTCTCGAGTCCAACTTTGACTACTAGTCAACTCTTGGTCAAACCTTCAAATTAACTCATTTTGAGCTCTAATTTGATCCTCAGGCTATCCTTGAACAATATTATCTTATGCCAATAAAATAAAGGCATAATTGTACAAAGTGGTTTACAAGCTAGAACTCCTATAAGAAGCATTAATATATAACTTCTTTTATGTTTCACAATTGAAAATTCACATATACTCTAACCTCATTACCACTTCTTCAAGATTGAACACTGAGGAATGAGTGTGATTACCAATTATAGAGAAATTTATGACTAAGAAATAAAGTAAACAAGCAACTTAAGTATTAGTTCAATGGTCAATCACTTGACGAAACCAACTACGTGAGAGTTTCTTTTGACTTGAAAGAAATACTTTCCACTTCTAAACCTTAGGGACAAAGTTGTTTAAAAGAAGTAGACAATGTAACGTGTAGAGAATTAAAGAAGATCAAGACAATCTTCATATGACAACCTTTTAAATAAAAAGGTGTCATCATTATTAATATTCTTTTTTATACCTGACTCATTATAATTTTCTCCCTTACATTTTTTTGTTTATGACAATTGTTAGTATTGATATGAAATAACTAGATATGCTCTTTATATTAACGTTTATGATAGTATTTTTTATGACAAATTGGTTATTCTCTCTTTAAAATTGTTCTACTTTTGTCTTCCTCTCTCAAATATTCTACTATCTTCTAGCTATTTTGTGTAACACGATCACTGAAAACCTACTTGAATTTTAAATCTAATTGGAATCTTTGCATTTTGATTATAGTATGCTCTCTCACCTGACATCTTGTACTTGTGACAACGCAAAAATCCAATTTTGGATAAGTGACCAAGTCCCTTATAATCCGGTGGAAAAACTCGATAATTACGACTTAACCACATATCTTACAGATCAATTGCCTATTTGTCACTTTCTAATGCCTATAAGCAAACTAGCTCATTTCTAATAGGGATTAGAAATTTAGAAGCAACTGCTTACTTTAGGTTATTGATAAGCCCTCAATCAAGTTTGTGTCCTCAAAGAAAGGGAAGAATGATCCAAAAGGAAGTGCTTAGGATTAGGCTTAGAAATAAAGATGTTTTAGGCTATGTTAAGGGCTTATCAGTGTTGATTTGTCAATTTGATTTTGTGTTTCATTTATATTTTGTCCATTTACATTTGCTTGTTCTTTTTAGTGGGTAAGATCATTTCCTCCTAAAAGGATGACGTGGCATAAGTTGTTAGGGTGTTAAGGGATATAGTGTAAAGAGGGAGGTCATGTATAAATGATTATTTTAATTTGTGTGTGAGGTTAGGAGAGTGGTAGCCTCTTAAATTGCTACTATTATCATGTCTCTAGTTTCTTTTGATTAATAGCAATCCTTACCTTTATTTAGATCCATCTCTTTGTTTTACCTTTCTCTTTAATTTATTTTACAATTCTATAACACTTTAACATTTTGGTATTAAATAGTTTACCTAGGCTATGCCAACCACCTAAATGGTGGCTCAAATTTAACAAGTAGAGAATGACCAAACAACTTTTGTCTGTAAAAAAGGATATTGTTGACCTAACTAATTCTTTGAGGACTCTTGATTAAAGGATGAAGGAATCCTTCTGCATCACCATGGAGAGCCAAGGTGTAGGGGTTAGTGCCCAAAGAGAGTCTAACAACTTAAGGTCTGACACTCCTCTATAAGTTGTGACATTGGTGGAAGTGATATCTCTGGCAAAGCTGAATATATAAAAGAATGGGGAACCTTAAAAACTAGATTTACCGACTTTCAATGCTGAGGATCCTAACACTCGGATTTTTCAAGCGGAATGGTATTTTTCTGTTAATGAACTATTAGAAACTGAGAAATTGGAGGTAGTGGGTGGTTGTTTTTAGGGTGAAGTGTAATCCTAGTTGAGATTTGAAGAATGGGAAAAAAATTATCATGGGAAGAGTTTAAGAAGCAGATGCTTCACTGGTTCTTGGGTTTGAGGAGGGCTCGATTCTCCAAAGATTTTTCAAGTGAGATAAAGTGGAAATGTTATTGAATATAGAGTACAATTTGAGATGTTAGCAATGGCAGTTAGAAAGATTGAAGATGAAACGATGACAACAATTTTTGTAAATGGGTTGGAAGAGATGTTTAAGACCAAATTATTCATAATGAACCATGTGGACTTAAAGGATACTATTTAAGAAACGGTCAAAATTAAGAGGAAAAAACTAGATTACCTACCCTTAATGTTATAAAAAAACCCCAAAATATCTCCCTTCAGTCCTATCAAATCTAATGCTACCTCATTCCAAACTCGTATTATTAGAATCTAACCATGATCGAATCACGGGCACAGCGAAAAACGAAAAATAAACTTGAATAAAATATAAAACAATTTAGAAATCGTACCTTGTTCACTGTCCTGTTGAAAAATATTTGAAAACTTTTTCTAATTGATCAATCACAAGCTGTTCAAGTATCCAAACTCTAATGGTATTCACAGAGCAATTCTCAAGTACTTTAAAAGGAAGAAGACAAAAAAAGTGCTTCTGAAGGCTTTTCCCGTTTAAATAGAAAAAAATCATAAGAGTCTTTTATTAAAATTAAATATCTTTAATTATAATTGAAATCAAATTATAATTATAATTAATTTAATTTTAATAAAATCATATATCTCAATTTGATCCCCAATTAAACAATTCATAATCATAAATCATAAATCATGATTGATGTCTAGCAACATGTCATGATTACCTAAATATCAGGAACATCATAATGATTGACTTAACCTATCTATGCATAGCTATAATGTAACACCCCAACTCCAACTGGACCCGAACCCGACATCGACGGTGATATCCGAATCCGTGCCTCGCGAGGGTGGCGTGTCACATCACTTCACTAAACAAAAATCGGTATAATTTTTTTTTTGGAAACTCTTTTAAAACGTTTCGCACTTATCACTCATTTGTGTGCCCACTTTTTCTTTTTGAAAACACTTTGTCTATTT
>JANZXR010000005.1:9923499-9939708 GCA_027575705.1 Erythroxylum echinodendron | reverse complement strand
CTCTAGCCAGAGAATTCCATAAATCATTACTAATCAAGAACAGTAGAATATTCTCTCTAATTACTTTAGAGTGACGACTCCTAAATTAACTTACTTAACTATCTACATATAGTTCATACTGTATCCTATTACTATCGACTGAATTATCCTAGGATTATTTATAAGTAACATCAAAACATAGTAATTCCCACATTAGATACCTTAGTAATATCAATTCTGAGGATCAATTATACAATCATCATTATGAGAGAATCTACAGACACACAACTAATGTTCCATTTGGGATTCTCATAATTGGGTCAATTCGGTGAACTTATTCTCTAATAAGCACCCACATGTTTGTTTAAGTGTCTCCACACTTTAATTTATGAGATAAATTACTTTCTTCATAAGAAAGAAACAAATGTGTGCTAATCTAACCATTCAATCAATACCCCGTCTTGATGAAATTATGACTATGAATATTTTAGGAATAATATAAAAAATACAATTCAAATCTTATAATTATACTCGCATTATAATTTCTAATTGCATAATAATTATTCCATATAAATAATTAACAAATACACAAAGATAAAGAATGCCTTTTATTGAATAATAATTATGTCATACGAATAAATTTTCAACCAAAATAAATTGGCTACAAAGGCATAAACTAACAATCTCCCACTTGCACTCAAGCCAATCACTGATGTATCGAATACCATAGCCATCCATATGTCTATCATGTCTTTTTTGAGACAATGGCTTAGTAAGAGGATCTATTAGATTCTCCTTAGTAGGAACTCGCTCCGGTGTTATGTCTTTCTGCTCTACTATCACCTTGATCAAGTGAAACTTCCTAAGTGCATGTTTGGACAGTTGATAAGACCTGGGTTCCTTTGCTTGTGCAATAGCACCGCTGTTGTCCCAATACAACACTCTGGGCTTAATAATGCTAGGAACCACTCCAAGTTCAGTGATGAACTTCTTGATCCAAACTGCTTCCTTTGCCACCTCTAACACTGAAATGTACTCTACTTCAGTCATTGAATCTGCAATGGTTGGTTGTTTGGAACTATTCCAAATTACTACATCACCATTTAGAATGAAAATATAGTGATCTGACTGAAAACTAGCATCTGAATATCCTTGAACTCTCAATTTATCTCCTTTATATACCACGAAAACATCTTTAATTCTTCTCAAGTACTTTAAGGTGTTTTTTATAGCCGTCCAGTGACCCTCACCAAGATTAGACTAAAACCTGCTCGTTATGCTCAAAGTATAAGAAACATCTGGTCTAGTATATAGCATCGCATACATGATTGATCCAATTGTCGAAGCATATAGAATACAATCCATTTTATCTCTCTCCTCTTGTGTCTTTGGACACATACTCTGTGAGAGAGAAATCCTATATGATATAGGTAAGAATCCCCTATTGGAATTCTCCATGCTAAACCTATTTAGCACTTTATCTATGTATGTGGATTGGGATAATCCAAGCAACATTTTTGATCTATCTCTATCGATCTTTATTCTCAGAATATAGGCTGCTTCTCCCATATACTTCATAGAGAAGTTCTTGGATAACCAGATCTTTGCAGACTGTAGCATAGGTATGTTTGTTCCTATTAGCAATATGTCATCCACATATAGTACTAGGAAAATGACTACACTCCTACTATCCTTCTTATAAACACATGGTTCATCCACATTTTTGATAAAATCAAACTCTTTTATTGTCTTATCAAAATGGATATTCCAACTCTGTGATGCTTGCTTAAGTCTATAAATGGACCTCTGCAACTTGCATACTTGATTAGGAAATCTCTTAGATTCAAAAACTTTAGGTTGTATCATATATACATCATCCTATAAATTTCCATTGAGAAATGCAGTTTTGACATCCATCTTCCAAATTTCATAATCATGATATACTGCTATGGCTAATAAGATCCTTATGGATTTTAGCATAGCTACTGACAAAAAGGTTTCATCAAAATCAACTCCTTGTTTTTTTTTGTAACCTTTAGCCACTAACCTTGCTTTGTACGTATATACATTACCATCTATGTCAGTTTTTCTCTTAAAAACTCACTAGCATCCAATAGGTACTATACCAGTAATTGCATCAACCAAAGTCCATACTTGGTTAGTGTAAATGGATTTCATTTCATATCTCATAGTTTCTTGCCATTTTAAAGAATCAAATATCAGACATTGCTTCTTTAAAAGTAGCAGGCTCATCATGTATGAGTGATACATTATCCTTTCCTTGCTCAATATGTAGATCTAATCTAGTTGGAGGATGACGTATCTGACTAGTTCGTTGCGAACTATATGTTTCTTAAACTCTCGATTGTACATCATATGTATCAACTTGAGGTTCTTGTTCCATTTCAATGTGAATCTATGGCTCTTAAACTTCTCCAACTTCAAACTCACTCCCACTACTTTCTTTGAGAATAAATTCTCTTTCTAAGAATTTAGCATGTATTGAGACAAACATCTTTTTCTCAATAGGATGATAAAATTGATAACTGAAACTCTCTTTTGGATACCCCACAAATTTGCATTTATCTGATTTAGTTTGAAGCTTATCAGATATAGCACGCTTCACATAACCTTCACATCCCCAAATCTTGTGTGATACTCTAGATCTTCTACCAGTCCATATCTCATATAGTATCTTATTAAATGATTTAGATGGAACTCTGTTTAGAAGATATATTGCAGTTTCAATTGTGTATCGCCAAAAGGATATAGGAAGGACTACATGACTCATCATGAAACGTACCACATCTAATAGAGTACGATTTTTCCTCTCAAAAACTCCATTATGTTCTAGAGTTACAGGAGGAGAACATTGTGAGAGAATTCCATTATCTTTTAAGTAACCAAGAAACTTATGGTCTAAGTATTCACAACCTCGATCTAATCTAAGTGTCTTAATACTTTTCCTAGTTTGTTTCCCTACTTCTAGTCTAAATTCTTTGAACTTTTCAAATGATTCAGATTTTTGTTTCATCAAGTACACATAATTATATCTAAAATGGTCATCTATAAATGTAATGAAATATGAGAATCCACCTTTAACATTTGTGGACATAGGCTCGCATACATCTGAATGTATTAATTATAGTAACTCACTAGAACGTGTCCCTTTCCTTTAAAGGGTAGTTTGATCATCTTTCCCAGTAAACAAGATTCACAAGTTTCATATGATTTATAATCAAAAGGATCCAAATATCGTTCATTATGTAATTTTGTGATTCTAGTTTCATTTTTATGACCTAACCTAAAATGCCATAAATAAGATGGATTTTGGTTACTTAATTTTCTTTTCTTACTATTTATGTTAAGAATTGGGCTTTCAAGATCTAACTCATACAAACTATTTGTAAGCAATCTAGATCTGTAATAAACATTATCTTTATAAAAAGAACAACTATTATTATTAATTATAAAGACAAACCCATTTAAATCCAAATAAGAAATAAAAATGATTTTTCTTGTAACAATAGGAACATAATAGAAATTATTAAGTTCTAATACAAGGCCAGAAGGCAAAGTTAAACTACAACTTTCTATAGCTAATGCAGCAACGTTTGCTCTATTGCCAACTCACAGATCCGCTTCGCCTTTCTTCAATGATCTACTCCTTGTTAACTCCTGCACGTTATTACATATATAACAACTACAACTACTATATAATACCCAAGAATGTAGAATAGAAGTAGAAAGATTGATCTTAATCATAAACATACCTGAAGAGACAGCTTCCTTAAGCTTCTTATCTTTCAAGATAGCAAGATAAGATGGGCAGTTCCGCTTCCAATGTCTGTTGACTCTGCAATGGAAACATATGCCCTTGTCATTGCTCTTCTTCTTGATAACTCCTTTGGCTTTTATTACATTAGTAAAAGCCTTCTATTCTTGTTATTATTCTTTTTAAAGCCCTTTTTCTTGCTTTTAGAAGAACTGACAACAAGCACAGAACTGGGTTCCTTCTTAAAACACCCTTCCGTAGTCTTAAGGATGTTCAATAGTTTAGGCAATGTCATGTCCTTCTAATTCATGTTGAAGTTCGTAACGAATTGTGAAAAGCTCGAACTCAGAGACTGCAGCACCAGATCAACGCTTAACTCGTGGTCCATAACCAAAACCTAATTAGGCCAATTTTTCAATATACCCGATCATCTTCAGCACATGAACGTTGACTGAAGATTCTTTTGTCATCTTACATTGAAACAGTGCCTTAGAGATTTGATATCTCTCCACCCTACTTTGTGCAACAAATAACTCCTTAAGATGCAATATCATAGTAGGCGCATCTATATTCTCATACTGCCTTTGAAGTTTAGGAGATATGCAAGATAACATCACACATGTAGCTTGTTCAACATCATCAATATAACGTTGATATTTCTCCCAATCTTCATCAGTCGCATTTGAACAAGGTTCTGATGGAGTAAGTGTATCAAGAACGTACAACTTCTTTTCTTGCCTAAGAACTATTCTTAAGTTTCGTAGCCAATCTAAAAAGTTAGGTCCAGTCAACTTGTTGGCATCCATGATGCTCCTCAATTTCAAGTTGGTAGTCATCTTCAAATTCAATAACCGAAAAACATAAAAGGAGCGTATATTAGTTTATATACAAAAATTAAATAAAATAAGGGCATTAAAATTACTTGATTACTCCCACTAGTTTATTCAAAATAATATCCCTCACTATTATATCGAAAAATTATCAAATAATTTCTTAATAGGCTAGGATCCTATTTAAAATTAATTGATCTTGGGTTTGCTCAACAAATTAACTAAAATTAAATTAGGTAGAAAATAAATTTTCAATCATATCTCATGTGACTCCTAGAACCGTTTGGTGACAACTTTTGCCAAAATATATCACATATATTATTCCTAACCCTACCACTAAATCTATATGATCATGAGTTTACTTATCCAAATCATACAATTTTAGTTAAGTAGGACTCATTAATTTGAAATAAAACATATCCGGGTTATAGTGACCTTGAGTTTACTCAACAAGCCAAACTATAAATAGAATTCTAATTTTATGCTTAAATAATAGAAGGTAACTATCACGTTCCTAACGTGTACTTAATAATTGATTGAGGGATTTAAAATTTTCAAAAATTTCTGGTCTCATCAAAAACAGTATAATCTCATTATATTTATAATTTCAAACATTATATAATTATGAAAGAAATTATTGAAAACGTTTTCTTGATTCTAATTATTAATTTGATAACAAATTTAGTTTCATAATTCAACTCTTGAAAAATTAAATTAAACTCCAAAACTTTTCCTAAGAAATTTCCTTTTGAAAACAATTTTCAAAATTTGGCAAAACACTTTTCAATTTTATCAGGAGTATATTTTAATCTTTATTAAATAAATAAAATTGAAAAATTAAGGATTTTATAAAATATTAAAAAACACGTAAATGGAGGATGGAGGGTTTTGACGCATGCAGTGCACTCGCCAAATGGTCAAAGATAAGTTGATTGGCGCATGCAGTCATCTGCGACAGACGCTTCTCGAGAACGGTGGGCATGCCCATCGTCTTCTCCAGAAGCATATGTCTGCTTCTGGAGCACCTTCCTCCCTCTTGCGCTTTCTGCAACTGCTTTTAAACTCTCTCATGCTTTGCCTCAACCAACATCCACATCGCAACTTACGAACCCACGCCTTCGCCAAACCACAACCCACTTCCCTCGTTCATCCTCAACCATTGGTAGCAACAATTTTTCAAACCATCCACATCAGTGAATCATCACCACCGCTTCTCCACCATAGCTTCCTTAGATTTTGGTCACTTGCGAGTCACTTTCTCCATTATGGCGTCGTTTGAACCAAAAGGTCATGATTGATGGGATGACGTCACCATTCGATCCACGCCACAGATTCATATTCCAGAAAAAATGCAAGCAGAAACAAAGAGTAAGCAATAAAACACAAGGTAGTATATTTTAGAAAAACCCAATAGAAGTAGGTGCAAATACATGAGTAATCGTAAATCAATCTAGGCAGAAATACACAAAACGTAATTTAGGGTTTCTAAAACTATATAGAAGGTAAAACCAATTATCCATAAGCAAAACATTTTTGTTTAATCGTCTTGTTCATTAATCTCAAATCGCATAACCATAAGGATTCAGAAAACAATTTTCCAGAAATCAACATAATGACAAGTCGGGAAACAATTTCCAGAACTCAAAAAACATGAAAGAGTGGAAACAATTCTAGATAAACGTATTCTTAAACACAGAATAAACATATGAGATTTTCAAACCAATCTAAAACAAGAACAGTCTTCGAATAAAGACAAACACTGAAGCAAAACATATCAACTTTTTGTCAAAATCAACAACAATCAAGCAACAAATTCAAGTAGTACAATTAAAGGAGTCTCTGATACCACTGTTGGAATCCAACCGTGATTAAATCACGGGCGCAACAAAAAACAAAAATTTTTACAGGTTTCGAGCAAATCCCGATAATTGAATAAACTTGAATAAAATATAAAATGATTTAGAAATCGTACCTTGTTTGCTTGCCTATTGAAAAATCTTTGAAAACATTTTCCAATCAAGTAATCACAAACTGTTCAAGTGTCCAACCTCTGATGGTATCCACAGAGCAATTCTCAAGTGCTTTGAGAGGAAGAAGACAAAAAAGTGCTAGCTTTTAAAAGCTTTTCCCGTTTAAATGGAAAAAATCATGAGTCTTTTATTAAAATTAAATCTCTTTAATTATAATTAAAATCAAATTCTAATTATAATTATAATTAATTTAATTTTAATAAAATCAAATATCTCATATTTGATCCCCAAAATTTCTCAAACTTTATAATTAAGTCCAACTTAATTAAATTAATTTTTCTTCCACAAATTGCTCTTTGATGTGTGACACATTAAGTTCCTAATAAATTGACAATGATTATAAATTATAATTCTAATTCACATTTAGAATTAGATAAATTAAAACTTCTTTTAATTTATCTTTAATTCTCTGATTAAGCAATTCATAATCATAAATCATAAATCATGATTGACGTCTAGCCACATGTCATAATTACCCAAATATCAGGAATGTCATTGTGATTGACTTAACCTATCCATGCATGGCTATAATGTATAATTTAATCCTTTTGTCATTCAATATTTTAATTGATCAGAGTATGGATACAGTGTCTACTCTTATCATCCAATCATGTACGTTCTTGCTAATTAGTAATTGATTTATAATTGAAATTTGAAAAGTCCTTTTCAAATGTCAATTTCCTCTGGCCAGAGAATTCTATAAATAATTACTAATAAAAAACCATAGAATATTCTCTCTAATTATTTTAGAGTGACGAATCCTATATTGACTTACTCAACTATTTACATATGGTTCATACTGTATCTAATTACTACCGACTGAATTATCTTAGGACGATTCATAAGTAACATCAAAACACAGTAATTCCTACACTAGATACCTTGGTAATCCCAAGTTTGATGATCAATTATACAACCATCATTATAAGATAATCCACAGACACACAAGTAATGTTTCATTTAGGATTCTCATAATCAGGTCAGTTTAGTGAACTTATTCTCTAATAAACACCCACATGTTTGTTTAAGTGTCTCAACACTTTAATTTATGAGATCAACTACTTTCTTCATAAGAAAGAAACAAACATGTGCTAGTCTAACCATTTCATCAACACCCATCTTGACGAAAATACGACTAGGAACATCTTAAGAATAATATAAAAAATACAATTCGAATCCCATAATTATAATCGTATTATAATTTCTAATTGCATAATAATTATTCCATGGATTTTATCGTTATGATTAATAATTTAATAATTAGCAAATACAAAAAGATAAAGAATGCCTTTTATTGAATAATAATAATGTCATACAAATAAATTTACAACTAAAATAAATTGACTACAAGGGCATAAACCAACACTTAGCACATCTTGGAACCTTACCAAATAAAGTGGTAGAGGAGTTCATGATCCATAGAGTGAAACTTCATAGCTTTCCTCGGTTTATATTTTCTAACAATGACAAAGCAATTTTTTAGCAACTTTTGTAAATGTTATTTTGCTTACAAAATACCCACCTTAAGCGTAACACTGCCTATCATCCACAAAGCGATAAGCAAAGTGAAGTGGTCAATCAATACCTTGAAACCTACCTTCATTGCTTTAGTAGTCAACAACCTCGAAGTTGGACTAAGTGGATAGTATAGGTGAAGTCTTAGTACAACATATCTTACTATGCAGCCATTAAGTACTCTTCATTGAAGGCATTATATAGGCAGGAGCCACCATCCCTAATCAAGTATGACTCCACTTCACCTACTTCTAATTTAGAGTTATAGATTAGGATGAGCCAACAAGATGCAATGCTTCCAAATTTGCATGACTAGCTATTGCTGGCCCAAACCAAAGGAAAGCATCAAATGATCAGCAAAGAAGGGAAGTAGAATTTAAGGAAAGGGAAATGGTATATTTGAAGTTAAGACCTTATCGACATAAATCGTCAGCCAACAAGATAAATGACAAGGTTACTCCTTGATATTTTGGTCCTTATCAAGTCCTACAAAAGATTGAGATATAGCTTACAAGTTTGACCTTTCCAATTCCACCTCTGTACATCATGTTTTCCATTTGTCACAACTGAAAAGTTTCATTGGAAACTTTTCTATTTGTCAATAACTGCTAGAAGGCTTATTAATACCATAGAATGGATGGTGGAACCTAAAGAGGTATAGGACACCAGAATAGGTGCTAATGGCTTGGAATTACTTATTAACTATCAGAATGTAAGGCCATATGGGAACCAAACTCAGATCAAAAAGAAATTTACATATTTCCACCTTGAAGACAAGGTGTCATCAAAAGAAGGAAATGATAAGCTCTCAACGAATTTTGTATAAGAGAGGGAAGAAGAATGCCATGATAAATTGTTAGGGGTATTAAAGAATATAGTGGAAAGAGGGCATTGAATTTGGTTTTTGTGTTAGCCTTTGTGCACTACAAGAAAACCATACATTAGCAACAAAAAATTACTGGCGAAAATAATTTCATAGATAATTACCGACTGAAAAAAAATATCCGTCAGTAAATCTTTCATAAAAATTTTCATTTTGTGATGGATGAAATTGTCATCGGTAAAGGTAGAGCAAAAACATTCGCGCACATTTACCAACGAAATATAGCGATGGAAACTCCATAACCATTAGTAAATTAGGTGAGAACTCTTCCCGTAATTAAATAGCATTGACATTTTGTCGACAAATATTGTTTCTGTCGGTGCATTTTACGCTGCATCGGTTTGTTACCAAGGTAACGTGTTCCGTTGGTAAATTCAAATTAATCGTTTTAAAAAATCAAAAATGAAGTCGTTCGTTGTTCGTCGTTTGGTTTAATACCAAATAACGTCGTTCTAGTTCGGGGGTTAAAGGACCCCCCTAACCTTCCTCCTTGCCGTGCATCTGCTGTCGTTGCCACGCCTCCACTCGTCGCTGTCTTCATCTCCTCTGGTCACCATCACCATCTACATCTCCTCTCATGCTTCTTCTCTCCGTCTACATCTCCTCTGGTATGTCTCATGCATCTCCTCTTCGGTATATATGCAATATTTCTATAATGACACGATTAGGGTATATATGTTGATTGGGTTAGCTGAATTGGGTGTATATGGAATATTTTCATAATAGAAGGATACCTAATCCTTTAGTTTTAGTAGTTGAATTGGGTGTATATGCAATATGTTGATTGGGTTATGAGATGTTGTTTTGTTAATTTAGTTTTACATTTTTTACTTTATTTCTATCCACCTTTTGCATACATTAATTCATTTATTTTTGTGCTATGTATGCATATATTAAGGATAATGTACAAATTATATGTTAGGGAATGATTACTATGAGACTTAGTTATATATATGCATTTAGTCCAAGTATTTAGCTTGTTAAGTTCAAATTTAGGGAAATTAGGTACAGTGAATGGGGCGAATGAGTTGATCCATTAAAAGTGATATCATCTTGTGAGTTGATTGCATTAGCTTAACAATATGATTAAATAAGATAAAATTGTTTTATTTTGTTTTCAATATGGATTTTTAAGTACTTATTAACCTAGGCTTTAATAGGCTATATCTTACACGTTAATTGGTGTTAAATTAGTTGTAGTTAAGCATCTTTATTCATGGTTTCCATAGATCTAAAAAAGAAGAATTTTATGGACTATTGTGATAATTAAGTAGCTTAACTATACTTAATAAGTTTGATTAGGCTAAATTTTGCATAAGAACCTAGTTTAGGATACTTATGTGCCTTGGCGAAGAATAGATACATTAGGTAAATTGTTATTTCCACCATGATAATGAATCTTACATGATAATTGGAGTTTCACATAAGTGAATCTCGAAGCCTTAGGTTAGTCTCATGCTTTCATTTTGCTAGTTTAATTGTCCTATTTTTTCAATTTAGCAATTTTATTATTTTTATGTTGGAGACCGTGTTCAATAAAGATAAGTATTTTATCTCCAAATTTCACCAACTCTAGTACTTGTAGTTTACGTAAGCCTAAATGCAATAGATTCCTTATTTGGGTCATTCATGTTTTCGTTAAATGTTTAATTAGTTTTTTAAGAAATTTAGTAGTTAATGATAAGTGCTTATGGAGGATGGTTTAATAGGTGGTGTATATGCTTTAGGATACCATATCTTGATTTAAAGTGCTTCTTTTTATAATGTTTATGATGAATGTATCCTTTATCAATAGTTCTTCTTACACAGATATGTCACTCTTTACATTTTATTCTCTTTGTTTGTGTTTTTGTAAGCAATAAAGTCAGATGATCTATGTTTTGATTAAATGCGGGGATTCTTCTTTTTGGTAAGAGGGATCTATTTCTGTGGATCTATTAAATCCAGAAGAATCCTCATACCTTTTACAAAGCAGATAATCTCTTAACAATATTGGTGAGACAATTGCTAAGTTTGTTCATGATCTTACTCCTATGGTATGATGGACCACATTATTTTATGATGATGTATTAGCACAAGTGATTATATTAATGAACCTTTGAACGATCCATGTTCAATAATTTGTTTATGTTTAAACATAATCTACATAACTTCATGAATTTAGGCAATAACTCACCTTGTTATTTTGTTGCAATATTTTGTTGTAATTGTTGTAATAATAATTTTTTTTAATGTTTTGAAGAGAAGGGATTTGAGATTGAAGTGTGAATTTGAGATTGAGGGGAAGGGATTTGAGATTGATATGTGTATTTAAGATTGAAGTGTGTATTTGAGATTGAAGAGAATGAGTTAAGATTGAAGTGTGTATTAGAGATTGAAGAGAAGGGATTTGAGATTGAATTGTGTATTTGACATTGTGTATTTGATATTGAATTGTGTATTTGAAGTGTATATTTGAGATTGTGTATTTGAAGAGAAGGGATTGTGTATTTGAAGTGTTTATTTGAGACTGTATATTTGAAGTGCGTATTTGAATTGTGTATTTGAAGAGAAGGGATTGTGTAATTGAAGTGTGTATTTGATATTGTGTATTTGAATTGTGTATTTGAGATTGTGTAGTATTTGATATTGAAATGTGTATTTGAATTGAGTATTTGAAATTGTGTATTTGAATTGTGTATTTGAAGAGAAAGGATTGTGTAATTGAAGCGTATATTTGAGATTGTGTATTTGAAGTGTGTATTTGAAGAGAAGGGATTGTGTATTTGAATTATGTATTTGAAGTGTGTATTTGAGATTGTGTATTTGATATTGAATTGTATATTTGAAGAGAAGGGATTGTGCATTTGAAGTGTATATTTAAAAAGTAGTGTAATGTTTATGTTGTAAGACATTGTTGTTAATCAAACAATGTAGAAAAGTAAGTTTTATGATCATTGTTGTATTGGACATGAAATCTGTGCTTGATAGTCAACATGTGATCAATCAAAAGTATGGCCATGACAGGGAAAGAAAACAAACTCCTAATATCTCACGCCCACTTCCATGAAGTAAATTTACGTATAATACATGAGTTCTTTTGTTTGTTTTAGGGAGTTATTAAAATTATTAAGTTTCATTTAATTTATTAATAATTTTTTATTGTCACAGTACTAGTGATAGTATAAAATGTCTACTTTTGAGTCTTTCAAATCATATGCAATATTACTTTTCTACTTATTATTAATTTATTATTATTAATTTTATTATTTTTATCAAATATATTTATTATTAATATTATTAGTAATATTAAATATATTATTATTATTAAATTTATTGTTATTATTACTTTTCTACTTGTTATTATTCATATTATAATTAATTTTATTATTTTTATTATTAGTAATAATAATTATTGTCAATTTTCTACTAATTATTTATTATCATCATCATCATCATCATCATCACTAATTTTTAATTATTATTATTAATATTATTGGTTTTATTGTTCTTATTAATTTTATTATTAGTAATAATAATTATTGTTATATTTAATATAATACAGTTGTTTATAGCATAGTGGTTCCCTTATGAGTCCTTACTTTTGTACTTTGCTTTCACCTAATAACAAAAAATTGTATTATATTAAATATTTCATTTTTTTCTCAGGACCTATTGTGTGGAAGATCGTCGCTTATCTTTTTTTGTTGTAGTCTAAAATTGTCCATCCATCCAGGTTAGTCATCGAAACAAAGTTTACCATATGTATTGCTTTAATAATACGATTATGATACCTTTGGATTTCGTGTGAATACAAAGGGGGTCTTGAATTTGTTTTGTTGTTTAGAATGTTCTTATAATCATTGATGACTTTTTATGTTCTTCTTTAATAGTCTAAGTATTTACTATATGTAGAATCAATTTAAAATCAATTGTAGGTAATTAATTCGATCAATTAATTATAGGTGATTAATTACTATGATTGATACTTCAACTTCAATGTGATTAATGCAAACATAGTATTAGCACAAGGAAGTAATACGTTTCATAGACAAGACAATTCGATCCATAATAAACCATTAGGATGGTATATAGACCGAAAACCATGATGCAGCTCCCATGAGTCTTATCGATGAAATATTCCACGAGCCTGAGAGTCACAGCGAGAACTTATTTTCTTGATTCACATGCGTAAACAATGCCACGTACCATAGTTTTGGAATCAATTATAGGTGATTAATTAAATTGGTTAATATTTAAGGGATGTGTAAAGTTTAGATGTTCTATAAATTTTGGGCTGCCATGAAGGATACCAACTATGGAATCACTGATTTAAATTAACAGTTTTATAGAAATGAGCAATGTTGATACATCTTGGATGTGTAGACGATTATAACGTGATGGTTTCATTAATCCTGAATTTGTTGAGGGAGTTGAAGCTTGTATTCATTATGCATGTTCTCAACCTGCATATATGGATGAGCCAAAGATCATATGTCTATGTAAAAAATGCAAACACATTCGTGTCCTTCCTATTGATGAAGCAAATGAGCATTTGTGGAGAGGAGAGTTTGTCCCCAATTATTTTCAGTGGACATGACATGGGGAATCGTTGATTTGTAACACCTTAAGGGGTAATCAAGCACAATCGTTAGTTAGCTTCAATAAGTTTGAAGGGGGCATTGGATTTAGAAAAAATAATATGGACGTAAATGAAAATATTTACATGCAAATGGTTTATGATGCAGGTGGTTATAGCTTTCAGGAAAATATAGAAAATCTTGAAGAAGAACCCAACCCTCAATCCAAATAGTTTTTTGACTTACTACACCCAGCTGACCAAGAACTATGGCCAAATTATGAGATGATGACTCAATTGTCTTCAATTGCTCGTATCTTGAACATAAATTCTGAAGGGCATATTTCATATTGGAGTTTTGATAAAATTCTTGGATGGTATAATGAATCATTATCTCTTGATCACACAATGGTTGATAGTTTTTACAATATGAAAAAACTTATTAGAGGTCTTGGTTTACCTGTTGAAATGATTGATTGCTGCAAATTAGGATATATGCTGTATTGGGGTAATGATGTGGAATTACAAGAGTGTAAATTTTATGGTCAATCTAGGTTCAAGCCTAGAAAGTGTTCTATGAAAGGAAGTTGGTACCGTAAAAGCGGATGTATTATTTCCCACAAACTCCGAGACTTCAAAGACTATATGCTTCTGATGTTACTGCGTCTCATATGAGATAGCATAATGAACACGAATAGGAAGATTAAATAATGAGTCATCCATCAGATGCATTGGCATGGAAACATTTCAATGACACCCATTATGAGTTTGCAACTGAAAGTTGAAATGTTAGGTTGGAATTATCGACGGATGGATTTCAACCTTTTGGTCAATCCCACCAGTAATATTCATCATGGCCAGTCATAATTACTCCTTATAATTTGCCTCCATGGATGTGTATGAAAGAGGCATATATGTTCTTGATAGTGATTGTCTAGGCCTACAAATCCAACGCATAAAATTGATGTTTTCTTACAACCATTAATATCTCAATTGCAGTATCTTTAGGAATATGGTGTTGAGATATATGATGTGCCTCTTAAACAAAATTTTATGTTAAGAGCAGCTTTGATGTGGACAATTAGTGATTTTCAGGCATATGCCATATTATCTGGATGGAGCACAGCAGGAAAAATGGCTTGTCCTTATTATGACAATGATTCTTATTCATTTTATCTTCCAAACGGGGGCAAAATATGTTGATTTGACAACCACAGAAAATTTCTTACTCCAAATCATCCATTTAGGCGTAATAAAAAAAAGTTCATTAAGAATTGGATGGTAAAAACATCTCCTCCCCTGACAAATCTAATGAAGAGATATTATAAGAGATTGAGGAATTAAGCTTGCTGAAAGTTACAAAATTTGAAGCTGATGAAATTAATACAAGCATTAGTAGAAACTTTGGCTGGAGAAAACGAAACAACTTTTGAGATTTGTCATATTGGAAAACTAATTTATTACGTCATAATCTAAATGTGGTGCATATTGAAAAAAATATTTTTGACAATTTGTTCAATATCATAATGAACATTGAAGGGAGGACAAAAGACAATGCAAAATTACAAGCTGATTTGAAGCTTTTTTGTAAAAGAAATAAGTTACATAAAGATCTTTGGACCGATAAATATCCGAAACATATTACACTTTGGACCAAAAGCAGAAGGAATATTGTCTAAATGGTTGAAAAGTCTAAAATTTTCCGATGGTTATGTTTCAAAATTGGCAAGGTGTGTGGACATACGAAAGTACAAATTATTTGGGATGAAAAGTCATGATTGTCATAAAAGTCTAAAGTTTCCCGATGGTTATGTTTTAAACTTGGCAAGGTGTGTGGATATGTGGAAGTACAAATTATTTGGGATGAAAAGTCATGATTGTCAAGTGTTTATATAAAGGCTAATTCCAATTGCATTTCAAGAGTTGCTACCAAATAAGGTTTGGGAAGCAATAACATAATTAAGTTTGTTTTTCAAAAGTTTAACATCATCTGAAATTAAGTTGGCAAAAATTGGAAAGGAAAATTCCAGTAATTTTGTACAAGTTAGAAGGGATATTTCTTCCAAGCTTCTTTGACTGTATGGAGCATCTACCTATCCATTTAACACACGAGACTAAACTAGCCGGTCTAGTCCAATATTGTTGGATGTATCCATTTGAGAGGTAAGTAATTCAACAAAAATGATTATAATTGAAGTCATATTATCATGTTTTCATAACTAAATTCGTATAACCCTATTCGCTTATATAGGTATTTGCATCACTTAAAGAAAAATGTGAAGAACAAGGCTAGAGTTGAAAGTTCGATATGTAATGCTTATTTAGTGGAGGAAGCTAATACATTTTGTTTAACATTATTTTGAGTCGCATATTCACACAAGAGAAAAAAAGTTCCTTGTAATGACAATAGGGGAGGAACTAGTGATGTTGATGGTAACTTATCCATTTTCATATATCCTGGACGGTCATATGGACTTTCAATAAGAAGAATGTTAAAAGGGGAAGAAATTGAAGATGCCTATGGTTACATTTTATTGAACTGTGAAGAGGTTCAACCTTTCGTGCAGTAAGTATCAAGTGATTATTTCAGTTTTGAAATTTAGTGTTATTCATAACTGGAATATATAATAATATTTTTA
>JANZXR010000005.1:9911410-9923399 GCA_027575705.1 Erythroxylum echinodendron | reverse complement strand
AAGATAAAGTTGGTCTTCGAGGTCTTCATGAAAATTGTAGTTCTTGAAGTCCTCTTCAAATCTATCCAAAGAAACCCTAAATTGGATGCTTATCGGAGAGGTTATACTAATAGCCCCCGAAGTAAATATATGTGTAAAGTGAGAACTCACTCATGCTGATCATTGAAGGATTCAGGTTGAAAGGTAGGAATGGATTAGTCGACTATTCTAAGAGCTGAACTGAGACTAAAAAAAGGGAGTTTGAGAAGATAATCCGATAGTGGTTAAGGTGTTCTTTATGGGCGATAAATTCACGTAATTACGATATTCTGCATGGGAGTCGGGATCTGAGAGCGGGTCCCGACAGTAGATATCATAAAAATAGACGAAATTGTGCCGAAATTTTTATAAATTCTAATTCACTTATAGTTAACATTTTATTCTTATCCAGGAAAAGTCTATAGGCTTTAGGCCTGCACCCCGTCAGCTATTTCTGCACATACACACTAAAAAATATGACGTTGTGACATTCATCAACATTTGTTGTAGAGAACTCAATTTATATGAAATTTATGGTTTAATATTAATAATGCTTAATAATTATCACTTACTAATATAAACATTACTTTCTGGTAGGACCAAATACAAGAAAGTATTAAACGACAGTCTCAACAATCTGAAGATGTTGAGGACCAAATACAAGAAAGTATTAAACGACAGTCTCAACAATCTGAAGATGTTGATGAGACTGAAACTTATCTTCATGTAATGGATGGTAGAGACCGTTGTGGGAGGATATTTGGCTTAGGTTCATTTGCGAACACATGTTATTCGCAATCCCACAATTCCAATACAGCAACATCTGGTAGGCGGTCCACTACCAATAAAGTGCAAGAGTTTCGGGCACAATGCAGACATTGGCGACTCAATTGCAACAATCGATGTAGTATATCGCTCAGCTCCATCAGGAGGTGAATAAGTTGAAGGGTAAGGGTAGCACCTCATCGCACCAACCAGAACATTCACCGTCTCCAGATCAATAGTGTACTTTTGGTCATTTAATTTGTATTACAAATACTTAATATGTACAATGAAATGTTTTTATTATCAATTAAGATATTTTAACCTTTAACCATCAATAAAAATGTCTATTTAAGCAAATTAAATGTATACTATAAATTTATAACTGTTAAAATTATGCATTAACCATAATTTAAATATATTAACGGTATATATTATATATTTTAAAAAATTTGTTCGTTTACCGATAAAAAAATTCGTCGATAAAGTCAACTCTGTTTATCAACGATCTATTTGTAAATCCGTCAGTAATCACAGACGTAATAATCAATTCCGTCTCAATTTTTATTAACAAAACAACATATCTATCGATAATCTTTTAGGAAATTTACTGACGATAAATTTCTTATTATCGGTAACAGTTCCGACATAATATAACCTTCTGTCGCTAAATTTTGCCGACGATCAACCACAGAATAAACCGTCAATATACTTACCGACGGTAAACATTTTTCCATCAGTAAATTTATCAACGAAAATTTTTTTCTCGTCAATAATTATTAACTACAGTCATTTCTACGCCGCCTTTATCCGTTGATAATATATTTTAATGACAAAATATTTATATTTTCTGCCAATAATTTTCATAGCAAAATGACATTTTTCTTGTACAGGTAAGATTAGGAGAGCAATAGCCTCTCGAATTGCTGCTATCATCGGGCCTCTAGTTTCTTTTTATCAATATCCCTACCTTTATTATCTCTTTCTTTTACCTTTCTCTTCAATTTGTTTTACAGTACTACAACACCTTAACAAATATATACCTTGATATATTAGAAGTTCATGACCGCCTTAAATGACAATAAATTAAATACTAGAGTTCCTAAGTCATTGTTTTCCCATCACATACATCACAGATTACATGTCCGAGGCCTTCACAGTACGGGCACTTCGTTCCCTCATCTACCCACTCCAGGAACTGCTTGACAGAGAAAATACGGTTGTGAGAACAAGAATATCGCAGAATGGTGCAATAAAGATGATTAAAACAACGCACATGTGTCGAAGAAAGTAATCAACACAGATAGGCAGGGGTTTTAATGACTTCATACCTGTGGTTCAATGTTTGGTTCACCTGTTCCATCACATTCTGGAACAAAGAAACATCAATAAGCTAAGATGCACAGGAAATGTGCAGGCAAACTATAAGAGAAATGTTAGGTAGCTAATTGAAACCCTCAGAACATCAGTCAACCATAAAGTTCAACAAGAAACCACAAGGAGTGGTATCAAAGTCTTGTGCTAGTAGGAGGTCTCAAGTACCATCATTTCTAGTAGATCTGTAATTTATTCACACTTTTCAGAAGGATGCCAAAATAATTTATGATTCGTTCATACGTCTCACCCGACAACTTAAAACTTTTGAGTTGGTGATTTCTTAATAAATGCCGTAAATGTGAAATGTGAAAGTTTATCATACTAGGATCATATCATATAACAAGGAATGTGATCATCTAAAGTCAACATACTCTCCTAAATCCACTCTTGAAGATTGGGCTGTTCCTTTAATGATATGTTAATTAAATGGAAATAAACTGAACAATAAAAAAGAAAATTGAAATTGTTCTCCTTGATAAGGGGGCAAGGACAATATCTTGTGTTTTTTCATCCCAAAAATATAAAGAGATTTGTTTTAGCGACGACCTTTTTTAGCTTTTCTGTATTAACAACAATAATGCACAGCCATGTTATAATAAGTGGAATATCTCAATTCCTTTTCAGTTGTATCTGTTGCAAATTCCTATTTGAGAAACAAATTCTCTTTATTCCGCAGTTCGATGTGACATGTTTCCGTGAAATATTGGGAAGTTTTTTTATCGTATAATCCTTCAATATGTAAACACAAACTAACCATTGGAATGTATGTACCTGTGCACATTAAACGTCCTTCCCCCCGACATGTAAGGCACTTGGTTGTGGAAGGACCTGTTTTGTTTCCACCAGGTGTCTTATCTCTGTTAACAAGTCTAGATGGCTCCTCCCAACGATTCTCCCCTATCAGATATACGCGATGCTGAGAAACCCCAGTTTCACTTATACCATCTTTTTTCACAACTTTCTGCCGTATTTCTGAGATTTCTGTGAGAGAAGAAACTGCAGTTCCGTTGGCACTTTCCTAACAAACAACAGGCTTCAAAAAATTAACAATATGCCTCGATCTTTCTTTCCATGCACAAATTAACAATTCATCATAGATACACAATATACAGGAGACGATACGTGTGCAGATCTAGGGGTACTTGTTTGCATCTGTATCTAAAAGGGAAAATGATGTATAAATGGGAGCACACATATGCGCATATTTGTGGCACACAAGATTTGAACGCCCGTGTGTGTACTCTGTTCTTTAATCTTCAGCGCTTGACAGAAATATAAACGGCAAACAGTTGATCAACAGTGCTAGCCCATATCATTTGGGCATATACCAAACATATTTAACGCAAATACTTTGTGCAGAATATTGCCGTAATAATGCTTGATATACTACAAGCCATTTGCAAAGTAGGGGAAGCTACAAGTTGCAAAATACCTTTTGTGGATCAGTTACATTTTCACTAATTTTTGGTCCAGTAGTCTTCATTTGTTGCTCCAGAAACAATCTTTCAAGAAGTTCTGCAGTCATTATTCCATCTTCAGAGGTACCTAGTGTTGACTGCCAAGTAATATAGTTTAGAATCTAGTAACTAATAGATTATACAGAATGTTCCACCTCACAAGATAATAAAGAGATGAGGCTGCTTTGCATAAGTGGCAAGCGTGCATGGACCTTTTGATTTGACTAAGTTAATGCTAGCCTGAATATTCTGGATTTTCCTCTCCATATTAAGTAAATTGAAACTTACTTGCCAAGTCTTCACTGCACGCTCAGTGCCATTTGAGAAACTAGAATATTCCATGTCTTCCTCACCTGAATAAAATCCCAATACTAGCAGTGCTTCCTGCAATAATCATAAATTTCATTAAGAAAAATCAAATTGAAGAGACCTAGTCATATTTCAAATCAAAGATAAGAGGGGCATATTTATCCAGTTAACGCAAAATACAGTCATAATTTGGTTTCAGATTTATTCCGAAGGGTGCACGATAAGCACCCAAGTAACTGAAACTATTATTCTGGAGCTATGCACAAATATGGAGACAAAAACTTCACAACCTAATAACGGCACAAAATGCATTAAGTTTTTTAAAGAATCCACAAAGTAACATCTCAATTTGAATCACATTTAGAAATCCGCCCTATTCTCATTCACGACCTTACTAATACCATATTTTCACAACTTTTGTCCACCAGAAAACCAAAACTACTCTCGAACGACAGATTTATACAATTCTCGGCTATATTTGTATTAATAATCTTCATAAGTATGTACAGCCTTATTAACTAATAAATAATTCCATCATGTATACATAAACTTTCCACCATGAATTTTCCTGAACTGAGTTAGAGCCATATAGTACCACAGGCACAACATAACAGATACACACGCTGATAAATACACCCAAGCCATCCTAGTCGATGACAAGAAGCACTACACAGTTGCAATCAAATGAAACAACATAAAACTCGCCTTTGTTATGACAATCATTAGAAGAAATACGAGCACACCTGCATCGCTCGAACCTCCTCTCCTTCGCTTCCCCTCCTCAACGTGTTCCTCTTCGTATATTTCACCTTCTTCTCCCCGTCTTCCTCCTCCTTGTTCTTCTTCTTCTTCTTCTTCTTCTTCAGAACATCAATCACGTCCTTGGCCTCCTTCTCCTCCTCGTCCTCCACAATTGGACTAGAACTCGAACCGCTCTCGGTGATCAAGTTCCTCTCCTTCAAAACCTGCAAAAGCGTTCCAACATTTGGATTCTGATCCCCTCTTTGAACCGAAACCCGGCTCTCTAGGGCCTGGATCCGGAGCTTCAGCGACTGAATCTCTGCGAGAAGGGAATCACGCTCGAGGAGCCACCGCTGCTCTTCCCTGAGCCACCGCTGCTCTTCCCGGAGCCACCGCTGTTCTTCGCGGAGCCAGAGGAATTCCTGGCGATCGGAGGAGCTGGCGTCGTTGAACGGAGACGAAGAGAAGCAGACCTGAGAAGTTGAGAAAGACAGAGAGAGTAGCGAAGTAGAAGTTGCTGAGAGTTGTAGAGAAGAGAGAGAGTTAAGAGACTTGTTCGGGAGAAGAAAAGATGAAGAATAGAGAGGTAGAGAAAAAGAAGAGGACATTGGAGAGTTTGAAGAGATAGAGAGAGAAGAGAGGACTACATTCATTATCATACAACAGACTTTCAACAAATGGGCGGGAAGATAGATATTTTTCATGTAATAAGATTAAGACAGTTGGTGTAAAATTGGATTGGATTTTTGGGCCTGTTTCATCTGGAATCACAGACCTTAGATATTTATGTAATAGCTGGAATTTGGGGGGGAAAAAATATTTATGGTTTTTTATATTGATTCGAATTTATAGTTTTTTCAATTTAAATTTAAACTTATTCAAACTAAACGATTGGAGACGTAGCTCTTTATGCCATAGTGGAGAGTTTGCGGACTTTGAAATAGTTTTGCTAGGGTTACTGATACCGAGTATAATGTAGACTGCAGAGGGAAACTGCAAGTGAGAGTGCGTATGGCAAGTGTCAAAAGGCATTACTTGCCCTTGAGGCATTTATTTCAATGGCATGTTCAATCCAAAAAAGGAAGAGAAACGCCAAGGGTCGACAGAGAGACGTGCAAGATCCAACTTTACAGAGTTTCTTGATGGATGTATCACCATATTTTTTTAATTTTTCAGTAAGCAAATTAGTAATGCCTCGATTTACAACTTTTATGTTATTTTCATCATATCTATGTGCTTCGATTTACAACTTTTATGCTATTTCTATGTGCTTTTTCTTTCTTCAGATATATTTATATGTCAAACATATAGATAACAATCTCATTTTAAATAAGGGTTTTACCTTCTTGATTTGGGCGGTGACCTTTGCTAAGTATCGTGATCTCGTCAAAAGTGAATTTCATGTATTAGATACATTTAATCTCATATATTTAATTAGTCATTGAACTCTTCTCTAGTTTTCCATTCTCAACTTTGAAGAATCAACTGAATTGATAAAATATATTATCATAAGTAGATGAAGAATGGTTTAAATACTATAGAAATAAGACAACTTTTTTTACGAACTAAATTTACTTCAACACTCAAGTCGGTGAAACCTATGGTCCAGGTGTATCGTTTCATAATAACACAGCCCCGTGACAACTTATCACTAACGAGGAGTTTTGCAGTTGAAAACATAATTGGCACATTAGATTATTACAACATTTTACAGATATTCATATCATACCATATGGGGTTCCTCTCGTGTGTGCGTGGATTTATTATTATAAGATTTATATTCAGAGGTGTTTGACAAATTTAGAGATTTATTAGGGTTTTCTAATATTTTAAGTTTAATTTTTTAAAAAATATATATGTATGAAATTTAGAATTTTACATAATAAATAATCATTAAGGAGAGTCTGATGACAAATTATATTTTTACAAAAAAATAAAAATTCAAATATTTTAGTATCAATTTTTAATATAACTATTTCAGTATATAATTTTCCAAAGGACTTTAACACTTCTACAAGAATATAAAGCAATTTTTTTATTACTAAAGCTTCCTTATTTTAGTACATGGAACTAGTATAACTATCCAACCAATGACTGTTCATTATAATTGTTTAAAACATATTTATTTAATATTTCTGATATCTTAGCAACTTTGCAGAATAGGTATTTTGTTCCTTCTGTTATTTCCGAACATTTGGATCATTGCACCGTGACTAACGGTGTTGCATGTTTAAGTCTGCTAAACCTCACAAATATAACCTTTAATTATTTTAAAAATCCTTTTCATGGTTCAAGTTCAACCCAACAAAGAATTACTGACAAAAGCTTACGCTACGAATTTCAGATTATAGCTACTTTTCTTCTTTTCCTTATAAAAACTGGATGATGTTTATGTAATACGTAACGGCATCTTAGTTACGTAATCCGGATCGAATATAAAAGGACAAAAAACGGAGAAATGCAGAATGTACCTGATTTCGATTTTGAAAATTCAAACGAGTTTTTCAAAATCGAAACAAGTCGGAATTCACCGCCGTATGCACGGGAATCCATGACCAAGACGAGGGCTAGGTCTTTCCACAGTTTTTTCAAAATGTAAGCTTTCTTAACGAGTCAAAGATTCCTTATGCTTACGATTGATATGGGCAACTACAGGAGACCTTAACCTTTATATATAGCTTCCATATCAGGCTTCCTCATCACAAGGTCGATATGAACCATGTCTACACTAAAAAGAATATATTTTCTACCCAGACTTCGACCCATTGATTTAGATTATTTATTGGGCCACTTTATTATCTTTATCCGGATCAAATTACGTAACTTAACTGATAATTTATTTAAAATCCAAAATTACAATTAATAATTGTCCATTTTATAGGAAAATGACAAAATCCTTAGGGGCAAAAATGTCTAACATTCTCCCCTTTTGACAATTATTAATTACAATTTTAGTCAAGTTTAAAAACAGTTTAAAAACTTGGTTAAGCTATACTACTATATTAGTCGACTAAGTTTAAAAACAAAACATTTGATCCAAAGATAATGAAAGTCCAACATTTTGTCCTGCAAGGCTTTCGATACCAAAAAGTATCAAATGCATGTGTCATATGCGACATAGATCCAATACAATCACACATATCTAATACCTGACTAACATGAACGGGAAAATGGAGTGTGGCAAACTATAATGATACCTTTATGATCTAATACTATCATCTTCGTTTGTAGGTCTCGATTTCTACACGTTTATGCTAAACTGCAGCAGAGAAATCATGTTTTCTCTCACCGAATGCTAAACAGTATTAGAAAAAACTTGGTTCCTCTCACCAAATGCTAAACTGCATTAGAGAGAACCTTTATGTTATCCAACTAAATGCTAAACTGCATTAAAGAACCTTTATGGAATTAAAATCTTATATCCCTTTATGTCATGTGAAACTTTAAAGATATATCCATATAAAATTGTATGTGTCTAAATGACATAGGCTCATATCAATCTTTATAAATGCCCAATGACCTTCAAATGCTTAAGATTGACACAAATCTTAAGACTTCCATACGTATTATGACAATGTATGACAACATGTATTACTGAGAACAACCAATGATCATCTTTATTGATGAACCATTATACCATCATAATACATCAAAACATACAAATGTACATGGAGCAAACATAACAATCTTTTAACTAACAGTGTCTAAGGACTTTAAAACACTCATACTATATACTTGTATTTCAAACACAGGTGGGTAAAGTCTTTTAGTTAAAGAATCAACTTATAGTTCCTCAATCTTTAAGTACTCCAAATCTTAATGTCACCTGTTCATGTCAATCACTTCATGGTCAAATATTTGACCTCAAAATGCTAAGATCCTGTGATATTCAATGTTGTTATTAAACAACATAACAGCTTGATTATCACATTACAACCGAATGGGTTTAGCCACTGAATCAACCACAACCAACTCAGAAATCAATTTTCTGAGCTAAACTATCTGTAGAGCAGCCCCATAGCATGCACTTTACATACATGGTCGAGGAAATCACCCATGTCTATTTGACACTATTCCATAGCATTATACCATCTATAACCTTAAAAACGCTAACCTTAAGTTAAATTTCGATCATCCGGACACATAGATAAATTTTAATTTGAATTCCCTACGAAGTTTAGTCTGTTGACTTTTCTATATGTCAACATATAATCCTTGATTCCTTTTAATCATCTCAACACTCGCTTGACTACATTTCAATGCTCTACATCTGGGTTAACCAGATACTCACCAAATAGTCAAATAGTAAATGCAACGTCTTGCCTAGTACATAACCGAGCATACACCAGGCTATCAACCGTTTTAGAATATGGAATATTCCTCATAACCTTTCTCTTTACTTTATTCTTTGGATACTATGCTAAAGATTATCTCTCACTATGAGAGATAGGTGTTACGATAGGTTTACAGTTAATTGTATTAAACCTTTGTAAGATATATTCAATGTGTACATTCTGTGAGAGGTATGATGAGTATTAAGATCTGTCCCAGTGAATCTGAATACCTAAGACAAAAGATGTTACGCCAAAGTCCTTTATGTCAAAGTTCTTGACCAAACGTTGCTTAACCTATACAACATGGTCAAGTAATTTGACGTGAGCAATATATCATCCACATGCAGTAATAAGAAGATAATTTTGCTCCCCCTAACCTTATAGTACAAGCGTCTTTTTAACTTTATTTTTCCATGAAGCTGAAAGAGGTCAAACCTCATCAAATTTAAGGTATCACTTTCGGGAGGTTTGATGTCAATCACATATTGATCTATATAACACACAAACCATGTCAGTTCTATCTGGATCCTAAGATCCTTCAGGTTGTACCATATAGACCACTTTATAAGAGTCTTTATTTAAGGAAGCGATTTTAACAACCATCTGATATAACTCCATATCATCATAAGCTACAATTGTCATAATCACTCAAAATATGTCCTTCGAGGATACGAGAGAAAAAGTAACATGAACGTCAACATTTCTCCCTATGTGAACCGTCAAGCAACTGAATGCGTCCATAAATTGTTGAACTTTATCCTAAAATCCTTTAGGTCTTAAACTTCATTTACAACTGACAGTTTTGTAGTTCTGCAACAAAATCAATTAGCTTCAAAACCTAACTATGCTTCATGACTTGTATCTTATCAGTCAGTGCAACCTACCACACTTTCACATTGGTTTAGAAACGCTTATATAAAAGAAACTGGATTCGTAACATGTCTAATATCATAGTCCTGTTCAACTAATAGACTATGTAATCAGATGGGATAACAGGTCATCTCAATCATGTGGATTTTCATAACTACATTAGTTCTTGTACCCCCAAGAACCTCTGTGCATACAAGTATGGGTCATATTCCTGTACAGGCATGGTACAAAGACCTAGATCCACTAAATCTAACTGTATGATTGGTGGGTACATAATAATTGTATTATCCACCATGTTATCATCTGAAGTGTCAAAAGGCCCACCATCATCATAGACATCATATTCCAGAAACTTAGCTGCTTGTTATTCTACTATTTTGTTCCTTCATTCTCTACAGTAAAATCAGTAGCCTTTAGAGTGATCATGTGACACCCTACTTTCATCCGACACGTACACGTACATCCTTTGGATATTTGTGAACATGCCCGACAGAAATGGCGTGCTAACCTATTCACTTTCAATGTATCTCATGGCATCATAATTAAAATCACAATTAACACAATGTCAAAATCCAAAATTTCCTCATTTCATTTCGTAACCTTAATTTACAATGTAGCATTATATCCATCATCCATGTTTATACAATATCAACCAATCAGAAACCACAGCTTTGTCCACAAAATAAGCTACGTCTATGAGAAGTTCACAAAATTAAAACTAATCCATCAGTTCCAACTGACCAACTTTTGAGCCATAACTTATATCTAAAAGTTGTACAAGATTTCTTCTAAGTAGTCTTAGAAGCTAAGTCGTCGCTCTCTTGAACCTGAAAATATCAATGTTGCAATTTAGTTGAGTTTTGCGAACTCAATTGGGTAACTATCCTTGATAGTTCACTCTTGTCATGCAACACAATAATTCATGTTATCATATAATCCACAACATCACAATTATCATCATGTGATATCACGAAACACTTTATTCAAAATTTTCGGATTTGAACTCATTCTTATCAAAACAGTCCATTGTTTTAGGGTATGACTTCAATTAACTACATAAACTTATCAAGATATCTTCTGGCCAAACTATTTCACAGAAGCCTTAATAGGACATCAACAATCATTTTTCATGTTTTATACTTTGACCAATTCGAGCTCTAAAGTCCTCAAAAACAAGGAAATAATATAAGGTTTTTGCACAGGGGTTTGTTATAGGCAGTATTAGAAAAACAAGCGTAACTCAAGTTCTAGTCACTATTTTATCAAGCCACTTTCACAGAGGTCAAGCTAAGACCTATATCTAAAACTTTTATTCTTTGAGTTTTTTCAAATTCATGCCTTAAAGACATGTAAAATAAGTCAAAAGAGGAAGATGAAATTGAAACCAAAATTTAGACCTATAGCTCAAAATTTTTAGATTTTTTTCAAGCCCAATTTTTGGGTCATTTTAGTATGAGTATTATGACCTAGACAACAAGGTATTTAGGCAACACATTCTCTAATAAAATGTTCCACAATATCTTAAGTTTCTAATGAAATTAAATTCATGCATTTTGGTTCAGTATTATGAAAGTTATAACCAAATTATTACAGACTATTCTCATAACACAATAGTAGACAGTTCTCAACTTCAAGCCAAATTTCAAGACTCTTAAGGATAGATTTAAAATTTTATTCCTTCATGTAAAATGTAGCCATATATTTCTAGTTTACTCTAAATTAAAATACATATAATTTGGATATTCACAAATCAAGTTATGTCCAAAATACATATGCATATTTAGTAAAAACATGTTACAGCTCACTTCATTGCTAAAATCCTTTATCTTGTTAATCATATCACCGAATTTGCTTCTTCCTTCACCACCCACAAATGCATCCACACCATTCACACATGCATCAATCCATAAACATGGAAACATACACTACCCATGCATGCATCCATTTACAAATATGAAAACCTCATCTTAATGTCACTTACACAAGCTTAAAGCACAACTTACTTGATTTATACTTCCAATCCTTCAGCAAAAATTCCAAAGATGGGGAGAGAAAATAAGGGATTTTAGTGGATGGAGAAAAACTAGAAGAGAGCTTTTGGTGGTGGAGAGTTTTGGTGAA
>JANZXR010000005.1:9886447-9903438 GCA_027575705.1 Erythroxylum echinodendron | reverse complement strand
CTTATTCCTAATAGGAATAAGGATTAGGGTTTCTCTATAAATAGAGAACCTATGTCTTATTAGAAGATAGACGAAAAACCCTAGCCACCAGTTGTTCGTTCTTCTTCCGAGAGAAAAATTGTGCGGTATTCAAAAAGTGTTTTGGAATTTGCTAGCACACATTAGCCTCTGCCCGGATCGTTCATCCTTGTGTGGATACCGATAAAGGACATTCGCGCACTGCAGCGTCTACAAATCTGAAAAACAAATATCAATCTGCATCAAAGAGGTAAATCCATACATGTTGTGTAGTTTCAGTTATATTTTTATTGTGTAGTATGGTCCTTTCCGTTGCATATTATGAATACCCAGGCCATAGGCGATCCAACAGTTTGTGCCAGAGGCAACCACATAGAATCGGACAGTTTATGAAACTATTACCCTATACAGTTTTTCACTTTCTAACCAAGATCACTTGTGTGACCGCTGAATTAGTTGCAATCGATGACGATCTTGTTTTAGCCAACCAACGTGCAGATAGTAAAGAAATTAGCATCATATTCAACATCTTGCTAACTCCAAAGAAGGTCTCTCATTAAAGAATACAACTCCAACTGTTTGACCTGCCACAATAACGATATGCTCTGGTTCTTACAATTGACAACCAACGTTAACTCAGTATAAAGCTAAGAAACAGGGATTAGTAATGAACAATAGGGACTACCTAATTACAACTTTGATGAATACCAGGATATTTTTTAGTTTGAAATTCACTTTAGCCAAAAAGAATGAAAAGCCACATAACTGGTTTCAATTGTTTGACAATTCCACGACTACTACTTAAACAAGAAACAACCGATCCACAAATAGTAAACAAATGCAACTGCCAATAAGATTTAAGTACTATCACCTTTTGGGCTCAAGACAGTATAACAACTAAGCTTACCCAAAAATAAGAGATCCAACCTTTCAAAGCAGCTTGTAATTTATCAATCACTTTGTACGATGTAGCAATGAAAAAATCCTGTCCTTGATTCATAACATCTTCAGATCCCTGATTATTTTGCAAAGCCTGTATTTGACAAATAAATAACTGATTAAGTGAGAAGATCTCATCTTGACTAATTATTTGATATTATCTCCTTTGTTTTGAATTTATTTTTATGCTTAAATGTTAAAATTAATGTTTGTTTTATTTTAGGAGATAAAAAGTAGAAATTGCATCAAATTGAGACTCTATGATGATAATGAAAAATTTTGGATAAAGTGAAGAGATTGATGCAGTGGATAAGGCTAATCACTTGAAGAGTTGGAATTCGTCTGGAAGACTTCGCCTTATCCTTATCATGAAGGAGTTTGATTTTGAATTCACTTTATATAGACATCTTTATAAGTTAAAGTTAGATTATAATTAGATTAGAAAACTTTATAAAAGAGATGTTCCTCACAATAGGAAAAAGTTCTCTCTTTGCTTACGTTTTTCACAATTCTTAGTATTTCTTCTATTTTTGTTATTGGAGCAAAAGCCATATGTCACTAAACTCATTGATCTGACCTAAGGGAATTCAATACTTTGATTGTAACTTTGTAAGGTTTTATGTTTCAAACTCTTATTCACGTTTTAATTCAAGTATTTGTTGTTTTTGAGTTCTCATATTTCATAAATGATTGATATTCGATTAATCTGACAATTTAATTTAATATTGATTATTCTATCACTAACTAGGAATTCAGCGATCCATAATAGTTATGACAGAATGGTACAAATAGCAAATAAGTTATTTATGAATTTTCATATTTAATTTATGATAAACGAGAAAACTAAATTGAATAATTACAGCTATATCGATTATTTAATTTAAGGTTTAATCTTTTTCACGGAGCTTATTGCTATCATTTATTTGATATGGAATACTATCACACTCAGTCAATGGATTATAAGTTTTGGTTTAGATGTTACATTTGAGCCAATTAATTTAGAAAATTTTGAGACTTATTACGGCTATCCTATTATGTTTCGGACTAACTGCTTGAATCATGAAAATATTCTTTTTAGACCAATAATCAATGTTACAATTAGATGAGATCTTTCCCTTGAATCAGAGTTTGATAATCTTGACTTTCTCAATTTAAAATTCAGTTGATTTAATTTATTTTCGTAATATTTTCAGTTAATAAGTTATTTAATCAAAAACCCCCCATTTAAAATTCTTGGGAATAATTGGGTATGAATTATTAGTGTTGTAAACATTTCATAAATTTTCTCTTTAATAAAAAATTTGCAACAGCTCCGAAGATGTAGGCATAATTGGCCAAACTTCGTTATCAATTTTATATATTATTATTCCACTTTTTTTTCGCATTCTCACATATCTAGTTTTTCGAGAAATTGCATAATTTTCCCCCACAAACCCGTAGCTGAAAGCGATGAAGGTGGTGCAAAACCAAGCAAGACCGAAACAGCAGCGCCAACTTCAGTAACCGACGTCGAGTGAGACTGCAATTGCAAGGCAGAGTAATATACTCACGAACTGCATAAATTCACTTAGGACAGCCATCATTACCAGAGAAAATAACCAGCACAAATGAAAAATCTTAATTCTTCAATCCCGAATCTAGATTTAAAAAGTCGTGATAAAGATTTATTCTTTTCATTTCTAAAATTCATTTGAACAAGCAGAACAAATCTAGAAAACAAATCCAACGAATTAAGATTACATACTACCAAAGGGATTCAGAGGAAAATGGGAATAAATAAAATGGACAACATCGTCTGTTGTCGGATGTCGGATATACTGACAAGCCTTGTTGTCAATAAAGAAAACCCGGCTGGTACTTTGTGCCTGAACGCATTCAACCACAAATTGATGGGACCAAGAGATTAAAAAATAAAAGAAGTGCACATAAATCGGGGGGAGAGATCGACAGATAGATGCGTACCTGCGATAATGGACACAGAACAGTGGAATTGACAAGCAGATAGAACAGAAACCGCTGCGTTTAACGTGAACATTTTCAGAGTGTGTGTGTGTGTGCGGGCGCTTGTAAGAGAGAGATCTGCGTGGATACTGACTGACTAGATTACAGACACAGCGCGGGATGGAGTTTTGACCGACAGCGACGGAGTCGTTCGACGTCTTTGACAACTCAGTGGGCGGCTGATATCAAATGGATAATCGAATTAAAAGACAGCGAGGGGCGACTGGAGTGCAGTGCAGAAGTGGGCCTTGGGCAAAGATCTGTTGGTCTTTTTTTTTAATAATAAAAAAAATCTGATATGAGCATTGATTCGATACAAGCGACTAGCTAATATTATCCTTTGAACAAGAAAAGTCATGTTGTGTTGTCCTACTCAGTTAATTAGACTGTTGAATATTCAATCTTATTTATTACCCCAAAGATCAGATCGTATATATGTAGCTGTTTATTTTATATACAACAGGAACAAAATGTAGATTAACTGTTTTAAATCTAATATCTTAGTTGCTAGAGCTTCCGGAGCAGCCGCATCATCATTTCTTCAACTTCCAGTACCAGCATCATGAATGGGTCACCTTCCAGATCCATTAGCAGCTCCATAATCCAGAATAAAACTTTCATCATCGATCAGCTCCAGCGCGATCATCATCCTCAGCCCTCTGTGGATAATAACTAGCACTAATACCAGGCCAATATTAGCTTTTCTGCTATTGTATGCTTTGGGATCAGGCTATGAATTTAATGTTTTCTACTACCATGTAACGCTCATACATATTATTAAAAGATGTTGTACATGTAAGTACTGTCAATAAATAACAAAAACAAATTTAATCTTACTTAATAAGACCTTTTAACTCTTATAAATCTATACTACAAGTGTAATAAGTTGTATCAGACTCATAATGCTAATAGAAGTCTTAATAACGTTATAATAATAATAATAATAATAATAATAACAATAGGGACTATACATCAAATCATGGAGACAAAAGCAAAACCCTAGCATTTTCACAAACACAGAACCCATTGCTTGAGGATATGATATACCTTTGCCTCCTGATCTTTCATTTAAAAACTTTCATCGCAGGAGAACTCAAGCTTTTCAAAGCATTCAGCAACTCAACAGAAGAGTGATCTCCTGAGAAAGCCGACGTTCCAATCAAAACCCCAACCTCTTCCTCTCTACCCTTCCCTGGACTTCATCGTTCTAGATTCCGCGTACGACCTTAACAACTAAAATAACTTAATGCTAATTTTATGTGGAAGAGACTTCTAACTATTGTTATACTTATAAAAGACTTGGTATAAAAAAATACTTTTCAAGATTAGATTAGGGACTCTTATCAACCAATCGTCTTTTGATTTTAATGTAATTTTCCATTGAAAATATATAATTTAAATTAAATTAAATCACTTAATTAGTTATTATCAAAATAATAATTTATTAATGAATTAGAGATCCCTATCAACCTACTATTTTTATCATTATCATAATCATATCCTTCCATATAATTTGCTTTAAATTAAATTAAATCACACAGTTAATTATTATCAAACTAATAACTCGTTAATTTCTTGAAACTTCGAATGTGTTTACGTGAACCACACCCAAACGGTATCCAACATATTAAATTTCCTGGCCAGCCAAACTAAAATTAAAGGGAAGGTAAAAATAAAAACAATAAGAAGTCTTTATTAAAAAAAAAAGTGAGGTTTCTAGATTAAGAAAAGGATGTTTGTAAATTTTTTTATAAAGATAAAACTAAAAATGAATTACTCTCAATGTCTAAAACAAACTTTAAAAACATAGAAAGAAAGGCTTTACATTTTATAATAAAAATGTTATTCAAACATAAAATTCTATGTTTAAATTTTTCTTAATTCTTTTGAAACAATGGTTTCATTTTTCTATTAAGCCTAGCTAATATATGACTCCATCAATTGACTTTTCAAAATCTTTTAACTAAGCGTGAAATTTGAACTTATAAAACTGATATAATAATAAACTTATTCAATGAATAAGCGTATCCTTCTTAATTGCAAAAGGGATTTAATCGTTAATGGCTTAGACTTGATAAATAGAAAAAACGTTAGGGATAAATTTTCAAACTTTATTCAATTTTACAATAATAATTTGAACTTCAAAAAGTGGCAAAAAATACTCAAACTTTCAATTTGTTTATAATTCTAATCTGAATTTCAAAAAGTAGTAATAAAAATTTAAACTTTAAATTTTTTTCAATTTTAACATGATGTTATTGTCCCCGTTAAGTTTGTTGACGTGTCTTGACACATGTTACAAAAACCCTAACTATTAATACACGTTAGTAAAAATTAAAACAACAAATGAAGGATAATGAAACGATGTCATTGTTTAAAATGACTTAAATTATATTACGTAGCCCCGACGACCTTACTCTTTGATTTTAGTTTTTTCTTCTGTTTTCAATTTGTTCTCTAAATGCCCTCACCTTTTGATTTTCAGATTACGCAATCCCGATGTACTCATGTTGAAGGCATGGGGAGAATAAATTAAAAACTAGAAGCTTGCTGGTGCAATACACCAAGATGCGAGAATAGTTTGAGGTGTTAGAAGAACAACCATAAAACAAAAGACTGAGGATACCAGGGAGCAAGTAAATAATGAAGGGTTGAGACTGTGAAAACTGATTTAGGAATTCTATTTTTAACAACAACATTGTTTCATTAATCTTTATTTGTTATGTTAATTTTGACTAACGTGTATTAGTAGTTAAGGTTTATGAAATACGTAGTTCAACAACTTAATGTTTTTTAAATTGAAATATTGTATTAACTATTAAAAAAGCTACAAAAACCACATTACAATGATACACATAATATGTCCACAATTATTAAGAATTAATCTATACTACTACTTTACAATTGTCACAATGAATTATAACATCCAAGTGACTTTCATGTTAGGAGTAAATGCATTACGCTTGAAATTTACGATTAAGGCAACTCTAACCAGTTAACAATCACTTCTACCATCTGATGTTTATTAGTTTCAAGACCTCTGTACAACCTTGTGTTTCGTTCTCTCTATATAGAGTAGATGGTAGTAATAAAATTTGTTTTTATAAGTAGCCCATTTGGCTTACCTTGATTAGTGCAATCCATGATCACTTGCAAGGTATCTCCCCACTCAAAGGTACAGCTATGGACTGGCAAATAGTGCATCATTTTGGGCTTAGTAAAATTACAATAAAAAAAGGTGATTCCTACTCTCTTCAACTTGTTTACAAATTACCTAAACCATCGATTTTTAATTCTCAACCTATTCCTAACTACCAACGAAGAAAAGATGGAAACTTTTGAGTTCAAAGTTTGTTTCCCTATAGTGTCGTACCAATGAACCATTTCAGCTTTAGGAGTCATGATCTTATGACAGGACCAATTAGAAAATATACCTTTCGGGTTAGGCCTCCAAACAACTCATTCTTGTCCATGCGCTTCAAGGATCGGCGGTAGATAACCTGCAAGCAAGGAGAAACCTCTGAAGTTGCCAGACTACTCTCTATTATGAAGAAGGGAAGATACTCTAGCATTGATAGCAATTCTATTCCTAAGTTGGGCTGTATATGCTCTTTGGAAAGGTGGACTGAAATTGTTCCAATTATTAAACCAAAACTAAATGTTAGTGCCATCTTCTAACAAATGCTTAATTTAAGGATACACAATTCACTTAATTTGAGCTGATAATTGAATCTTTATGAAAATTCATGCGAAGTACTAAGTTGTCAACAAATTTAATGCAAACGTTAACGTCGCGTTAGAATTGAAAAAGTTGAAATTTTGAATATTTTATTGTCACTTTTTAAAGTTCAGGTTACAATTAAAAGATATTAAAATTTTAAATATTTTATTATCATTTTTTAAAATTTAGACTATAATTATAAAATTAAGCAAAATTAGAAAAAAATTCATTAACTAAAAAGGTTAAGCTCAACGTCACTGAATTTTCCTATAATAAAGAGGGTTGCTCTGGTAGCACAAAAGTAGGTCATAAAAGATAGGGGGGCAATGTAGCCATGTAGCGCTATGTGGATGCTTGCTATTCCCTATAATGCATTAAACGAAGTGGGTTTGTATTTAACAACTTCCTTGCCAACACCTTCCGTTTCTTCTGCTTACTACAGCTCGAATCCTAGCACCTATCTTAGCTTCTCTTCTACCTCTTCGTTCCTTCTCACGACTTACGGGACCTAGTATTTCATCTGGTTCATGGACTTTGAGTTTTGGAGTATCATCAGTTGTGACGAGTCTTTTATATATACTCAGTTCTAGTTTCATGGCAGTAGCTTGTCAAAACTGTCGAAACCAACAATCTACTTTGATATTTCTCCTTCTTGGCCTTCTTTTGATTGCTCCTCTTGTAGCTCGTCCGATCGATTACCCTAAGAAATCCATGACCCATTTGTCTTCAAAATCTTCCAACCGAACAAAACAAACTATCACGAAAATGTATTTGCAGCATTATCCTCCTCCTAGTACCATTAGTGATGTTGCTGCTGCTGCTATAATTACTAGACCTACTCACGGTTCCATTTCAGATCATCAAAAGTTTAAAGCAGCTGCACATGAAGTCCCTAGCGGCCCGAATCCAGAATCCAACAAGTAAGCGAAAGGAAGCCTGAATTTTCACCAATGTCTTAGAGCCTCATGTCTATGCATCCATCATCGTTATCTGTTTGAACGAGAACCAGAACTAGATAGATCCTGTATAACGAGCAAGATACCCGGACAACTCTCGTTATTTTGCTTTTTCTTCACTTCTGTGATGTCCCGCAATTTGCAGTCTTTGTGCTTGATCATGATGTCTTTGATATGTAAACACTTTCAAACAAGAATAAATTGGTGTACTATAGATATAGAACCAATTAGATTAAACATCATCCAGAGCTGAAGTATTTTGCTTGGTTTTTGTCATTGTAAATTTACACTGCACTTCCTCGGGGTAAAAAGGAATATATCCTCTTTTCCGGGTACGGTGACGGTGATCCTACCTATTCTATTAAATTTTATATTCATGTAAATATACAGATAAAATTAAATAAAACAGGATTGGAATACCTTAAGGATTTCATGTGGGTAGGAAGGGCCAAGGCGCAGTTCTGATATTATTAGCAATCAATATCGATTAGCCAGCAGTGTGGAAAATACTTGATTAAATGACTGTAACATACTTGCTTAAATGACTGTCTTGTTTCAAGTTGAATAGTATGGATGGACACAGCATAAGCTGAAGTTATACATGCCATGCCAGAAAGACATCTTAGACAACTGCCAGCTAATCCACAGCAAGAGATAAATAGTGTCAGATTTGACAAGACATCACATTGACCTCACGTTGGTTTATGCTGATGACACCATTAAATAGGTTATGGATTTTTGCATTTGGCTTGTCAAGCACAAAACACAAGGACCCTGACACCAGAAAAGTCGTAAGGTACGATTTCGCATTAATATCAGGTCAGAGTAAGACTCTTTGGACCAGCTTTGGGGAGAAAAAGACAATGAACTAATGAAGTGTATTTTCTACTTCCTATCAATATATTTTTATTGATGAGATTGAGCAGATCCTATAAGCAGGCGTTAATTTTAGATTCGCATCTATATCTATAACTTGTAAAAGAATCAAATCTTCTCTGTCATTAATCTGTACTAATTTTATTTTACGTAATTAGAGATCAAATCTTCTGTGTTATTAATCTGTACTAATTTTATTTTACGTAATTTTATTTATATATTTATATAAATAAAATTATAAAAAATAGAGATAATATAAACTAATAAGTATAAAGGATTTCGTTCCCGTAAAAGAGAAATGCATCAGATGAAGTGCTCCCGGCCTTATATATTTCGATGATAAAAACTATTAAGTACAAAAGATTTCGTTACTGTAAAAAAGAAATACATCAGATGAAGTGCCCCCGGCCTTACATATTTCGAACGGGCAAATCTGTTGGCGTGGGGTAAGTGAGCATGTAGAAGTCCAACCTTTTAAATTTCAATCTTCTTCATTTTCTCAATTCATGATAGTTCTGTCTTTTATAGTACTTTTTACAGCAGAATTACTGAGCTTACTTGACTGCGTTTTTTTTTTAGATAAAAAGTATTAATTTGAACTGTTGATTTGAAGGATAAAAAAATTAACTTATTTAGACAGCATACATAATTATTGCGATACTATCCTGTCTTTTTTTTCTGAGTCCAACGTTAGCTCCTTGTTTCCAATTTCATTTGTTTCTTTATTTCGAGTTTGTTTTTTATTTATAACACGTACTTGTTCTGATGTATAGTATATATGGTACACATATAGTACAAGAAAAGTATGAATCATCAACATATGACAAATTTGGTCCTTATCAGCTTATTTGTATTGCCCTTCTGTAAGCTGTATTGGATTAGAAAAATATGACAAGAAATTATTGCTTGGATAAAGGTTGGTCAAAGAATATGCAAGTCGGTCTTGAACTATAATATGTTAAACCTTAAGCAGGTAGTTTGCTACCTTATCTCAAACAAAATGAAAATGAAGATCAATCTCCAAGTGCTTTGAACATGAATGAATAATAGGTATCTTGATATTGTCTTTTGCTTGCTAGAATCCCATGCTATTAAGTTTTAACCGACCTAAATAATATCCGAAAGTAGATTTTCAATCATTAATACTTACAACCCAACACGAGAATATGACAGTCAAATTAGGAGACCATGGGATATAGTTGCTTTCAAATATAATAGGATTCTTATAACAACAACCTAATAATCTAATGTTGGTGAATGAATGAATAGTGACACCTTATTTACTAAAAACAAAATATTTGGTAAAATGAGACATTTAATCTCACCTACAATGTTTTGATAGAGTGATGGATCATGAATGTTCTTGTACCAATCAACTTTAACATAAGAAAGTAATTGAGTTTGCCTAGGCCTTTCAAGGCAAATCGATCTTACAAAGTTTTAAGGAAAGAATTAGTGATTATGATGTCATCTACATATATCAAATAAAAAATCACGGTTATCCCAAACTTGTAAAAATACAAGGATTTATCTTTTTTGGAACTATGAAAAATAAGAGATAATAATGATGCAATAAGACAAACTTGAACCACTATCTTGAATTTTTTATTAAGCTCTTAAATGGAATCATTAAGTTTGCAAACATAATGCAAAAGGAGAGGATGAACAAAACCTAGTGATTATTCCATATAAACGTCTTCATTAGAGAGCCATGAAAGAATGAATTTGAAACATTAAGTTGCTTGACTTGTCAATTCTGAGAAATGACCAAGTATAGGATGAGTTGACTAGTAGTACGTTTAGTCACCAAATTAAAAGTTTCTGTGAAGTATAACCCCAAGTTGTTGATAAAACCTTTCATGACTAAGTTGGTTTTGTGATGGTCAAGAGTTCCATCTTTGTGCTTTTTAATCCAATTCATTCATTTACAACCGACAACATTTTGAGATGATGATGGAGGAATAAGAATCAATGCTTTATTATTGAGCATGGCGTTATATTCTTCTTCTAGAGCTTTTCTCTACTCAATTGATTTTATGGCCTATGTATATGATGTAAGCTCCACATTAAAGGTTGTAAGGAAAGTTCTTATTTTAAAAGAGCGTGTTTGGGAATGAGTTACCATAGGGTATGATCAATCAGGGGGTTGGTCTTACCAGTTTAAGCTGAAGATAAAGGTGAGGTGGGAGGACACTGATCGAGATGTGTTTTAATATTAAGTCGTGGAAATATAGATAAAGCCAATGAAGATATGGCGGAAGGTAAGATGGATGGAGTTGACATGTTTGTAGGTAGTGGTGTTTTGGTTGAATTAGGATAAGGAGAAAAAGTGGACAATAAGATGGTTATAGTTGTGGATTTTGGAGTACTAGAAACAACATCTTCACTTGATTTAAAGTGGAACTTCTATTCATAAAAATAATAAAATGTGAGGTAAAAAGTTTCATGGAAGATAAATAAAAGTAGATAAATCCCTTATGAAGCCTGTTATATCCTATAAAAACACATTAAGTAGACTGAAACTCCAATTTATTGGAATTATAAGGACGTAATCAAGGATAACATAAACACCAAAAAACATGCATATTATTTCAATCACAATCTCTTCCAAACAAGTTAGTGAATGGTGTTTAATTTGATGACTTATTATAGGACTAAAAGGTCGATTAATAATGTACACAACAATATCAAAAGCATGGGTTCAAATTTGATTAGGAACATTCAAGTGTTGAAGTAATAATTGATTGGTCTCAATGACAGGCATATATTTTTCTCTCAACACATCCCTTTTCTTTTTAGATGTATATGGATAAGAAATTCTTTGGCCAATTTTTTTTTCAATAAGGTAGTTTTTGAGAGGCTGGAATTCCCCTTCCTGATCAGCTTGGAATGGTTTAATTGGATATCCAAAATATTTTTCAGCAAGATGAAATAATTGAATAAAGATAGAAAGTACTTATCATTTAAATATGAGAAAATAAATCCAAGTATATTTTCTATAGTGATAATAAAAAAGTGAGGTAATACTGAACTTTATTAATAGAAGTAAAAGGGCAAGACCCCATACATTTAAGCATACTAATTATGAGGGACCTTTAGGTTGATGAGTAGAAATAGGGAATGGAGATATATAACTTTTACTAACATTACAATTATGACAAATATCAAGAATCTTAGAGGAAAATGGAATTTTATGCTAGCTAACAGTATGCTTTATTGTTTGAAAATTTGCATAATCTAATCTAGAGGGCCATTGTGAGAGAGAATATGCCATTATAGCTTAAGTGCAATGTTTGGAAGATTGATGAGTTGGCTTTAATACTAATGGAATAAAAACCATCACTAGTTGGTCTTGTATGGACAACTCTCTCATATGAATATTTTTAATATCAAAATGATCTAGAAAGAATTTAGTAAAAATTACTTGCATTAGTAAAAGAACAAATGGAAAGCAATTTAGTATAAGAGATAGAAATGGGAAGGATATCAATTAATTTAAAGATATTATGATTACAATAACAAGAAGAAGACCTGGAATGAGAGATTGAAAAAAAAATTCCATTATTGATTTTGACTTCATTTGTTTATAAAATTCTAAATAAATGGGCAAGATCTCTAAATTAGGATTAAGTGGTAAGTCACCATAGTATTCAAAATATAAGGTTGATTACTGTTCATTTAAGATGAGGAAACAATATTGGATGTTCTGGCTATAGAATTTGACTGACGCAATTAGTGGTTTGTATCACTTCTTATTCTTGGAGGAGTACATTGTTGGGTCACTTGACTATATTCATGTAATTGTAGTAATGAAGGAGGGAATGGTAATCGAATAACCTCCAGTTGAGGTATGATTTGCCCAGAAATTATTAGGAGAGGATTGCAAAAAGTTATTGATGAATGTTCCTCATCCTCATTGTTATCTTCCATCTCTACCATAATTAGAAGGCATGTGATTGAAAGACACAATCGGGTGAGCTATTGGTTAAATGGATTCTTTAGTGGAGTTGTTACTTGTAAGATTTCCTTCTTCACTTAATAGAAGACCAAAAAAGTCATTAAAGGAGATAACATTTAATCGATGTTTTAATGACTTAACAAATGGTCTATAAATAGGTCCTAAACTATTGATAATGACTTAAACTAGGTTTTCTTTTGAAACAAAACTATGAAGGGCTACAATTCGATCGTATATGCTTGTTGATTGTTGCATATATAGAGTAATACCTTCACTTATATCTCTATTCATCATCATCATCATCATCATCATCATCATCATCACCCAGTTTGAAATCCCGCAATGAAGCGGGGTCTGGGGAGGTCTGATAGTACGCAGCCTTACCCCTACATAGTAGAGAGGCTGTTTCTGGTAGACCCACATGCAGATGTGACCATAAAAAGTGATGCAGATGAAAACTGAAATGTTAAGTTTTATCTATTCAATCGATAAAAATTAGATTGGATAGTATAATAAAAATAGTTGCATAAGTGGTTCTAAGTTTCAACCACATGTCTCTGACATTAGTGCCACTAACTACTTGTGGTACAAAACTTTTTGGCATATAATCAATGATCTAGTTAAGAACAAATTGATATTTATGGAACCAACAATTGAAGGTTGGATTGGTTTGATTGTCATTAATAATTGAGGGTGGTGGTGTAAAGTTATCGTCAATTTACCTAGCAAGATCGCAACTATTAACTACGGTTGGCAATTATGTTTATCATAACAAAAATCTAGTTGAATTTAATTTCATAGTTAGTTGATGAGCAATATTCAGTAGTATTATAGGTTTGCTATCATGGAGGAAGTGGCTTGGGTACTTTGTAATGTATTTTCAGTTCTCGTATTATTAAAAAGAAATAAGAGCTAATGGTTGCCGGCCCTGAAAATCTTTGATATCATGAAAACTTTATATATGAGGAAAAATATCAATTTTCTATAACTTGCATTAATATGTTATAATATACATATAGAATACAAGATAGGCATGAATTAACAAATATAAACAATCCTATATAATCACATTTGATCATTTCAATTCTATAAGTTTAGCAACACATAATAAACTTAGTCCTTATAAATTATCCTTATCACAACTTAAATCCAAATTGTTCAACTTAATTTAATTCTTTTTATGTATCTCAATTAATAAGATTCAAAAGTATATTAATTTCTTCGATTGAGATGGTTATTTAGTTTAATTTTCTAAAATGATTAAGTTTTTCTAATTAAGTTTTTCTATTATACTTATGTAAGGTTTTGACTTTAAAATGAATGTGAGTTGAGTTTTTTTATGATTATTATCTCTTTAAATTTCCTAATTGTATAGATTAAAATTATAAGGTTAAGTTTTCAAATGATTTTTTAAGAAATGAACCTGTCTTTATTTCTATGTTAGAGTCACTCAGAGGAAAATGATAATATTTAATTTTCATAAAATAGTTGAATTTGTTTTAAGTTATATGAATTTAGTACTCTTAACTCATAATTTGTAAGTTAATAACGAGTAAGAACATAACAGGATGTAATTCAGCTTAGATAGCACCTTATATTTTGGGTGATTATGAACTGCATTCAAATGTTTAGCTAAATGCATAAAGTGTAGGGATGGCAGATTAGCTTAAAGTCAACAAACTAGGCCCAAGTTAACTGAGCTTTGGGTTGGATCCTAGGCCTTTTTTTCAAGTTGGGCTTTGGGCCAACATTGGTTCTAACATAAAGCTCGAGCCTAATTTAAGGCTCAACTTGTTAAAATGGTGTCATTTTATATTTGTGTAAAACGATATCATTTTATACTGAGGAAATGGAACTTCTATTTTTATATGATGAAAAACGACATTGTTTTACTTTAAGACCTTCTATTTACGCATAATTAAAACGATTTCATTTTACACCTAAATAAAATGATGTTGTTTTACTCTAGTGGTTTTTTTTAGCACCTAAGTAAAATGAAGTTGTTTTACTATAGGTCAAAACCACCCTAGTCCCCACTCTCTCCCTCGCAGTCTAATAATCGCTCACCCCACTCCCTCTCTTAGGCTTTCTTGTTTGGTGTGTCCTTCCTATTATATTACTTCATCTATAGTTAGGGCTTTTCTTGACAATCTTTATCTCTACGTATCTTCTCGTTGCTCCTTTGTGGTTAGTGGCTCTCTTCTCTTCTTGATAATTGGTGAGGTTTTTTTTTAGAGTTCAAGTATATTTATGATTCTGTTTTCTAGTTTTGTATCTATTTAATAGTTTTTGGAATTTGTATGGTTGTTAATTTGATACAAATGCTACATTTTGATTCTTTTGTTGGGAAGGAAATGAATGAATTATGCTTCTTTCATTGTTTATTTGGAAATCTATAAAGATTGAGTTTTCTACTTGTTATAGTGGTACTATTCTCTACTTAAAACCATCTTGTAACGATTAAGTGAATATAAGTTTATTGTTGGGAATAAAATCACTATAACCTTTTTCCCTGTTTTATGTTTTATCGTTTTCTCTTCCATTATCAAACTAAAGATGATCTTTTTTCATCTTTGTATTGTTTCTAATCAAAATGGTGCCTTAATTCTACGCATTTTTTTGGATGTTAGTTAGGTTAGTAATTAAGATAACAGTTCATTTAGAAATGAACTTAGTTTTTTGGATATTAAAATGAATGCAAGCTTGCCTTTTCCCATTATCAAACTTAATTTGACAAAGTTGATATTGGATCAAATTAACATAGATTGCAACGGATTTAAATGTTAGCAAGCAAAGAACTTTTTTCAACACATCACAAAAGATAAAAGTCAAAAGATAATATTTGCAAATCTCAAATAAAGAAAGAAATTTTTAATCTCATACGCATGTTGGGGATTTATATATAAGCATTATTGGTGTGAAGGTGATTATGTTAAGATTTGAGCAACCTTTGGAAAAAAGTTGTTAGCTTGGATGTGTCAATTCTAAATAGTACTAATTAATACATATAAATTCAAATGATTAGGTAACTCCCTTAATCGCATCTTAATATAGTCTATGTATATGCTATTATCATCATCATTAACGTATATGTATACATGTAAATGTCCATAAATAACTGATATAGTTGCATATGTTAATTGTTTCAGATGGATGAGTATATTCCTTTAGGGTAGAGTTCTAATTTAGTATTACAGAGTATATAAACAAATACATCAATTAGGCACGAAGTGAAGATAAAAGTTCAGGTCTATTAAAAAGTGATGTTTGGAATCACTTTAACAAAACTAGATCAATGGATGGAGTAAAGAAGGACGAATATAAATATTGTCATAAGATGTTGGCTAGGAGTTCAAAAGGTAGAAGCTCTCATCTAAAGAGACATTTGGATTTGTGTAACAGAAAGAAGTTTGTATCAAAAGGTCAAACATTTTTAACCCTTAACCTAATGATTGCTATACCTGATGACAACAACATATCAAGGTTTTTGATAGCTAGTATGGTTATTGGTGATGAACACCCACTCTCTATAGTTGATAGCAAAAGATTTAGGATACTGCTAGCCTCACTACAATTAACTTTCAGGATCCCAACTTGGAATACCTTGAAGAAAGACATTATAAAGATATGCAGGAATCAAAAGAAAGAAATTATAAAAATATTTGAGTATTAACGGACGGTTACTATCACAATAGACATATGGACAATTGATAACTAAAAGAAGGGTTATATGATAGTGATGACACATTATATTGATAACGATTAGACTCTATGCAGTAGACTACCGAGGTAAATTATTTTCTTTAATATTGTTACATTCACTTTTTTGATTATGTTATGATGAATATTTGTTTATGTTTGTAAATGATAGTGTTATTTATGTGACAACACCATATACATGTAAAATTTTGGTAACTATAGTGGTTGAGTGTTTATAGATTGAAATATCAACACCAACTTATCTATTATAACAGTACACAAATGATGTGAGTATTGAAAAGGTGAAGAATAAGTTACAGGTTAGAAGGTTGTTCCATATGCATTGTTTTGTTCATATTCTGAATTTGATTGTGAAGGAAAGATTGGGTATGATAAAGGAAGCAATAGATTTAATCTGGGATATTATGGTATATTGAAGTGGAACATCTAAAAGAGTTGAAAATTTTGAAGATACTACATGACTACTATGCATTTTGAAGACAAAGAAGTTGCTAATGGAATGTCTTACTAAATGGAACTCAACCATCAAGATGTTAAACTCGACAATCCTATATGTTGAGGCATTTACCAAGTTGAGATAAAGATATTCTTAGTATAATTTTTTGCCTATAGATGTTGGACCCCGTTATCGAAGTCCAACTCGCATGAAGCGTATCCTAAGACGTGAGTATTCTCCGAAAGAGAATAACTTATCTATTATCGTGTTTATCCTCTCTTCTCCGATGCTACCACTGTCGCGTACTGATTACACATATTCATCACCCATAATTGCCCTCAATAGCTCTCCTTCTTAGTTCAGCAC
>JANZXR010000005.1:9854842-9868909 GCA_027575705.1 Erythroxylum echinodendron | reverse complement strand
AGTCATTTAAATTGCATTTATTTTGGACTTAATTTTGGTTGATGTGTTGAAATTGGTATCCGAAATTGATGGAATTTTTTTATAATTGTTTACAGATGGTTTTCGACACTCTAAGGACGAAATAAGATCAAAAAGATGCAAAAGAAGGAAAGAAATCCGAAATCCTCAATTTGACAGAAATTTAAAGACTAAGCGTGGGCACGCCTAAGGATGGAATCTGGGGTCTGCACATAAAATTCCAGAATTTGATTCCAATTAAAACATAATCTTTAAAGATCCTCTTGCCATCTTTCTAAGAATTCTTCTACCGAAAATATAAATGCACCTAATCAGGACAAAATCAAAAGAAGATAATGAGGAGATTCACATCAAATAGGAGAGGGTTAATGATTGACGCATATGTATATATTAGGTTTTAGAATAGGTGGAGGACGACTCTTTTAGGCTTGCTGCACTTTTCTGTTTTCTTGTTTTTACGTTTTCTGCACAATTTTAATAAGGTTTTCATATTTTTCATTAAAGAACCAGGGATGGAGACTTATTACTTTGTTATTTTCTTTGATTTCAATTCAAGTATGAGTAGCTAATTTTCTTATCTTGGTTAAGGGATCCATGTCACATGTTATTATGGTGAGATAATTCGGATATCTTTCATAATTGTTGATAAACATTGAATATCTTCCGATCTGTCTTTTCAATTGGATTCGTTAGTTTCTAGGTGCGCAACTAGAGATTAATTGGTTCAATCACTAGGTTAACAGAATATGACCTTCAATTTCGGTAACCATAAGTAGCAATTAGGATTAACCTCTCTACGTTAGAGTCGGAAAATTCTAAGAAGATATTGACTTGATTGATTGCATGTCGTACATGTATTTCACTTGCTCATTAGTTCTTGATTCTTAATGCTATTATTCGATTATACATATGATCGTATCTAGGTTGTCATTTAATAAGAATGCTAGGATACATGTTCCTAGTCATTACCCTTAGAAGAAATTTCCCCTAATGAATGTTTATTAATGATTGCAATTTTATGTCAAGGATCCATAATAGCATGATAACATCGATGACCCGAAACCAAGGTATTTTTATTCTTAAATTTTCAGATTTAATTATTATTTTGATTTGCAATTTTTCTTTGTGATTTTTATTATTACCGTGAGTAAACAAAACCCCCCTTCATTACTTTGTTTTGCTTTGAATTCGTAATTCCTTTACCGTTAAAAATTCCTTGTTGGAACAATATTCACTTACTGCTACTACATTAATTTGTTTTAAAGGAAGTGATTTTTTAACTTCCAAGAAAAGTTCGGGGTCCAATAATTCTCTCCCTTAAAGAATTTCGTCCTCGAAATTCTTACTTGAGTGATCAGACAAATGGGGGTAATCCTGTCTTATATTTTCCTTAGTCTCCTAAGTAGCTTCTTCTCTCGAATGATTTATTCTAAACGATTATATCCAGTGGAATCGCTCGATTTTGTTGCTTATTCAAATACCATACTATCTTAACTGGTTCCTTGATATATCTTAGGTATCTCGCAATTTCACTTCCTTTTTTACTAAACTTCAACACACCTTGTTAAGGCGATACGATACTCTTAAAATACTTTTATCTTCTACTTGTTATTCCATATCTCCTCAGCATTGATCCACTTAACTCTTATGTTTTTCTTGAGTCGCGTAAATTCTACTACAGATTAATTTTCACGTCATATGCAATCATTCACTTGCATTTATAATACACAATCGCTTTCACATTTCAAATTTATGAGACCTAAGTTCCTTTAACAATAACAACAACATTACCTCAAATTCATAAACCTAATAATATAGGTAGACTACTTTACATTAAATAAAATTCATGCACTCTCTATAGCATATTCAACTTCTTATGCCTGAGTCCTATTTCTAATTGACTCTAATAGTCACTTCTGATTTGTTTAATAGTCATTCATTCCTAGAAATGGAACATTTAATTTACGCGATATGCTTCAATATAACATCTCTATCACAAAAAGGTTTCTCGCCTCAATCATCTACACTTTTTCCATAATCTTTATCAATCAATTATATTCATCATTGCCGTTTCAGCCATTCTTAATGCCTTAATAAAATCAATTTCAACTGTTCATAATATTTCAATAAAATCAACTACTGTCACACTTTACATCAACAGAATATTCCTCATAATATAGCTTAATGAAACAAAAGGCATATTCATTTACTCTTATATTTTGGTATGTACCATCAAGATCATTATGTCTTATATAGAAATGTATTTTTGACAGGTCACCAATTAATATCTCATGCTAATGATACTTCAATTGCAATTGATTCTGAACAACCTATGAATATTTTACAACTATTCAAAAGTTACTTCTCTATAGTAGTTAAGTTTTCAATATAACCACCTAATCCCACACTTCCATTGCGTTACTATGATTCATCTCATGATTTTAACTATAAGGATCATAGATTACTTCCTATACCATGTCCAAATATAGATTTCATATGTTCTCAATCTCAATATCCACCAATGTAACCACATTATCAAATATACACTCATAATAACTGGTTAACATAACCTTGAGAACTTCTACATATATCACTGTCATTTATTTCATCTTCCATACGTATGTTCTTAATCAATTCAGAATTGTAGACACATAACCATCTTGAAATTCTAATCTCAAATCCACTATCACAATCTTATACCATATCATAACCCTCATCATATTAATTAAACAATCATTTTTAATTTCAAGTTTAACCTTTCAATTCCACTTTGTTTGTACACTTTAAATCTTATCATTTCTACCTATGTCTATATTTCTTTCTCAGTCAATTCATAAAATATATTCACATCTATATCAATTCAAGTACATATCCACAACAAAATTTCGTTACCATATTCGTTTACATAATCACAAATACTGAATCTATGTTTAACATATCAGATTATGTAGTATTTCTTATTTCTAGATATCCACGAACTTTCATTGTCTTACACTTTGACAAATCACCATTCTTCTCATTGTTTCTAATAGTTCAAACTCTTAACGAAAGTTCATACATATGACTCATGTGGTTGCAATTACTGAAATTCTATACTCATCGGTACCCTTCTCTAATGGTAGGGAATCAGGTGTAGTAGATCCTTGCAAAACTCCTCGTGTTCTTCTGCAAGCTGGCATTTTACTCCTTTAATAAGACATTATCTTTTAGCTTATTTTTCATTTTATTCTTATTTCCTACATGTATGCATGATATGCATGTCACTTAATGCAATAAATAAATTCACCAATGCAAACAAATAATTTAACAATACAAACACCTTATCACACAACGTATATTTCATAGTATAACATATTCTATGCCTAAGAATCCTTAGAAACCTTGGGCTCTGATACCAAAGATGTTGGCTCTGGGTCTCGATCCTTATTTTGTGGTGATAAAGTTGGGGGACTTTTTAAAATAAAATAAATAAAACTATGATAAAGATAAAAAGAATTCATGGTGGGAGTAAAAAAATACACAAAAAAAATAAAATAGCATAAAATAAAATAGACATAAAAATAAATCAGATTGGGAGTCGAACAAATAAACAAACCAATAATAAGTAAAATAAAAAAAGAAGTGAAAAATTCACGGGCGTGACTTTGAAAATTTCATAGGTGAGGAGGCGGGGTGGTCGAGATTTTGCACTGGGGGAGTCGCTATCATGTTTGTGCACGATTGCGACTTTTGGTGAATAGTGGGGTTTCGTTGCTATCGTGCTCTCATGAACAATCTGCCTATACACTCCTATTTCAAATCATCATAACTTTCAATCCCGAAGAAAAAAAATTATAAAATGTATATTTTTGGAAAGATAAAAGAAATAGCTATAATTTTCATGAAGACGATTTTGTCAAATTCTGCCCAAATCAATCCAGTTTATTCATTGAAGTTACAGAACACACTTTTATCACCATATTCTCTTATTTTGTCTCATTTGTCAATAAATATTCTCACAAAACAAAAGACCCAAATCCAACAAACACAATCAATACATATAAGACTCCCACTTTAACCATTTGCTTAAGAAAATCTATCCAAAGACCATCAAACATCTCACACTTGTATTCCTAACCGAAGTTAACAAATTAATAGAGACGAGGATTTGAACATGAACATAAAAGAAAATTTTCAACACATACATTCATTTCTCAAACAGTGTGTGTACATTGCTTTAGTTACATATCAAAAGCCACATCAGTAGCATAATACAAAAATACAATCACGAATGCTCATACTTGACATGTTTATAAAGCTACCAAAATGATTGAATTAACTTAGTTACAAAAGATGGAAATTCTTGGAGTTAGCCGAAGTTTTTGCAAGATTCACTATTGACCTGTTGATTCTTGCACCTGAGAAGTGGAAAATGATGGAGTGAGCTATGAAGCTCAGTGGCTAATACATTTATATCCATCGGCGATGAGCCATATACACATAACTGAGCGTATATATATATATATATATATATATATATATATATATATATATATATACACACACACAGACACAATTTTAATTCACAGAACACTTAATTTAAATTACAGTCATATTTTCCATATCATATATTTTACAATCATCAAACAAAGCATTCAATTATAAATCATGCTCAACAAATCACAATAAAGTACATAACATTATGGCTCAAGAGAATCCCATAAAATAGAATGGTGAAACTAAAGTTTACACCATGAACAGAACCTGTCCATTTTTTAGAGCTCATGTGCCACAAGCAGGCAATCGGGAGAAGGGTTTTAGTCAACGTGCACATGACGAACAGAATGGTATCTCTCTAGCCCACATAAGCAAATTTTGAATGCTTACATATTTCATATCATATTCATATTTTTATACTTCTTAAATTTTCAGCTTTCATTAACATCAAAGTAGCAGAATTCTTGCAAAGCAAATATGATATTAAATTCAAAGAATATTTTTCCCCACATTCGCAACGGTTCATGAAAAACATTTATACACATAAAATCAAATAATACAACCCATCATCAAACATATTACCCATCTATTTACTTGTAAATCCAAGATCAAGTTTATCTTTCCTCTTGTTCTTGCCTTCGACTTTCTTGATTCTCTTTAAACAAACATATTTTCATTCAAACATCATATACGAATAGAACTTCCATAAAGCTCTATTATCCAAAAATAAGCTTAGACTTAATCTACTCTTAGTTTGTTTAACTAGAAGAACTAAGATCTAGTTAAAAGTTCATGAAAATCTAAGAACATAAATCTCTTGTTCCTCTTCTTTCTCTCTTCATTTTTAGCACATAAAAACCTAGTTTCTCTACTTTCTTCTTCTATCAAAACAAGAAAATAGATAAAGGGTTACTTAAAACTCAGCTAAACCTTCTTCTTCTATTTCTTATCTCTTTTATCTTTCTTTCCTTCTTCTTCTTTTCTGGTTCGGTTTCTATTTCTCTTCTTCTAATTCTTTCTACATTTTTCTTCTTTCTTTCTTTCTTATTTTACACGACTCTATCTCTTTTTCCCTAACCTCTCAAATACGTCTCCACTTTTCTCTTATTGTTACTCGACTCGCTTCCTCTTTCTCTAGTTTCTTCTAGTTTCTTCTTTTCTTTCTTTCTTAACCTATCGAACACATCTCTTTCTTTCTTATTATTAATCTAAAACATAATCTAATCTTCCAAACTTACCCTTCTATATTTACTCTAATACCTTCTAACTCCTTAACCTAATTCTAACACTTCCATTTAATCCATGCAACCATATGTAATAAAAAATATTTATAAATAAACTCTATAAATTTCTAATTCAAGAATTTTGATTTTTACTCATGACTAAATGCCAAAAATTTCTCATTTAATAATTATAACTTCTAAGAAAAGTTCAGGGTCTAACATTATCTACATACTTAGAGTAAAATAGACAAACAACTTGCAATCTATCTTTATAGATCTAATTACCATAATTAAGTGTTATCTTTTCATATACAATATGATTTGTTCTTTGAAAATTTAACAATTGAAAATATGAATTATTTTTCTCTCTATGAGCAATATGTCTCCACATATTCCTGCTAAAAATAATAATTATATTCCTACTAACCTTCTTATAATTATAATAAATTCACAATCATCTCTAAAAAAAACTCGTTGAATTCATTATGAAGGTGAATCTTTCAATATCTCATAAACTTTCAACTATATATCAAATGTACCAACAGAGGCACTAGTTCTAATTAGATGTATTTTCATAAGATTTGAACTTATTAAACTTCATTTTATGCCTTATTGTGCGAACCATTCTCTTAGGAGTGTTCATTGAAATTAAAAAAAATCAATAGGTTTGTAAGATTATATCTAACCTTTTGGAAATCTCATGACTTTCTATTCTCTAATTTAGTTCTAACTTAGTTGATAATATATGTTTCAACTAAAGAGCGCTTTCTTAAATCATTAAATTTGATTCTTTTAAAGTCGTATCATGAAATATTGCTAATTAATCTAATTGGAACTTTTGAAGGTAAGTTATATTATTATGTTTAGCTATAGAAGAAATAAATATTACAAAATACAATGTCTTACATTGTATTTTCCTCCTCCTTACATAAATCTACACCCTTATAAAATTTAGTTATAGAGGTAGTCACTAAAGAATTTCACTAATTGAAGATAACTGAAAATTTTATGTCTCTTCACTTTGATCTCATTGAAGTGATTTATCATTCTCCATACATAATTTCTACTTATATTTAAATTATTTAAACATTTTAAAATTTTAAATCAATATGTCATTTGATAGATATTACTATATCACATAAAGTCATTAGTACTTCTAACAAGATATAAGTATTATCTTTTTATGAATTGTTATCACATCAAACACATCGCATCTATAAAATTTAACAATTCAATTCCATCATCATTATTTCACCATATATTTATTTGGTTATTCTTTAGCTTAATAAGTTTTACAAGTTTCAAACAATTTATAATCAAAAGGATACATATAGCCTAGTATGTATCTTTATGATTCTTATCATGTTTATTTAACCAACATGGTATAAAAGAATAGTCTCAATTATCTAACTTTTTATTATAACCACTTATGTTAAGAATAAGTTTCATTTGATTCAATACATACAAACTATTTGTATAAATCTGGATCAAAAAGTTTTGCTTAATATTGCCTTAGCAGTATAATAATGTTGAATCTTAATTCAATATCAAATATTCATAAGAATGAATTAGAAATATATATAATCTCTATCATATCAAATATAAGAACGAAAAGTCATACAATTAATTTTCTTCTAATGATAACTATTGTAATGCTATAGCAAAGCCTCTTATTGTATTCCGTATTTATTCTTTTACTAGGCTAAATTAAACAAAACAATTCCTTCAAGATATTATACCATTCAGCTATACTTCATGCCACGTATTGCATTATGCTATCATGGTATTAGCATAATTATTATATGATGCCATTAAAGTTTATAAGATATTAGTAAACTTAAAATGTCATAACATTTCATCATCTATAAGATATTAAAATAGCTATAAAATTTTGTTGTCAAATCAGTAATTGGCATAATGGACACATAACTTTTCTATCAAACTTAACCTATGTCCAAGAAATTAAGTTCACTAACTTAGTTTCAATTATACTAAAGAGGGTAAATTCCATTCATTACAAAATATAAATGCAAGAAAAGCAAGTAATTGATGATACGTCATAATTACCAAATAAGATTAAGAATTTTATTACGTATTTAGTTATTCCTATAATTTTATTTGGAATAATAACTCTTGCCACTATTCAGAGAGATTACTCTTATCTTTCTAGTGAACTAGGATCCTATTCAAATTTAATTGATCTTGAGTTTGTTCAACAAACTAATTAAACTTAAATTAGGTAGAAAGCAACTTTATTAATCACATTTCATATGACTTTTGGGTCTGTTAGGTGACAACTTTTACCAAAATATATTTTATATGTTACTCCTAACCATGTCTCTAAATTCATTCATTCATGTGTCATGAGTTTGCTCATACAAATCACACGAATTTTGTTAGATAGGACCCATTATTATAAAACTAAACATATTTGGGTTAAAGCGAATTTAAGTTTGCTCAACAAGCCTAACAATAAACATAACTCTGTTTTACTCTTATATCCAAGAAAACAACTATTATGATAAAAAATGTACTTAATAGTTATCGAGGGATTTAATTTCAAATAATCTCATCAAATACAAAGTTATGTGTAATAATATCAAATATATAAAACATGCAATTTGACATGCATCTAATATATATATCAAACATGTAAATAAAGTATACAACTTATGTATTCATAATCAAATTATATGTATAAAATATCAAGTTTCATTTGATTCTACTTATTGATCTTCATAACCTAAAATAATATTTCCAACTTTTTGAATAATTAAATTATATTAAACCCACTGGCTTCTAAATAAATTTAACTTATATTCCAAATAGAAATTTAATTTGATTTAAAAATATTCAATTTAATATAAAATTATTTCCATTTATCTTGAGTCCTCTAATAGAATTTAATTGAAACTAATTTTCAATAAATTATACTTCTTACTTATTGTAATTTAGAAAAACTCCTTTTTCAAAATTTTACAAGTGACACATTCTAGTGTAACTAGAAAATTAATCTAATTAAAATTTACTTTTCTTTAATTACAAAACTATTTTCCAACATTAAAAAGAAACCACCTTCAAAATTAAATAAAATATTTTTAACTTAATTAAGAAAGTCCTTTACATTATTTATTTAGTCATTAATTTCTTCCTTAATTTGAAATTCTTTTCAAAAATATTAAAGAAGGATTATTTTCTTAATTAATAATAAAAATATTTTTCAAAATTTAATCAAGAAAAACACCTTCTCTTATAAATCATGAAACTTATTATTCAAGATAAAGAAACAAATTTTAAATAAATAAAATGATAATTTTCTAAAAAATAAAGCAATAAATTTAATTTATCTCAATACAATTGAAATAAATAAACTTAATTAAAAAACATCTTTCTTAATTACTTAAGAAATATTTTTCTTAATTTTAAGAAGTCTAATTAATTAATTTTAACCTAATTGAAAAATAATTAATTTTAACTTTAGAAATACCTTTTATAAAATTTAATTAAAAATTAACATAATTATTAATGATAATAAAATTAAGAAAAATAATTGTTTTAATTTTTTAATTAAAATTTAAAATTTTTAAAATTATATTTGACATTTAATTTAAATTAAGAATACATTATTTCGAGAATATAGAATTACTTTATTCCTGTCTCCAACAGGCTTTATTAAGAATGACAATTATGGCCTGATTCGTCAGCTCCTTTTAGGCTCTAATTGATAGGACCATTCTATTTGGGTTGGGTTACGGGTTAGGACTAGTCAGTACACTATCTACCCATCTACGAGTAGAATATTGATTAAGATTGTAACTGACATATAACCTAGAGCTTCAAACATTGTACGCAATATGGAAAATGGAAAACAAAAGACGTACCCTGAAAGAACAACAAGTGACCTGACTGAAGAACAGATACATGAAGCAGTGAGAAACATAGATGAGGCATGTCATGCTGAACAATCAAGAGGAATCTGTGTTTCTCATCACATTTCGAAAGCATCAGGAAGTAATTGTGGACGCTTCACCACATATGCAAGTTCTCAGGTAGTTGGAAGAGTGACTAAAGGACAGTACAGAACTGTTAAGGTTGGAGGTATGTTTGTCAACTTAGAGACCTTTGTGCACCTAATCATGCACTTTAGACCTTTGAGTTATATACCCTCATTTAAAGATGTCCTTCACCTTCTTGGAAAAACTATTCCAAAACTACCAAGACCTAATGACCTTGATCTCCCTGAAGGAAACAATTCTTCAAACCTCCTGTTTTGAAAATAATAGAACTCGATGTCTTACCCTCAAAAACATCTGCTGCTACATAATTCTATCCATCAAGTCCAACTCCACAAGTCAAACATATTGGAATAGAAGAAGTAAGACATTCTGAGCAGTGGAATCACGAAGCCTTAGTGAAGCAGATTGAAGAAATTAATACTAAGGTTGATGATCTACAAGACTCAATGGATGATCTACAAGACTCAGTGAAGAATCTACAAGACTTGGTTGGTGATCTACATAAGAAATTAGCTTATATACGAGTTACAGTAGAAGCAGACCTCAAGTTGATCAGAACAGATATGCAGCACATATTTTCTGAAATAATGAAGCATCTGAAGTAACCTTTTTGATTAATAACAAATAAGGGGAGAAAAGAAAAAAGGGGAGATAAGAGGAAAAAAGAAAAAAAAGGGAGACAGGGAGAGACAAGATTAATGAAGAAGAGAACAAAAACAGAAGAAAAGAAGAAAGAAGAAAAGTAGAAGATAGCATGCATATATGTATTCTTGCTTATTGTCATCTTATTATTTGTTTGTTGTCATCTTATTCATTTATTGTTTTCTTATTCATCAATTGAATAAAAAATTCATTCACTATGATCTTTCTGAAATTATGATTATTTGTTATTATAAAAAAGGGGGAGATTGTTAAGTCAAGAGGACTTTACGATGATTAATTTTGATGACAATCAAATAATGATAGAAACAAATGAACGTTTTTAACAAGTATGTTAAGTGTCCAGATGCCAAAAATAGAACACAGACGCAGAAGTAAACACAGACGTAAATGTAGACGTAAAGACAACATAGACACGAAGTCAATGTAGATGCAGACGCAGACACAGACGCAGACGCAAAGACAATATAGTCGCAGACACGAAGTCAATGCAGATGCAAACGCAGAAGCAGACACAGACGTAGACGCAAAGTCAATGCAAACGCAGACGCAGACGTAGACGCAAACACAAAGTCAATGTAGACGCAGATGCAGACACAGACATAAAGACAATATAGACGCAAATGCAAACATAGACGTAAAGTCAGTATAGACACAAAATCAAAATACAGATGCAAATACAATGTAGACACAAAGTCAACACAGACGCAAAGACATAGACGATATCATGAAAATACATTAACACATCAGATAGTTATTTAGGTAGAGTTAGTTACAGAACTCAACTAAATGACGGTTATCTAAAAGAAGTTATCAAGAATCAAGAAGCAGTTATCAAGAATCAAGAAGCGATTATCAAAGATCAAGAAGCAGTTAGAGATGAAGGCTATAAATATTAGTCGTAGTTGAAGATGCTACAATCTTAGAATGTTAAAGAAAATTCTTACAGTACTTACTTATAAAAGAGAAATTTTGTAGTGCGATACGAAGAGAGCTAACACTACTATAACAAAAGCTCACAATTTTTTCTAGTGAGAGAAAGAAAAGACTGATAGCCTAGAGAGGCTAAGATAGTGAAAGAATACTTTGTAAGAGATCTGAAGAGGCTCTGGAAGTGAAGAAAGAATACTTGTAATCATTTGGAAAATAGTAAAACACTCAGAGGAACTTTGAGGACTGGACGTAGCCCACGATTTAAGATGAACCAGTATAAAAATCACAGTGTCTATTCTCTACTCTTTACTTCAGTTTATTTTGTTATTAAAAAATCATATAGAAGTAATTTGCGATTTAACTACGTAATAATTTGTGATATCTTTTTAACAAGAAAGAGAAGTTCTTAATAAGATTTTATATTCACAAATAGGATACACAATTCAAACCCCTTCCTTGTGTATCGATTTTCTTGTACATAAAGTCTATTCTAACGTGTGATTTACTTCAATTGGTATCAGAGCTTGGTTTCCTAGAACCACCTTTACAATGTGAGGGAAAAGATCCATGGCAGAATCACATGTGTTTATAGCTAAAGGTGCCTCCATCATAAGACCTCCTACATTCAATGGTGAAGACTATCATTATTAGAAGGATAGGATGCTGCTCTTCATATAAACCACACACATTGATCTTTCGGATTTCATCCATAATGGACCATATGAGCTAGTAGATGATGAAGGAAATGCCATTCCTCGTAATAGATGGACAGTTGACCATAAGGCCAGATTTCAATTAAATTCAAAAGCCAAGTTCTTTCTGAGTTGTGCGTTGAGCAGAAGTGAATATGATAAAGTTCATGGATGCGAGACTGCGAAGGAGATGTGGAACACTTTATCCATCATACATAAAGGCACAAACCAGGTGAAAGAGTCCAAGATAAGTATTCTTGTACACCAGTATGAGCTATTTAAAATGCAGGAAGACGAGTCTGTTGATCAGATGTTTGTAAGATTTCAAACTATCGTTAATGGACTTAAAGCTCTTAGGAGAATCTACGATAATTAAGACCATACGAGGAAGATTCTCAAAAGCCTACCGAGAAAATGGAGACCCAAAGTCACTGCTATACAAGAAGCCAAGGACTTGAGAAAACTAAAGCTAGATGAATTGCTTGGTTCTTTGAAGATACATGAAGTCGAGCTGGATGCTGAAGACAAACCTAAGAGAGAAAAATCCATAGCATTAAAGGCTGGTCAGAAGAATCACCAAACTCGAAGAAATAGAAGTTCTTCATCAAAAGCATTGAAGATTGAAGAAGTCAAGAAAAATGATACCAGTGAGTCTGATCGTGATTCAAGTGAAGGTGATGACGAGTTATCTTTCATTTCAAGGAAGATCAGAAGGATGTGGAAAAAGAAAGCAAAAGGAAGCAAAAATTTTTCTTTTAAGAAAAATAGCAAAGAAGATGTCAAGAACGAGAAGACCTCTATCATTTTCTATGAATGCAACAAACAAGGACACTACAAGTCTGAATGTCCGTTGCTGAAAAGAGAACTGAAGAAAAATAGAGAAAATAAAAAGAGTATGATGGCAACTTGGGAAGATCTAGATTCATCTGAATCTAATTCTGATTCAGAAGCATCAGAACAAGCAAATATATGCTTGGTAGTTGAAGAAGAAGGTGACAAGGAGGTAACTTCTAACTTTAATGAACTTCAACATGCATATTTAGAATTGCTAGAAGATTCACTTAATATACTGAAACAGTATAGATCTCTGAAAAGAAAGTTTTTTGAAAACTTAAGAAACACGAAAGTGTTGGAAAAAGAAAACTTCTATCTTAAAAAACAAATAGACGTTATGAAAAAAATTTCTATTAATAGATCTGAGGAAATTATTCAGTTGAAACATATGATTAATTCTCTATCAGCAGATTTATCAACATTTACTGAGAGTACGAAAAGAATGAATGATATATCAGTAATTATCGACACCCTAATGATAGGAGTGGTCTAGGGTTTATTAAGAATGATACTGGTTACAAAAAGAAGATTGTCTCTCATAGAAAGAAATTTCATCAATCCTCTTTTTATCATTCTATGAATGCTTATAAAACTAGCCTTCAAGGACCCAAGAAAATTTGGGCACTTAAAAAGAACATAATATCTATTGCTGATCTCCTTCCTTGGAAAAAGCAGCCAGCACCAATGGTATTTGGATAGTGGATGCTCGCAAAACATGAAGGGAAGAAGGTCTATGTTCCTAGATCTTCAAGATAAGAAGGGAGGATGAGTAACTTTTAGAGACAACTAGTATAGCGAAATCATTGGAATTGGTAAAATTGGTAAAGATTCCTTTGCATGTATTGATAATGTTCTACTACTTGAAGGTTTAAAACATAATTTGATTAGTGTAAGTTAATTATGTGATTCTGGTTTTGAAGTATTCTTTAATCAAAATTTTTATATAGTTAAAAACAAGGACGAGTCTATATTCTTTTCTGCCAAAAGACGAAACAATCTTTATAAGATCAATTTAGAAGATTTGTAAACTCAAAATATTTCTTGTTTTTTATCAACAAATGAAGAAAAACTGATTTGGCTAAAATGCTAGGTCATATTAGTTTTAAACATATTTCCAAGTTGATTAAACATGATTTGCTAAGAGGTTTACCAAAAATAAGTTTTAACAAGGATTTCTTTTGTGAAAGTTGTCATAAAGGAAAACAGGTTAAAACA
>JANZXR010000005.1:9844228-9854742 GCA_027575705.1 Erythroxylum echinodendron | reverse complement strand
ACGCCACCCTCGCGGGGCACGGATTCGGGTATCACGACCGATATCGGGTTCGGGTTCGGCGGGAGTGGGGTGTTACAAAAAAGCTTTTTCTTATCATACCTTACCTAAGCCACATTATAACCCTTATTAAGTCCCTTTGATTTATGCATTAGGTTCATTTTGATTAGTGGTGGAGATATGATTCTTGAGCAAGCTTATGGAAATAACTTGCCATGTTTTGATTTGAAAGCTTAATGAACCCTAAACACTTTGAGCATATAAATTGAAATCCTTAAGAGGGTGTCAAGTCTTGTTTATTTAATTTTGATGGAATTGATGAGATGTTATGTCTTAACAATGTGTCCTATGAATGCTTATTCTCTCGCTTGTTATTTTATCTTAACCCTTCAACATGAATTGCGTTTTGGATATTTCTGGATAACATGAAAAGAGATAAGAGGTTATTATAAAGATAGTTAATATATTGAATTAATGTATGCTTGAGGACAAGTTGTAGATTCCTAAGTCCTAGATAGCGTAATTGTGCGGGCATTGGCGAGCCTTGACCAATGTTTGACACGCGAAACAACAGAACAAGGTAAAGACTTGCAATGAGGCAAGAAGGAAAAGGGGAAATGGCAAGTATTGGCATGTATTGGTGCACATTGGCGAAAATCTTCAACGAGATGCAAGATTCAAATGTGAAACCAAAAGAAGGCTTGAGATGGATATTAAGTGGAATGTTAGCTAGATCACACACATGACAAGAATATGTGAGAGTTCCAAGGTAACTTAGCAAATAGATCAAGCATGGTGCTAGTTTTGGGAGAGTTTCGGACCTTGTATAAGCTAACTTAGCTAAGGTTGGTTTCTTAAAGGACTGAGGACTTAGTTTATGCTCAAATGGACGGACCAAGGCTAATAGAGTTGGCATAGGAAAGCATTGAACGAACTAGTGTGTTATTGGGTTGGATAACTCTTCATCAATGGATAGAGATGAGGAGATTTGGATGATGTGGTGTATAAGATCATAGTGGATGAACATTAGCTCTAAGAGATAAGGATCATATGGAAGGATCATTTGAAAATAGAGAAGATCTTAGTGGATATGGATAGATCATTCCTAGATAGACATAATATTTTATCTTATTATTGTGATGTAACTTAATCCTATCAGATAAAGTCCTAATTAGATAGGTATGTCATTTTATTGGTTAGTGTGATGTAATTTGATAAGGATAAGATGTGATTTTAGCTAGTAGAGTTCTATTAGGATTCTAACTTAATCCTCTAGAAGTGCCTATAAATAGCTCATTTGAGCCTTGCTCTTCGTATAGTAAGTGTGGGAGACACTAAGATATGAGAGAATATTCCTTTGTACACTTTGAGGGAAGTGATAAAAGTTGGCATTTGTCGTATCTCTTTCTTATTCTTATTATTTCCATGAATATCGTAGTTTTCTTACAAAGGTTTGAGAGTGAAACACTGCAAAGGTTATGAGGCATTTGAGAACATGTAGGTTGGTCGACGGTCATAACGAAAGGCTAAATCTTGCTTTAGCGAACCTAAATGAGATTACCGTGCAAAGGGGTTAGCACAACAAGTAAATAAGTTCGTACTTGAAGGAAAACCTTTGTAACAACAAGCATGAGTCTGATGTGGGGGAATTTGATAAGATCTTATCTTGATATATTATTTGATATTATCTCCTTCGATTTGGATTTATTTTGGTGCTTAAATATGAAAATTAATGTTTGTTTTATTTTAAGAGATAAAAAGTAGAACTTATTACTGGTGATAATCACAAATTTGGATGAAGTGAAGAGATCGCTAAAGTGGATAAGACTGATCACCTAAAGAGTTGAAGTTTAACTAGGAAACTTCTTTCTATCCATATCATGTAGGAATTTGAATTTAAATTTGTTTTAGATAGACATCTTTGCAAGGTAGAATTAGATTAGGATTAGATTAGGAAAACCTATAAAAGGGACGTTCCTGACAACAAAAAAAGTTATCTTCTTACTTTTCTCTCAATTCTTTATCTTTCTTTTATTTTTTATTGGAGCAAAAACCATGTTTGGCTAGACTAATTATTTTGATTCAAGGGGATTCAATATTATAGTTATAACTTTGTGAGGTTTTGTGTTCTAAACCTTTTATTCATGTTTTAATTCAAGTATTTCTTGTTTTGAGTTCTCATATTTCATGAACGATTAATATTGATTAATCTGACAATTTAATTTAATATTTATTATTCTATCACTATCAATAAATTCAATGATCCGTAATTTCATGAAAGATTAGTACAAGTAGCAAATATGTTATTTATGAAATTGCATATTTAACTTATGATAAACAAGAAAAGTAAGTTTAATAACTATAGTTATCTTGATTATTTAATTTAGGGTTTAGTCTTTTTCACTAAGCTTATTGTTATCATTTATTTGATATCGAATGCTATCACACCCAATCAATGGATAGTAAGTTTTGATTTGAATGCTGGGTTTGAACCAATTAATTTAGCAAAATTTTGAGACTTATTATGGTATCCTAATATGTTTGACTAACTGTTTGAATTTGAAAATATTCTTTTTAAACCAATGATCAATGTTACAATTAGATAAGATCTTTCCCTTAAATCAGAGTTTGGTAATCTTAACTTTCTCATTTTTATATTCAGTTGATTTAATTTGATTTCTTATTAATTTTTAGTTAATCAGTTACTTAATCAAAAACTCCCTTTTTAATTTTATTACTTGAAATTAAGAAACTAGTGTTTAGTTCTCTAGGGATTTGACTTGGTTCCATGACTACTACAAGAAGTTTGAAAAATTAAAATTATTTTGGGGGCTTCGACAACCTGTTTAAAATTCTATATGGTCTTTTCCATAATCCTCTTTAATTCCTTATTAGTTAATTCCACTTGGCTTAGTTTAGGGATGATAAGGAGTAGTAACTTTACATGTAAAACCAAATCTTTTAAGCATTTTCTTAAAATTATAGTTATAGAAGTGTATACCTCTATCATTAATTATTACTCTAAGTATATCAAAGTTTGTAACTTTTTTCTAGGAATAGAATAACTACCCTAACATCATTAGTAGGTAAAGCTTAGGCTTATACCTACTTTAAGGCATAATCTATAGCAACTAGAATATATTTATTACTAAATGATACAGGAAACGAACCCACAAAATCAGTACTCTAAAATATTAAACACTTCATAAGCATCTTTAATAGATATATTACGTATCCATTAACAATTATGTTAGCACTCCATATGTCTATGGGCATCTTTAAATAATGTAAGTCCAATAAAAACCTACTTTCAAAACTTTTCTTATTGTTATGTTTACATGATAATGGCCTCAAGTTGGTTCTTTGTGGCATTGCTCTAAGATATTGATTGTCTCATGATATACTACATAGCTTTTGATTATCTAATATGTATAAACACAAAATAGGTATAGTACTCTTATACGCAATTCCTTAACTTAAAGAAGAATCTCTTTTTATATTGATGAGTCATCCCCTTTAGTAAAACCCAAACAACTAAGTAGTTAGTAAGGTCAGTAAAATAAGGTGTATTTAAGATACATCAAGCCCATATTGTTGCTCATTAGGAAAAGCGTAATTTATATCATCTTTCATATAATTCCTTATTATGAGGTTCTCAAGTTAAGAAAGGTAGTCTGTTGTTAGGTTTTTTGCCCCTTTCTTATCCTAAATCTCAATATCAAACTCTTACAATAATAAAATCTATCTAATTAGCCTTGGTTTAGCATAATTTTTCCTTAAAAGATATCGAAGTACTAAGTGGTTTAACATCATTTTTTTTCAAAAGATATCAAAGTACCAAGTGATTAATATAAACTATAACTTTAGACAAAATAAGGTATGAATGAAATTTATCAAACACAAAAACTACTACAAATAATTCCTTTCCAGTAGTTATTAATTCTCTTGAGCATCTGTTAAATTTTTTTCTTATGTAGCTTATAGGTTAAAAGTGTTTATCTTAAGATATTCAAACATTGCTCTAACTACAAAATCACTAGTATTAGACATTAATTTAAATGGTAAAGTCTGATTCGATGTTATTATGATTGAGGATTTAGTTAACTTTTCTTTTAAAATACTAAAATCATATAAGCACTCATCATCATAATCAAATGGTGCATCTTTCTCAAGTAATTTAGTAAGAGGTCTAGCAAACTTAGAATAATGACAAGTCTAACAATCATAAGTTTGATCGATGTGCTAAATGAAGATGTTACAAGAAATGCTTATTAATAAGAGTGAAAATAGCTTGAAAACTCTTGAAAAACTGAGAATGAGGATAAAAATAATAAATTCCATGCACATGAATTCCTTTACCAATCATCTTCTTGGTGATAACGTCCTAAAAGATAACTTTGTTAGGAGTAAATAAAATTTTACAGTTAAGAGAGGATGTAAATTTGTGAACAAAAAGCAACTGAAAGGAAAATAAGGGACATAAAGAACATAAGATTTTATAGCATTTGAGAGTAGTTTGATTTTTCCCTTACCTTTAATAAAAGCTCCTTCCCATTACCTAAAAAAATAAGTTAGATAAGGATTAAAGTCAAAAATATTATTTAGTAAAATATTATTTAGTTTATATGTTATATAGTTTATGGCATAAGAATCAATAAAATATAAATGAAGCAAATTACCAATGTCTATTGTAGTTGTAAAGGTAGTTATAGTACCTTGACTATTTTTAGGATTTATATTAGGTAAGAATCCAACAAATTTACTTGGAAGTGTAGCAGGTTCATCATATCCTTAGTTTATAACTCCATCTTGGGCACCTCCCTAACTGTGTTTTTCTTGTAAGTATCTAACAAAATCATTAAGCAATGCAATAGTATCAAAGGAAAAAGATTCAACATTATAAGTAGCCAAATGAGCCTTATGATTATTGACTCACTTTTTATCTTTTCCATTCTTATCCTTTATAAATTTAGGCTTCAATTCTAGATGAAGACTCCAAACACAATCCACATAATGTCTAGGGGAATTATATTGGTCACATATAAGATCCCAACGTTTGCCTTTATAAAGTTTCTTTTTATAAGTTTGACAAGAAAGATAAGCTTAAACATCTAAAGTATGAATTAACATCACAAGGCATAACATTTCAGCAAGCTTCTTTAAATTGAATTGTTGCACATACACTTTTAAGAATGGAAGTTCAATATTTATCAAAATATGACACCTTAAATCCTCAAAATCAAGACCTAGACTTACCAATAATTGGAAAATTGATCTTTTCAATTTGTTTTCATAAAAACAACTTGATCAATATAGTGGGGTGAATAAACCTCCATTCCATTCCATAAGTTTTTTAAACTGCCTAATAGACTAAAAAAAAGGTTTTCCATCTTAATAAAGGTTAGCAATGTCTTATTGAATCTTGAAAATTTATGCAGAGTTATTTAGGTTATCATACATGTCTCAAATAACTTCCTAAAGATACAAGGAAGAGTCACATCAGTAAGATTACATTCTATTGAATTTAGGATCTAAGACATAACCATTTGGTCTTTTGACATGTAGGTGTCATACTCTATTGAATTAGAACTAGGAGATTTTTACTAGCCATTGGTAAACCCTAATCTTGACCTTCCACTAATAGCAATAATGACTATTGTTAATCATAGAAAATAATTAAATTTGTTCAATACTATAAAAGTTATCTTTTGAGTGGTATTGACATCACCATCAACAATAACATTGGATGAGGAAACAACCACCTCTTTTGATGACTTAGTTATATACCAACTCTTTTTTTGGGTCATGGAAAAATAAATTTAGAAAATAAACACAAGAAAATAAGCAAAAACATTCCTCTAATAGCATGAAAAAATTAAGAAGAAAAGGACTTTTAGATGAGGAAATATGATTTACTCATATTGATCTTATATATAACACGTATATATAAGAGATTAGTACTCATGGTTCTATGATTATGACAATCATTCTAATTTAACCTAAATACATACATATGTGATTATCAAATCCTAAATTTTATGTACATAAATAATATGTATTTATCATAACTACACTACGAAACAAATAATTAGTTGCTAATGATACATATATTTTTAATTTTTTTCAATAGATTGCGATAGGTTTAAAGTCTATTTTTTTTTTCAATTTAACCTTAACTTGAAACTTAATCCCAAGTCAATTAACTTTGAATTGGATTAAACTAGACTGGGATCAAACCCTTTACCATCCTTAATAAAGAAAGGGTCCTTTTTACCTTGACATTATTGTTTACGGATTATTATGTGGATGAGAATTTGTAAGTCTTATCTAGTTCTGAACTTGTTATATTGCTATTGAAGCCGCCATTTAGCAAGCTTTAGAATGTCAATTTTCATTTGTCAAATAGTTGGATTTGACTTTAGAAGAACTCAATCATATAATTATCAAGATATACAACCAATGGTTTTGACTTAATATTTGTTTTTGGTTGCTCAAGAGATCAATAAAAGACTCCATGAATAAACTAGAGTACGAATATATAAAATAACAAAATATTGTCATTACAACTTATTACCGTAATGGTTGTTTGATTGATGAAAATATAATATCATTCTTGATAGGACAGATGCTATAATATCTCCAAGGCTTGCAGTCCATAATTATAACCTAGATGATCCTTATGTCTGTGAATTAGTTTATCCTTTTAGCCTGCCCCCTAAGGGTGGTCAAGTTGGTGAAGTGGGGGCATGGGGCCAAAAGGTCCTGTGTTCGAATCCCCTACCTAAAATCTCTTAATCGAGCTTGTCGTATAGGACTTGCCTACTGTGGAGTACCTGATTGGCGTGATTTGTAGGCTATTGCATCAATCCAGAAGTTTACCCAGTACGCATCTAAAGGATAGTAGCTGCGGGTTCTTCTGTTCCCAAAAAAAAATATATCCTTTTACCACAGGACTAGGTGAGTTTATCCATTTAGCAAACGACCAAAGTGAACATACTAGTTTTATGATAGAACTAAAGGGTTGCATTCAATTAAGTGAAAGATCTTTGAAGTGTTCTTTAATTTTTATCTCCTCTTACCATGTTTTGGTTTCTAATTTCTTAGTCATTACGTAATAGCATTTTAATTATCATTTAACAAGGAAAAAATATTTAAGAGATTCATTTAACACTGGATATATGAATTATGTACGTTTCCTTTGTTATTTCTCTACTAGGAGTACATTGCTAAAATCTCAAAGAACTTATGATGTCTTGTGGTGCGAATCTAAAACTTCGAAGCTAGAGTAAGTGCTTCTAATGCTGGTACAAGGGGTGACATAAGAAAAATATAAAACATAAAGTAATTATATGGTTTATATTTTTACTACAAGATTGTCATGCTCTAACTTCTCACAAAAAAATAAAAATCAACCTTGATGTGTTTAGATCTATTGGGAAATACAAGATTTATAGTTATATAAGTAACAGATTAAGTTATCACATAAAAGAAGAGTTGGTTGAGCAAGAGAGGCACCAAGCTCTCGAAGTAGTTGCTGAATCTAAATAATTTCTATTGTAGTTGTAACTAGGGCTTGATATTCTGCTTCAACGGACGATTTAGCTACCACATGTTGCTTTTTTTATGACCAATTGACTAGACTTCCAACAAAAAATATGCAATAACTATAAGTAAACCTATAGTTATCAGGATCCTCGACCCAATCGACATCAGAATAGGCAACTATAGAGTGATGGGATGATTTTTTGAAAATATAAATCATAAAGAGTAGTGCCTTTGAGATATCGAAGAATCCTTTTGACAGCATGTCAATGAAAAATAATGGGAGTGCATTCATTGACAAACTCGATTCATCGTAAAAGAGAGCTCAGTTTGAGTAATAGTAGAGTATTGTAGGGCCCCAATTATACTATGATAAACCCTTAGATCATGAAATGCTTGTCTAGAAGATAATAATCATGTACTAGCTTTGGCTAAGTTAAAATAGGTTGAGCACCTTCTATTTGAACATGCTCAAGGAGATCTTTAGTATGTATCATGAATAACTTGGAGTTCTTCTATATTTATCCTCCTTAATAAGGAGGAGACCTAACAAAGTATCTATAAAGATAAGGTCATTTAATTTGTAAATATTAATGGATGCTATGAATGTTTTATACCTTGGGTCTAAGCCATCTATAATGTGTTGAAAAAATGCTAGTTCTAAAACTGTAAATCCAACAATAGCTAGTCCATCTATGCACTCAGTTTTCTTTAAGCAATGATAATCATAGCGCCTTGTTAGAGAGTAGTTAGTGCTTTATAGAGACGTATAATTCTAGCTCGATTTTGAGACTTAAAAGTGGTCTCAAGCTTAGCCCACACTTATCGAGAAGTCTCTAATCTAGCCACCAAAGGAAGTACCTTCTTTGTTATGACTCCTTTTAGCCATATGTATGCTAAACTCTCTTTCTTCATCCATGATGTGTAGATAGGATTAATAGTAGGTTGTTGATTCTATGTTAGCTCGATAAGATACTTCGTAGGAGCAGCTGATCCTTCTGTAATAACATCACCTAACATAGGATTAATAGTAGGTTATTGAGTCTGTGTTAACTAGGTAAGATACATTGCAGGAGTAATTGCTCCTTTTGTAATAACATCACTAATTCATAGGCTACAAGTGCTTGTTTTGCTACACGAGCCGAAGTATAGCAATTTTCCATTATAAGTTTGATAGAGATGATTGGGATTATGTCTTAAGTGTTTGAGTTAGACAACATATTAAGCAGCTATTTCTAATTAAATTGGTTTCACACAATAACTTAAACTTTTGTGATGAAACAATCACTTAACACTGATACCATAACAAAACTGATATTATTTTGATATCACGTTTTATTTTGTCTTGAGTTGATTTTCACTATAACTTCAAAATGTAGTTACAAGTACATCAAAAATTATGAGATTATATTACATCCATAAAATATGACTTCTTAGAAACGCTACAAGATACAAATACAGTTAGTAAACTAAGGATAAGAGCTTATCTCTTCTGTTTAAAAATGTCAGGAAATATATTCCTATATTTGAAATTTCTTAACTTTAAAATTTTTTAAAATAGTTTTGTAATTTTTAATTTTTTTAAAAAAACTCACCTTAAACTTTTTTTAAAAATTAATGGTGAAACATATGTGACACAAACATTACATGTTGATTAATCAAATGCTATTAGTATGGCTACTCATCTCAACTCTTGAATTCAATCTAAACTAATTAAATTCAATTCAAACCAATAATATAAGCAAATTACACTAAATTATCAATTTAAGTTGAAATTAATTGGTTTCAAACTAAAAATTTTCTAATTTTAAAATTCTCGAAATTTTATTAATTTTAAATTTTTAAGAAAAACTCATCTTAAGCTTTTGTTGAAAAATAATGGTGAAACATCACATGTCGATTAATCATATGCTATTGATATGACGACCTAACTCAACTCCTAAATTTGATTGAAATTAATTAAATTAGGATGAAATCAGTACTTTAAGATAATTATAATAAATAATTAATTTAAGTCAAGTTTAATTAATTCAATCAGAATTTGAAAATGGAGTTGGGTAGTTTTATCAACACCATTTAATTGGTTTATGAGTAATATTTACATCACTTCTATTTTCTTATTATTTTAATAAAAATAAACTAAAAGATTTTTGAAAAAAATAAAAAATTTAAAAAATATGAGATTTTTAATTTATTTAAATTATAAGAAAGCCACAACTGTTTTATCCTAAATTTTAGTTATACCAAAATAAAAATCTAATAAGGATTTATAATATATGTTAATAATAATAGTAGATATTATTGAAATTATGATTAATTACATTTAGATTTCGATGTTAGTCTATTGCATCTTCTATCACGTGGTTTATGAAAAACTTTTTAAGTATCTTATCTACATTAGAGGTATTGAAGTTAAATTTTCATAAAAATCCTCCAATTATTTTCAAGAGTTAAGGTTAGTTCATTATAAGGGAGAGGCTCCGATAATTATCTACGTCAAAATTATTATTTTATTTTAATTTATTAATTTATTTGAAATATACGTTTGATAAATTACTATAAATACCAAAAATATTGCTGCAGTCAAAAAATTAATGTGTGTGTGAATTCCTCTCTTAATAAAGAGTAGAGAAAATGTTTACAATTGAACATTACCTCATCACATGTATTAAAATTATATATATATATATATATATATAATTAGAGCATTAAAATCATTTTATCGGTTATAATTCAATCTCAAGTCGAACTTGGTTATTAAGGATAAAGTAAGTGCATGCCTTGCACGATCTCAACTCGACCCGAGATCTGCAGTTGGATTCGGGTAAGGTCTACAGCGAGACTGAGCACCTGTTTGGTTGAGCTTTTGGAGGGTAAAAAAGTACTTTTTTTCACCGCAAAAGCTATTTTGAAGAAAATTGAGTGTTTGGTCGTAAAATTCAAAAGCACTTTTTAAATAGAAATGGCTTTTTTGG
>JANZXR010000005.1:9830828-9844128 GCA_027575705.1 Erythroxylum echinodendron | reverse complement strand
AATAAAGTATAGTTAAAAATTAAAATTAATAAAAGTGCTTTTTATTTTTATGTTGCCAAACAGTCTACTGTATGAAGCTCTTTCAAAAAAGCTGTTTTTTTAATTGACAATCAAACAGTCAATTGGCTTATTAGAAAAGCTCTTCTCAGAAAAGCTCTACTGAAATAAGCTCATCCAAACAGGACGGAAGCAGGAAAGACTTTTCTCCTTTAGTTTTCCAAACCTGAGCTTTGGACGTAAAACCTCAGCTTCGGACCACCATAAAATCTGGTGTTCAAGCTCCACGTTGTCCCTACATAAATCGCGTCCTTCCCTTCTCAGCAATTTTAAAAACAAAACTCTATAATAAAAAGGAAAAATTGAAATTGAAAAGGCAACAGAATCTCTTGTAAATCTAGTTGATTTGATCAGTATTGTTCAAAATCGGTCCGTCTTATTTATTGTAATATAGGGGTTGGGGTTCTTTTGTCAATTTTAGAGAAAATGGATGAGTAATTACCATCGTTGTTCTTAGTCATACCACTACCCGACTGAACTCAAGATTCCAAATTTAGGACCGCTGATCCAGTCTAAGGTTTGATACTTTAGAGGTTAGTTTGCATTTTTTCTAAGGTTTGATACTTTAGAGGTTAGTTTGCATTTTTTTCTTGTTAATGTACTTTGGAATTTGATTATTTGCTTTTGTTTAAGGAGTTCTATGTCATTGTTCTGTTGTTTCCTTATTTCAGATGTCTTTTCCTGTGACTGTCTGTTGAATTTATTATAACTGGAATGTGGGTTTGATGGGTTAATTTGCTCTCTTTTGTATTTATTTAATTACGTTGATTAAAGGTCTTTGCTTTGAGTTTTCAGTTCGGTCGGGGTCAGTTCGATTTTTTGAACTGTAACCATGGCGACGAGTAATTGGGAAGCTGATAAAATGTATGTATAATTTCCCTTGAAAGTTATTGGTGGCTACTTCTTATTAGTTGATCTATGTGTTTATTGATTTCCCACCGTAGGGGTTTTTGTAACTTTTGCTGGTAATGATCCATATCGTAGGCTTGATGTTTATATATATGACTATTTGGTGAAGAAGAAGCTCCATGCCACCGCAAAGTCATTCATGACTGAAGGAAAAGTTTCCCCGGACCCAGTAGGTAATGATAATAATTGTGAATATTTATATTTTTCTAAATTTAGAGTAATGGAATGTGCAAGTTTGGGGTGACAATGGGTTGCTTTGAATGATATGTTGCAAATGAATGTTTATAGCTTGGTTTCAATTGGCTACCACTTCAAAACTGTGCCAAAAGGGTTCGTTTTTTCAACTAACTTCTGGCTGTATATGCAGCAATTGATGCCCCTGGAGGGTTTCTTTTCGAATGGTGGTCTGTCTTCTGGGACATTTTTATTGCACGGACAAATGAGAAACATTCAGAGGCTGCTGCAGCGTATATGGAGGTGACCATAGATTTCTAATTAGAACTGTAGTAGTGCTATCTGATTGTGCCCAATGTTGTTGCGTTCTTTATGTACAGGCACAACAAGTAAAAGCAAAAGAACAACAACAGTTGCAAATGCAGCAGTTGCAACTAATGCGTCAAGCTCAGTTACAACGGGGAGGTGCAAACACTCCACCTCTTGGTGGGCCTGTAAATTCTTTAAACTCTGATGGAATGTTGGGGCAATCAAATGCTAGTGCAATGGCAGCAAAAATATATGAGGAACGTATGAAACATCCTAATCCAGTGGATTCTGATACATCTCAACCTCTTCTTGATGCAAGGATGGCCCTCCTAAAATCAGCTACAAACCATCCTGGGTAATTTCAGATGTAACGTTTAGTAGAACATCTACATAATTCTTGAATGTTGACTTTTTCGTACTACCACAGCCAGTTGGTCCAAGGAAATCCTGGAAGTGTGACTGCTGCATTGCAGCAGATGCAGGTACAAACTGAAAGCACAACATAACACTTCAACACATTTTACTTCAAGTGCTTCAACATCTTGGATGCTCTTTAGTTGCCTTCTTAGTTGGAGTGATTTATTGATTTGTTTCTCAACTTTCAGGATGTGAAAGGTGATGTTAGCTCCGGTGCTCGGAGATCCTTACCTATGGCACCTTCAACTTATGGACCTGGGATGATACAGTCCAGACCTGGAATAGGAAATGCAGGTAGGTTTACCTCGTTGTGAACCGTAAATAGGATTTTAAGATGCAGATACTTATGTGCACCTTTATCTTGTTAAATAATTATCGATATTGTGTATCAAAGTTCTGAACAGCAGACTTTTTAGAGAAAGTTACTAAATGAGGTGAAAAAGGATGAGAATCTCTTCTTTCCTTACTATCCAATGCAATGCCTACTCTCCAATTAACAGTTCACTCCTATTTATCTCTAGTTTGCACTCTTTGATCTAGCCTCTTGCCTTGGAACTTCTTGTTGAGCCAAAGGGATTCACTGCACTGGATTCTTTTGTCAAAAGTGGGTGAAAGAGAGAGGATTTACCCTTGGCTTGTTGCATTTCAGCAATTTGGAGATGGAAATGATGTTGGGTGCTGCTTTTCTCTGTGTGTGTGTGTGTGTGTGTGTGTGTGTGAGAGAGAGAGAGAGAGAGAGAGAGCTTGATGATTTTTGGAATGGAAAAGAAGGTCAATCTCTGCATGTTCTATTTGAGCTGCATATCTTGCAAATTCCAAAATTTTTCATCTTATGTTCTTCCTTCTAAGAATGGGTTGCGTTTCCATATTTTTTCACTGGCTGAGGCTTTGGGAGAGTAGAGGAGTCAAGCTAGATTTTAAGAACTATATTCCCAAGAAAGAACATTCAGTGCATGTGTTGTTATTATTTCTATATGATACAAAAAATCAGGTGAGCATCTACCCCAGCTGCATTGGCATGATTTTAATCATTGAGCATTTATAGCTTCTAGATAATGGGAAAAATAGCTGCCAAAATTATTCTTGTTGGTTGGCCTGCCCTACAAAAGTAAAACCTTTTGGAGTAGTTTGGTTCCTGAGTTTTTCCAACTCAATGATTTTCTTATTCATTTATGTTCCTTTATCATTCAGGATTGAACCCTGGGGTCAGTGACCTTCCTTTAAAGGGGTGGCCATTAACTGTAAGTTCATTGTGGAGCTATTTTTGCCAAGGGAACCATTCAAATTATCAAATTAGTTATTACAACAAACCGTATTCTCTACGATACAGGGGCTTGAGCAGATTCGACCAAGTTTGGGTGGACAAGTTCAAAGACCTCTTCTGCATGGTGCAAGCCAGTTTCAGCTTTTGCCTCAGCAACAACAACAGCTTTTGGCACAGGTTCAGGCGCAAAGTAATCATGCTACTTTACCATCACATGGAGATATAGATCCACGAAAACTTGTTGGATTACCTCGAGCCACTTTACACGGTAAAGATGGCCAAGCAAGTGTTAATGATGGTTCTATCGGTTCTCCAATGCAATCAACTTCATCTAAGGTAAGCTTTTATTCCTGTTACCAGTGTAATAGCCTTAAGGATATCTATATCAGATTCTTTGATGTTCTAGTAAGAACAATGAATTGCTTTGTGCTGAATGTATCTTAAAGCAGATAAATGTGCCACAGATGCAATCATCCTCTCAACAACAAGATCCTCTGCAGCCACAGCAAGCGCAGCAGGTTTTTCATTTTGATCTGACATCATAGTATCAATTTTTTTCTTGGGTTTGAGTTTAAAGATATTTGAACTTTACATGCTTGAGAAACAAGAATCAATTTGGGGTTCAAAAATTAATCATTGACACTTGTATGTGATGTCTCAGAATAATCGAAAGAGGAAAGGCCCTTCATCTTCTGGAGCTGCTAATAGTACTGGCACAGGAAACACAGTAGGTCCTTCGCCTAATTCTCAACCATCAACTCCATCAACTCATACTCATGGTGATGGAATTGCAACGGGAAATCTGCAGCATGCTAATAGCACATCAAAAGGCTTGATGATTTATAATAATGATGGTACAGGAACTCTTGCATCATCTACAAACCAGCTGGTATGTAGTCATTTTAAATTTTTGACCTGAAAATGGAAGTGTTTAAGAAATATTTGGTAGCTACATTACTTTTCTAGCTTGGAAGTTTTTATGACTTGCAAAGTGCATTTGCCATTCTAGATATTAATTGTCATTATAAGTCAAGTACAAAAATTTCTTGATATTCTATCATCTAGCAAGATCAAGCATCATGCAATTTTTATGATTTCTTTGTGCATGTAGGTCTTCACTGATGTTAGTTAGCCTAACAATGCTAGTACATAATCATATTGAGTTGCGTGTGTCTCTACTGTCTGCAGTTAGCAGAGTCATTAATGTTCGAAAGAATTGATTGTCCACTTAATCTGATACTACTTTCTTGATTATAAGTGGGCATTGGGCTCTTATCTGCATATCAGGTTGTATTACTATTTTGTGCTTGTCATGAATAGTCCATTGGAGTTACTATGCAAATTTGAGATTTTAGGACACAATTATTGCCTATCCCTAATTTTGTTTCTCATGCAGGAGGACATTGATCACTTTGCAGACTTTGCCTCCTTGGATGATAATGTGGAGTCATTTCTTTCACCAGATGATGGAGATGGAAGAGATTTGTTTGGCACATTGAAGAAGGGCACTTCTGAACATGTTCCAGAATCTTCAAAGGGTTAGCTACATTTTTATTTGCTTGCATCTTTGCTTGACTATGTTAACCAGAAGAATGAGTATGTTCTGGTAATCTCAGGCTTGTCATTTAATGAAGTTGGTTCCTTGCGGAAAAGCAATGGCAAAGTTGTTTGCTGTCATTTCTCTACTGATGGAAAGTTGTTAGCCAGTGCTGGGCATGACAAAAAGGTATTGCGTTCTACCCCAATATCCAAGTTGGTTATTAGATCATCTCTTGCTATTTCTGCATTTTAGTTTAATCGCAGGGATCCTAATTGAATGATGTATCCTTTTATGTGGAAAATGCAAGAAGCTTATCAGATCCACTCATAAACATTGTTCATAATCACATAATTATTCTCTTCTTTTAAATTCCTCCGATTTGACTTCTTATGATCATACACTTATAATAACCATCATGCTTTTCAACGGAGGTGCATGGAATGATTTTGAATAATGCTCAGGCTTTTCTGTGAATTTATATAGCTGATCTCCTGTAACTGGATCAAGCAGATTTACCCTTACAGTAGGTCCTACCTTTTGTAGCTCTACCTCCTCTTTTGCTACCATCATGAGGACCCTTTTTTTTTGTTTTTCTCTTTTGTTGTTGAACACTTCTTGTCAAAGTTAGGCAACCTTTTCTCCAAAACTCCTGATGTGCTGTTATATTGAGGAAATATAAACCATCTTCCCAAAAAACTTGACAGATATACCAGCAAATTATTTTCGAGTATATTTCATGCAATTGTCCTTTAAGATTGGATAGGACAAACTTCCAGAACATGGCAAAAAGGAGGGTGACAGTTTAGGATTCATCTATTAAAACTTGATGATTTGATTGCATATTTTCCCTTGTAAACTTTCAAGGATGATTATGGTTGTTATAAACAACTATAAGACCTAGGAACAAATGTGTCATTGATAGCAGTGATGTGGATACTAATGTTTTTGTGTCAATAGGTTGTGTTTTGGAACATGGAAACTCTGCAAAGTGAATGCACTCAGGAAGAACACACCCACATAATTACTGATGTCCGTTTCAGACCAAATTCAACTCAGCTAGCAACGTCTTCATTTGATACGAGCGTGCGACTATGGGATGGCGCAGATGTAAATTTCTTCCACCTTTGTTTTCTTCTATGGTGTTAGTTACTATTTGTGATTGGCTAAATTTTTTCAGGATTTTTATGATAACATCAGTTTGCATTTTTTTGTTTTTGCTGACTTCATGTTGATGAGCATATTTAGTCTGTTCTTTGAAAGATCTAAAGAATTTGGTTTCGGTTACCTATGTTTATTTGTTTGAAGAGTTCCAGAACAAGATGTATTTCTTTATGTATCTAAGTTTTTAATTTAACTACCGCTAGTTGTCCCGTATACTATAGGCAACTAATGAAGCTCATATTTTGCAGCCAAGATTTTCTGTGAAATTATTTAAAGGTCATACGTCTCATGTGATGTCCCTTGATTTCCACCCTAAGAAGCATGAGCTGTTCTGCTCCTCTGACAGTAACAACGAGATCCGCTTCTGGAATATCACACAATATTCTTCCACTCGCATATCCAAGGCCAGCTTTAAATCTTCTTTTGCTATTGTTAACTTATTTTATTGAAGTTATAACGTAAGTTCTCGCCTGCTCTGACTCTCACTTATATTGAGGAGCAGGGAGGTAATGTTCAGGTTAGATTTCAACCAAGAATTGGACACCTTCTAGCTGCAGCATCAGAGAATGTTGTGTCCATATTTGATGTTGAGACTGACAATCGGACACATACATTACAGGTACTAGTCTTCAGTTTACAAGAAGTCAATAGAAAACACATCTACTGCTTCTCCCCTTGGTATATGGTTTATTTCAAAGTTCTGACACCTTGGAATGCTTAGGGCCACTCCACTGAGGTGCACTCAGTTTGTTGGGACGTAAATGGAGATTACTTGGCATCTGTTAGTCAGGAGTCTGTCAAAGTGTGGTCATTGGCCTCTGGAGAGTGCATTCATGAACTCAATTCAAGTGGGAACAAGTTTCATTCCTGTGCCTTTCATCCAAGCTACTCTACTCTCTTGGTTATTGGAGGCTACCAGGTACTTTACTTTTTCAACTTGTGATATGCTTGTTTGTGTTATAAGCTCTTGTTGGATTTTTATGTCCTTTATAGATGAGAGCATATCCCCGTGTTTGGTGCGCAAATACTCTTTTGTGTCTATGAAGTTGGATGGATAGGATGATTCATATTTAAGTGAAGTCACTTCCAACTTAACCATCTTGTTTCGCTCTAGTGGCTTCAATTCAAAGATTTTTATTGTCCAAGTTGTAGGAAACTAAAATATTCCGTTTACCTTTAAGGAATGCGCAATGGATATTTCTTTCTGGAAATATTTTTGATGTCATTTATTCTAAAAGTGTTTTATTTGTTTTAGTTTATAACTGTTATAGTGGCTAATGTCATCTACTTTGTAAACTATCATTCTCGTCCAGTCATTGGAACTGTGGAACATGGCTGAGAACAAATGTATGACCATGACGGCTCATGACGGCGTTATATCAGCTCTGGCACAATCACCAGTTACTGGGATGGTTGCTTCTGCAAGTCATGACAAGACTGTGAAGATATGGAAGTAAACCTGTCATTTGGTGCCGCAAAATCCATGAATATCAAGTATGTGTAGTCTATATATAGGCTTAGAACTATGATCCTGGAGCAGAAAGTAGGAAATAACGTACGATTGTCTCTTCAATTCCATTATTTATCTTTACTGCATAAAAGGGTTTGAGGTTCCTTGCAGTGGGGTTCTTGCATTTCTTGAACCTGAAAACTACAATCTGGACAGAAACATGTTTGATGGTTGCTAAAATGTTTGTTAAGAGGTTTTCACACAATATTATTGGTCATAAATTGGCACTTGATTTCAGAGATTTCCAGTAAAACGTTTCATTATGTAGGGCTTCCTCGTCCCTTGAGTGAACAATGGATTAGTTAGATATTCAAAGACTCATTTAATGTATGAGTTCGTGGAACTCTTATGATTCCCCATTTGATATCATTTTCATTTTTCGCAAAGAAATACAAATACGCTTTTAGACCTATTCTCACATTACCTGCGAGATTATTCAGGAATTGGGATTTTGGGAGTCCGATTGATAATAGTATGCTAGATTTTTAAAGGCAGTCAAACTGTACGAACTTGGAGTTGCGCGTGGAGCAACGATTCAGTGGTGGTTATTGTAGACAAGAAAATAAATGTTGAGAGCGATAATTATGAAATAATGGGACTGCACTTTCCACTTGGCCACTTCAAAAAGGGTATCCAATGTTTTTTCTCGTCATATCGTCCAGCGAGATAATGTCACGAATGATACTTATGGTTGGTGTTTCTTCATTTCGCTTTTACTTTTTAGATTATTGCTGAATTGTTTATTTTCTCTTAACTTTACATCAAAAGACTACGAAGAGAATTTATTCTCTATTAATTGAAGAGTTTAGAAATGTAACATTAAAATAATTTATGACATGATTAGCTAAGTACTTTATTCTATATTATATAATATTAATTTTTGCATTAATTAACTGAGCGTGACTTATTATTCGTTAATTATATATATATAACATATCAAGAAATTGAGGTTGAAGAAAAAATGCATTTAATTTCTCACGAGAATATATAAATCCATCCATTTCCCAAGTCCCAACCCTACTCTGCCCTACACCGACGCCTTTATTCTGATTTCTTCATCACTCTCCATTCCTCTCCTGGCAAACACACACTTTGCTCTGCTCTCTCCTTCTCTCTACCCCTCCCTTGTCTCTCTACGTTGTTCGCCGTAACAAACAACTGCCTAAACCACCTTTGTTCTTCTCCCGAAGCCTTCTCTTATCACTTTTCTTTCTTACTCTCACTCCATGAGATATATAGAGATACGAGATAGTTGAAAGGTCGACAAAATGGGTAAGTACATGAAGAAGGCCAAAACGGCAGGTGAAGTCGCCGTAATGGACCTCTCCCTCGGCGTCCGTACACGAGCCAAGACTCTCGCCCTCCAACGCCAAGCTCACCTCAACACTTCCCCCGTCTCTGCCGGTTACCTCCAGCTCCGGAGCCGCCGCCTCGAGAAACTCCCTATCCTCTTGCATGATTCCAATTGCCAAGGTTACGCACTCAACAACAACAATCAACAATCTAGCCCTGACCCTATTCGCAAACCTTTCGCTGATTCTGGACAAAAGGAGGATGATGGCGGAACAAATAAAGGAGAGTTGATTCCAGAATATGCCAGCCAGAAGGCTGAGAGCAACGATTTGGGTGTTGAAGCTTCTTTTGGGGAGAATGTTTTGGAGATTGAAGGTAGAGATAGGTGGGTTTTCCTCCCTTTTGTTAATACCCAAAACTGATTTTTCAACTCTTTGGATGCTTTTGCTTTTGATTTTTAAATTTTACGCCTTTTTCTTTTTCTGTCTTAGCAATTTGGGGATGTGAATTTGATTATGGTTGTAATGATTTTGGTATTTGTTCTGCTTCCTTTTGTATTCATTTTTAAAATCATTTTCCGTATTATAGCGTCTTCTCGTGAATTAAGCTTCTTAGGCATTTGTTTCCAGCTATGAATTTTAAGTCCAATTTGCAGTGAAATCGTACTACGTTTTCAGCCTATATTCGTTTATTATGTTTCTCTGATACTCCGAAGTATATATTTCCACCACTTGTTTTGTCAATTTTTTATTTTTCTGATCTCCGAAATTTTCGCTGTACTGTTTCCTGACTTTGTGTGTAAGAACTGGATATTACTTTATTTTTAATCCTAATTTATGTTGAGTTGGCGACTTGGTGATTTAACTGAACAGTATTTGTGCTATTAAAGTGTTTGTTGAACCTTTTAATCTTCTTTAACTTCCATATCTGAGCGGGCTATAACATTCATGGGACATCTTAGCGTTTAACATGAGTAATCTATAAAGTTAGTTATCTAATTGTCTGATCATACGTGTTACTACATTGCCTTTGCTTTGAACTTGATCATCGTCACCCATTTCTATAACTTGAGTGGTTTTTGATGCAAGCTTCACGGCTTTAGCATGTCCATGATGTGTCTTTATCTTTCAATATTAAAAGGGGATGACATTCCGCTATGTTTAATTAAACAATCAAATCTCTTTTAGCTTTTTACATTAATTTGTTCCTTTCTTTAATTTTTAAAGTTACGTCGTACTCAGCATAATTGTAGAAGTACTGATATTGTACCCTAGGAAGTTATGTTGCTCACAGAAATTTGTTAATTAGAATTGGTTTGGCTAGCATCCATGTGATTGCAAAGTTAATGTGCTAATATTTACAAGTCATTAATCTTTTTGTCTTCGAACACTTCACTTGCATTGAAATCTTGAGGTAACATCTCTTCTTCTTGTCTGATTTACTGGTTTTGGTAATTTCTTCTCTGGTCACATGATAAGGATGGATATAGAATGGAAAAGACAAAAGATGAATAATCTTATCACGTAACACTAAAAACCTTTTGGTTAAAGGCTAGTATCACAGGGGAGAGAGATTTTACATCCCCGTGCATACTGATTACTGAGATCAACTTGTAGATCTTTGCAATGTTCTTTAGCAGTTGTAAAGTATTCGTGACTAAAAAAGCCTGCATCTTCTTGTGGTGTCTTCAATGTCTCTGCTTTAAGTCTTTTCAAGTGCTTTGCTGTTTATGGTCGATAGGTTACTGTTACCTTCGCAGAAATTTATGTGATTTGTCTGCCATTTAGCATGATTTAAGATAGTGGGCTAGGCGGTAAAAATAACAGTACATCTCTAAGATGTTTTTTTGAGGAGTAATCTTTTCGATTCTGTTTGCCATTATCCCCTTTTTCATGTTAATGCCATTTGCATGAGATTAATTGTTATTTACGGCTTTGGTGCAGTCAATAAGATGGTCAACCAGTCCAAACACGCATTATTTATGTCTCTATGGATTTTTCAGTTATATTGCGACTCGTCTTATGTCATTTTCTTTTTTTCTTGTTACAGGAGCACAAGGGAATCCACTCCTTGCAGTTTGATAAGGGATCCAGAAACCATAAGAACCCCTGGTTCCACTACTAGGCCTTCCAGTTCAACTGAAGCTAGCAGGAGAATACTGAACTCAACGCATGGCCACGTTCCTACATCTCGTGAAATGAATGAATTCTTTGCTGAAGCTGAAGAAGGGCTTCGGAAACAATTTATTGAGAAGTATAGCTACTTCTACTTATAGAGCTTCTTTTCAAGAATCTTCTTATTTTCCAACTGCAAAGCCTACCTTTTGTATCTTACAGCTAACACAAAAAAAAAAAAAATTGCTACTAATTACAGGTACAACTTTGACCCCCTTAAAGACAAGCCAATGCCCGGTCGATACAAATGGGAGAAATTGGACCCGTAGAAGACAAAAGTCTTTTTTCAGTCAGAACCCTTCTCCTGCAAGCTCAACTGATCTTTGAGCTTAGGAGTTTTGAAATAGCAGGAAATATTTGTTTACTTGTAATGGTGATGGTTTTATTTCCGTTTTCCATCGCCCTTTATGATAATTGTAAAGAAGTAGGATTATGGAAAATGTGTAGACTAATGGTCTGTAACATACCAGGGGTGAGTTACACATCAAAATACAAATCAAAAGTCCTTTGTCTAACAGATCATCAGAAAGAGGGGAAGAGAAGTAGAAACAGGGTGTAGGGGTAGGGTTTTGTCTTTGTTAGGTCAGTCTAGATGGTACAGGAATTAGTAGATTGTACTGTATTTTTCTTTCCCTTTGTCTATACTTGTACTGATGGAAACTTTAAAGCAAGTTGAAATAAATTAATGACCCCTTTGTTTTTTCCCCCCTCCAGTTTGTCGTCTTTTCCTCCATCGTCTTCCGTTTCTTTGCATGCATAGTTAGCTTAATGGAGTCATCAATCTCCACTAATGCATGCCCATCATTGGTCCGAGACAAAAACATTGTTCTCAACTGACGAGTGGCAGATTGGTTGGTTGGATCGTGGATGGTGGCAATTGCAATGTGGGGTGGGGTAGCTGTCTTGGTGGTAAATGTCACAGGAGAATCTTGTCTTCTCCACTATCCTTTCCACATTTGCAGTTTCTTGCCTGGATGAGGGTGAATAGAACAGGTTGACACTAGAGAGTGGAACAAAGAATCTGTTCCCTGCGAGTTACCTGCCTATTCATTATTCACTAGGACTATATCGTGCCAAATTATGCAACGTTGGATATGCTTGGAGGATCCTCCGAAGATTCCAATGATCATGCCTCAAGCGGCTTATAGAATTGCTTTGCCCCGTTGATAGTATCACGGATTCGGACTTCTATCAAACCGAACAACACTTGTTATACCAAATCAGCTTTACTGCAGAACGTGACAATAGGGATGGATGGCAAATGGAGCTTCGGATCACGGGGTTCGTCATTCCGTGCCTACTTGTTTATGACCTTAATAAGATAAACATAAAATAATAGTAACAGGTGATTTGGCATACAATTTTTTATTTTTACCGAGGTAAGAATTATTGGAAAAGTTTTAGTTACTTTATTTTTTTAATTAAGATCGATAACCATTACCTGAAAAGAAGACTTCAGTGGTAGGCGCAGAGAACGAAGACAGGCTAGTCGGACAGAGGAGTTGTCTGAATTAAGTGCGGAGTGTGAATTATAGACGGTCTTGTCAAGGCTAAAATGATAAGATGCCTTGATTAAAATGCTAAGGTGGTTGATTATAATGGGAGGTCGGTGGTACTGTTTGTTTTAAATGTTAATGATGTTGGCAGAAACTTAAAAAGAGAATCTTCAATTTTCAATGAGCCTTTCTCTTGCTTTTGAGTTATAGCAAAACTTTCAACTGCGCATTTATTGCTTATTTTACCAATAAATGAATTTAACCAAGAAACTACCTCTTCCTTATATGTATATACTAAAGATGAAGGGGATGGACAATCACAGAATTCATCTCGTTCGTTCGTTTAATCTGACGGTCATTACCCCCTGTCTATATGTCATATGCATTTTTTTCTCCGTTTTTTTCTGTCTCATTTCTCATATTTCATTTCTCTCTTTTCTCTCTCTCTCTGTATATGTCAAGATTACATCCCTCTTTCATTTCTCTCTCATTTCTCTTTTCTTTTCTCTTTTCTCTTAGCATCACAGGTGGGTAACGGGGGCTTTGTTTATAGCATGCCTCTGCCTACAGTTGAGTAACAAGGGCGATTTTATTTCAGTAGTAAGGTCTTTTTTTTTATGTCAAGGTTATATCTCTCTTTCATTTCTCTCTCATTTCTCTTTTCTCTTAGCATCCTGCATATCTCACGGAGAGTTTTTATTATTATGTCTATGTCTATAGCATGCCTCTGCCTACAGTTGGGTAAGGGCGGCGATTTTGTTTATCTCACACCCAGTTTTTATTATTGTGTCTATGTGTGCAGCTAGGTAACGGCAGCTTTGTTTATAGCATGGATAACTGTCTTCGCCATTTGCGTTTTAGTTTCAGCGGTAAGCTCCTTCTTCAGTAAAGGTATGCTTTTGTATTCTCTTTTTTTTGGCCTTATTTGCTTCGACTTTCGTCGACTTTTTATTATGTGTACAGGTCGGTAACGACGGCGGTTTTATTCTAGTGATA
>JANZXR010000005.1:9786400-9820669 GCA_027575705.1 Erythroxylum echinodendron | reverse complement strand
ATAACAAGTTTAGATACTAAACAGCCTGAGAGCACCACCCCAAGTGGACACCTTGGTTAGCTTCTATTTGGGAGGCTAAACCTTCATTACAAAAGGCCATTGAAGCTTTCCATGACAACAACATGGAGTGGAAATATCATATCTTTGGGGACCTTAACAGGAAACTGAGGAGGAACCTCGCAAGACTCGAAAGTATCCAAAACTCCCTATCACGCAACCCCCCACAAGAATTTGGGCTCTTGAAGAGCAACTCCGACTGGAATTGGAGCATCTCCTAACCCATCAAGAAGAATTCAGACAAAAAGACAAACGGTACACATGGTTAACTGTCGAGGACAAAAATTCTGCCTCTTTCCACAAAACACACAGACCCAAAAAGCAAGAGTCAAGATCAAGGCCCTGCGACTGCAAACAGGTGACTGGTCCACTGACAAAAAACACATTCAACAGGACATCACAGCCTACTTCAGAGATTTTTAGGCAGCAGAATCTCCCCAACCCCCTGTACCAAGCCGCGCTATGATAAATTATAAGGCCCGAGGTCTCTGCCCCCTATTGACAATTCCATTAAACAAATGCTTGCAGGGGATATCTCTATACAGGAAATACAGCAAGCTCTCACGACAATGCATCCTAAGAAAGCCCCAGGACCTGATGGCCTCACTGCTGCCTTTTACCAAAATAGTTGGTACTCAGTGCACAAGCAGCCCACTCAGATGATCCAAGCTGCCTTCCGCACAAGTGCTTTCCCCCACTCGCTCAACACAGGTATGATTGCTTTAATCCTAAAGACAAAGGACCCAGAGAGGATCACACAATTCAGACCAATCACCTTAATCAACACTTGCGTCAAAATCACTACAAAGGTGCTTGCTAACAGGCTAAAATAGGTACTCCCTTCTTTAATACATCTAAACCAATCCAGTTTCTTGCAGGGACGGAGCATCATCAAGAGTATTTTAACAGCTCAAGAAGGCCTTCATACCATGCACAACACCAAAGGTAAACATGGCTGGTTCATTATTAAACTAGACCTGGAAAAAGCTTTTGACAAGGTCAAATGCTCCTTTATACAAGATACACTGAGGGATGCTCACCTTCCTAAAAACTTCATAACCATAATTATGAACTACAAAAGTAATTTGGGAAGCCACATTGGGTCGTGCTTTTAAATCAGGTCGCGTGGTGCTACAAGGGGATTCACTTTCCCCCTATCTGTTCATTATATGCATGAATCGGCTCTCCCAAGCCATAGACATGAGTGTCCAACACAACCAGTGGTTACCTCTCCTCTTTAGGAGATGGAAAACCCCCCTCTCTCACCTGCTGTTTGCTGATGATATTCTCCTGTTTTCCAAAGCTACCTTATCATAAGCACAAAATATAGCCAGCCTTCTAGTCGATTTTTTGTTCCATTCAGGCCAACAAATCAATTGATCAAAGTCCAATATCTTCTTTTCTCCCAATGTCCCCTAGCATAATATCTGTGACATAAGCTCCCACCTTCAGATGGACACTGTCACTGACCTAGGAATTTATTTAGGGGCTCCATTCATCCATAGTCAGGTCACTCACCAGACCCACAAAGCCACTGTTGAGAAAGTCAAGAAACGAGTCCTTAATTGGAATCCAACGCAAATATCCCTCCCAGGAAGATTGACTTTATGCAAATCAGTCCTGGGAGCAATCCCCTCTTTCTTGATGCAGTCTACTTCCTTATTAAAGCAATCTTGTCGAGAATTGGACACATGCTGTAGGAAATTCTTGTGGGGAGGCAACACTAATGACAAAAAGGCATCCCCCGTAAATTGGCATGATGTTTGCCAGCCCAAGGACAGAGGTGGACTAGGCTTCAGAAAAACCAACGATCATAATGCAGCTTTGCTACTCAAACTAGCTTGGGATTTGCTCCAGCCAGAGGAAAAACTATGGAAGGACATATTCATGGCCAAATACAATCTCACACCTAAGGATTTGCTCCAACCCCTACCCCGCAAGACCTCTACACACACTTACAAGAAATTAGCTAAGGTCTGGGACTTGCTACATAGAGGGATTAAGTGGAGTCTACGGGATGGGAAAACTATCCTATTCTGGAAACACCACTGGCTACATCGTGACTTTTTCCTCAAAGACTGGGCAACACAGACACTCTCAAATGCAGAACTTGAGTGCACAACCCTATGTTACTTGACTCCCACAGGACAGTGGGATATCCCTCTACTACAGGGGAAGCTGCCGACACATATCATACACATGCTCCTAGCTACGCCGCCCCCACTGGAGGACCTGGGCCACGACAGACCAACCTGGAAGTGGACTGCCAATGGCATTTTTAACACAGGCTCAGCATATCAAATGCTATGTTCAAGCACCTGGAACCTACCAGAGTTACATTGGAGGGGTCTGTAGAAAATGAACATCTCCGAGCGAGTCAAAACAATCCTTTGGACGATGCTAAAAGGAGCTCTCTGGACCAACAGTTGGAGGTTCAACATCAGCCTCAGCAATATCGAGTAATGCCCTCAATGCCTGCATCCGAAAACACCTCTTCATTTATTTAGAGATTGTCCCCGAGCGACACAATTATAGACAACAACCAGTCCCTCTCTTCCAGATTCATTCTGGACAATGACATCCTTCAAACATTGGATACTTACTAATCTAGGATTTACCTTTTTGCAGGAGGATCACCCATAGCCTATATGGTTTACAATCACATGCTGGAATCTTTGGACAGTGCGGAACGAGCAAGTCTTCCAGCAAAAAGACATACCATCGATCGCCCTGTAAAATAGAATAAAAGCTCTAGTTCAGGAAAATCAACGGGCTTTTACCATCATACGTGCACAAACAATGCACGCACAATTATCTGGCCTCGTCTCGAGTGCAGACGAAGACGCCGAACCTAGCTTTGACCACCATCGACTAACAACGGATGGAACAGTCACCCGATCTACACGAACGGCGACATATGGCGGCTTTTTAACCGACCTAGATGGCCACTGGCTACTGGGTTTTTCACAACATCTGAGCATTTGCTCCCCACTGGACGCCGAACTGTGGGGGATATCACAAGGATTGGCTATCGCAGCAGCTCACGGCCTAACATCGATAACGGCCCAATCCGATTGCAAGGCGGCCATCACTCTTCTACAATCCAAGGTGGTACCTCACGCTGCTCCTTCCTTAATCTTACAGATCAAAGCGCAAGCCCGGAGCTTCCACCACGTCGATTTCCAATTCATCCGCAGGGAACGTAATGAGGTTGCCGATCTACTTACCAAGCAAGGCTTTCTCCTCCACCCAAGGGAGATGCAAGTATATCAATCCCTCCCGATCTTTCTCTCAATGACCAGCGACGTAGCACGATGACCAGAAACCCTTTGTCCACAGCATGGCATTGGGCGCGCAGAGCATAGGGCTGGTTGCAGCGAAGGACCCGCCGGGTTACAGTCCCATAGCTTGGGAACTGGCGAAAATGCATACCCCAATAGTCACTTCTACCCTCCGTAATTCAGGGCTAGAATTTTCTTTTTAATTCCTTTCTGGCCTTTGCACCCTCCCACGTATATAAAAATAAAAGAGAGAGAGAGATCGACCAGTTTAAAATTATTTGGGGAATCGATAGTTCAAATATGTAAAGCTAATTAATGACTTTATATTCGTGAAATTAAATAATAATTTGGCAAACATGAATATTGATTTCTATTAATTAGAGAAAACATTGTCCTCATTTCTTTATCTTAAATTTTCTATTTAGAATCGCAGTATTCAGGCTATTGTCTCGGTTATAGCTTCATGTAAAACTAAACATATTTGGGTTTTCTTTTTGTCAACCCATCACACTGTCCGGCTTCACTGTCCCAACCTTTTGGTGTTGCAAGATTAACTATCTTGCATAAACATGAATATGATAAGAACTATATGTAGGTATAACGAAAGTTCAAAGTGGCAAATGTGAATGCTACTTTTGTCGCTGATTTGGTTGATGCATATGATTTTTATTTCTTCAAACCATCTGATGTGGCTCACGGTCGTCTTTATTTTTCCATTTGATATTTGCAATCCTTCTCGACATATACTGCTATTTCATAAGACCATACTCTGATTCTTGTTAACATAGAAATGCAAAAAGCAGATAGTTGATTCAGTGGAGTTGGGGATACATTAATGTATTAGGGATCAGATATAGGTTGATAGAATGCATAATGGTTTGACTGAATGTTGATTGCAGCATACTAGGCTCAATTCTTTTGGCTGTAAGTTTTTCCATAGTTTTCTACACAATAAAATCATTTTTCTTTTTTTACCCAGAAATAAACTTGCTTTTATTTATAGAAGTGCATGAGCACTTTAAATTGTGTTTTTCGGTATAAATTTCTACTCTATGCACAGTATTACTGAGCAGTATTTACTATTTTACCAGGTCTTAATTTTGAATATCCTATTCCAGAATTTGTAAACCATATTGCTTAAGTTTCACGACCCTGTCAAACATGCTCTTTTGGGGTTTAATATTTACCTTATGGTTTATATTTCAGGTTCTTGCTAGAAAGTTACTTTTCTGTGGCAAGTGCACTTGTGGGCATGTTGAAACCTTGGAGGATGAGCATGTTCATGACACTATTAGTAATATGGGGGCTTGTAAAGGAAGGTATCCTGGGAAAGCCAACAAATACAATTCCAGCTAAATATGTCTAAGTCTACCCAACCATGTTGATTGCGCTACTCTGCGCCTTCTCATCTGTAAAGTATAATGTGAAGAAAGTGGTGAGAGGTGCCCTTGCCCGACCCATTTTAAAGCCTTTAGAAAGCTCTTCAAAATCTAAGCTCAAATGAGTTCCAACAGGGACTCGCAACTACATTCGTGTTTCTTTCAAATGTCTTGTGTTTGAAGCAATATTAAAGATTGTTTCATAATTGTCGATTGATACATATTTCATCTTTTGATAATGATTCTAACAATAATCATGAATATAATGAAGAGATTGAAGAAGAAATTTTGCATATGGTTCAAATTGGAGTAGCACTAACCATAGACCATTATATTAAACATTATATTAAAAAATCATGTAGAATATTCCCTTACATTGGATGGATGTTTGTAATGAAGATGCTTAATGGCCATAGAGATAGATGTCATCAACAATTTAGAATGAAAAAGGATATTTTTATCAAATTATGTAAATTATTGAATAAGTCATGTGGATTAAAGAAATGTACAGAAGTAACAATAAAAGAGGCATAGTTTATTAAGTATTTAACTATTTACTCAACTTGAATATTTATTTTGGGATTATAATATTATTTAGCTTTTTTATATGTTTTAATATTTATTTTTGATATTAGTTTTATTTCCTACAAGAAAATGAGACATCTCTTTAAATAATTTCCTATAAGATGGAAGTGAATTTGTGAAACAATTGTAAAGTAAATGTAAACTCATTCCATTCATGAAAGACCTAATAATGGTTTAATTATTTCAAATCAAATGCCAAATAGTCTACTGTATGAAGCTCTTTCAAAAAAATTATTTTTTTAATTGACTACCAACTAGTCAATTAACTTCTTAGAAAAGCTCTTCTCAGAAAAGCTCTACTCACAAAAGTTCTACTGACAAAAGTTTTACTGAAATAAGCCCATTCAAATAGGCACTCAGTCAAATGAGTTAGACTAATTGGTACATGTCTATTTATAAGTATAATTATTTTTGTTAAATATAGTGTGACCATAAATTCTTAATTAAATATATATAAATATATTTTTCAACATTATGTAAATTCACATGCCAATTTAAGGAAAAAGATGCAGATTAAAATCATGTCAGGTCGTTGTGCTATTCTATATAAAGTTATGTCATATTTGAAGATTCGTTACTTTTATACTCGACTATGGGTTTACTTTTATCACAAAAATTGCCATTGAATATTAGGTAAATGTGCGTATTAAGAAAATCTATAACTTAAAAAATTACAATTTTTTTTACTAATGATATTAGTAAACCAAGCTTGACTGAAATTATGGAAAATAAAAAATATGAGAGATGACAATTTCTGTTGTAGTTCACGTGACACCAAAAATAAAAGAAGAAAATTTATCAATATTTAAATATCATATATTTTGTATTTCATTTCTAGTGTATGCAATTAATATAAAATAAAATTTGACATTCAAATTACTTTATAAGACATCCTAAGATGTAATCTATTCTGTTGCACAGAAATTAAATTTAAAATTATGTTGAACAATAGATAGGTATACAGACCATAAGTTTGTTTTTGATACTAGCTTCTTCTTTTCTTTTTTTCCTTTTTTTTAATGATTGTTGGCTTTGTTGTTTTTTCTTTTTGGTAATCTATCTGATTTTTTGTTTTTATGATTAGAAGTACTTGTAAGCAAAAAAGACCAAATAGTATTAATTATAAAGAGTTTTTTATTTAATTTTAGATATATTTAAAATTCTTTATATACAATAAAAAGAAGAAAGCTCAAAAGTTATCATAAAAACATATCATCATTCTAAAATTATCATAAAAACATATATATGTGTGTAAACATAACATGATGATATTTGTTTATACTTATAAGATATCTATTAATAAATTAATTTATTATGAATATTTTAATAGACATACCCTATATCTATTATATTAGAAATTTTATATTATGAAAATTATGAAATAAATATATTTAGTATATTTATTTAAAATTATGAAAAGATAATAATAGAAAATTATGAAATAAATATACGTAGTATATAATGTTATATGCCCTTACATGAACTTAGAGTTCATCGGTGTACGAAATCTTGGAGATTTTTGACATATAAGCTTCTAAGTGTGTAAAATTGAGTCCATTGGATGAGTACGACTATGGTGGTTGAATTAAATGTGTTCTAATGCCTTAGAGGTGGTTAGACATGATTTATAGACTTATTGGACACTTAGAAAGCTTAATTAGAAAAGTTGATGTACAAAAGGGTTTATTGGCAAAATTGTTAAAAGTGGAAGGACTTATTTGTAAGTTTTCAATTCTTGGAGGACCAATTTGTAATTTTATAAAGTTAAGGAGCTTAATTATAATTTTCAAAAGTGCGAGAACGAAAATGAAAAAAAAAGTTTTAGTCATTATTACATTTTGGGCTTAATTACAAATTTAGGAAAAGTTCGAAGGGTATTATGTAATTTCATATAACCTAAGAGTAAAAGGATAATTTTACCAAATTTTCTTCAAATCAAAAATCTAGACTTTTCTTATGCGTGACCGTGGACTTCATTTTTTAGACTTAAACCATCTTGTTTTAATTGAAAGAGAGAGGAAGAAATGAGAAGAGAGGAAAAAGAGGGAGTTTTGACCATCCCAAAAATTCACCATTTTCTTATTTTTCAATCTAAACCAAGTGGTTCTAAGCTAATTCAGGGTAAAGGAACTCAAATATACGATTAGATTTGAGAAATTCTCAAAGGATTTGAAGATATCACTAAAGGAAGGTTTAGGTGAATTTTGTCTCATCTCTCTCTACATTAAGATTTTGAGTTTGGTGTTAAGATATGTTGTTCTTCATACTTGAATATGCATGAAACATGGTTTAGAAGAATGAAATGTGTCATGGAGATGGCTTTTTAATTCAAAACCGAAATGACCCCCCTTTTTGGTGAAAGTTTGTGAATTTTTGAATAACTTTTGGAATTGATGATTTAAATGAATTCTATGATACATGTATAATGTGAATTGATAATGAAGAATGAAGAAGATGGATATTGGTTAAGGTTGGGTCGAAATGAGGGAAAAGAAGTAGATTTAGGTAATGAGTGGTGTAACTGATAGATGTAGCTTAAATGAAGGGAATTGAATTGAATGGAGTAGTGGAATGTATCATTAATGGGAATTGTTATTATATGACATGACAAGAGCATTAAGTATCATAATAAAGTCTTGAAAGTGTGACTTGAAAGTTAAGCACTTTAAGTGTTTGATAAAATGCCTAAGTGAACTTGGCTTAGGAGTTAAAGCTTTTAATGGTGTGTATTGGAAAGAAGCTTTCATGTATACTTAGAGTAAACTTGAATTTTTGCTTAGATTAATGAGTAGTGTCCTAATGTGTTTGGATTCAAATGTGCATAATTATGCTTTGAAATGTGTAAGTATTGGATCAAAGGCATTAAACGCCTTAGAAAATGCAAAAGTTTGTGTTTTATACACTTTGGTGGTGGTTTATACATATGGGATACATGTTTAAGAAGTAATTTCATCGTATGTCTTTTTATGCATAAAGGCTCGAGAACTGTGAATCAAGGAGCTTGTACTGAGGACTGTTGAAATTAAGAGAGTGTATTCCTTATTTTGAGGTGAGTTGAGGAAATCATACTTCTCAAATAGAATTTAAACATCCTAAGACGTGCTGAATGAATATATGTGAATTTTGAACCTAGGCAATGTAGAGTAGAATTGAACTTCGAATGGATGCCAACATGCCTATGTATTTAAGAAACAATATTTTTTTGAATAACATTTTGCACTTAGAGTGCAAAAGATGACTTTTATTGCATGAAATAATGATTTGAAATTTACATATGCATGATCGAGTCATATTTGCCGTGTATATGTGTCCTTTTTAGCTTCGAGCCATGACAAGGTTTCATTTCATCAGTTAGACCGATAAATAAAGGAATAGTGCCTTATTTAATTTTATACTTAAAATTTGAATATGATTTGTCTTGTGATTGGTGAGGTAATGATTGGCCAATCGTATGCTAGGCATAACTGATTAAGTGACCCCTGTACCCTTGACGATGGTATATAGAAGTCGAGTCCCCATATTGACATCTTTCTATGGGGCTTGTGGGTGATTCCACAACTAGGGTCTGGAAACCGACGAGGTCATCACTTAAGTTCAGATGCTCTTGTCGATTGTAGTCCAGACTCACCACGGATGAATGTCGAGCCAACATTTAGAATTGGTAGGTGTGCACATTAGTTTGGCCGACTAGTGTTGACACATATGATTGCTTTGGCTTACCTTCATATTTGTTTTCTAATGAGATTTGATTTATAAATGTTATATTTTTTTATGCTTTTGCGTACCAAAACTGGAGTCTATGTTCACCGGATGAATGATTAATAGGTTAGGCCTATATGGTTCTTAACTAGTATACGTTGACTCATAGGCTACTCCTAGGTGATTTTACGTGATTTATGTTCACTTTGTAGGTTATTTATACCGTCTGGGCATGTATCGACTTCTATTCGTGATATTTGTTTTTCCTGCTCACTGAGTACATAATGTACTCACCCCCTTTGCTTTTCAACCTTGCAGGTTAATTTAGTGAGCTTGAAGCTTTGTGAGGATTGTGCTGTCTTTTGATGTTTTCGGGACATTACTGTGCGTAGGTAGTCTCTATTTTGTATTTTTGTTTCATAGTGTCTCATGAACCATTTTCTTTGGGTTAGTTATGTGAATATGCTTCATAATTTCATAAATTTGACTCTAGAATGATTTATCATTGTAAATGACCTTATGTATGAAATTTTTGAACTGTTGCTGAGATTGCTTTTGAGTGGACTCCAAAATCCAGAAGTTGTGGTTGAGTTTTCATGTTAATATAGAAGTCTGTTTCAAAGTGATTTACAGGTGTTGCAATTAAGCTTTGGGATTTTCAAAATACAGTCATTATTCTGCCCAATTCTTATTTATTTATTTTTGTTTGAAAGAATGTACAGTTATCCCTGCATAGTCAAGTTAAGTGGTACCGTGAGGTATCCTTAGCTCGGGTATGTGGCGGTTGTCATGTGCTCGATATAGTTCCGGGTCTATTTGCGATATATGTTTTTCCTGCTCACTGAGTACATAATGTACTCACCCTTTTTTGCTTTACAACCATGTAGGTTATTTTAGTGAGCTTGAAGCTCTGAGTAGCTTGTGGGGTGTTTTGATAGTTTCGTAATGATTGGCCAATTGTGCGCTAGGCACAATTGATTAAGCAACCCCTGTACCCTTGACACAGGTACATAGAAGTCGAGTTCCCGTATTGACACATTTTTAATGGGCTTACCAATGATTCCACACATAGGGTCTGGACATCGACGAGGTCATCATATAGGATCATGACGCTCTTGTCGACTGTAGTTCGGATTCACCACAGATGAATGTCGAGCCAATGCCGAGAATTAGTGGGTATGAATATTAGTTTGTTCGATTAGTGATGACACACATGATTGCTTTGGCTTACCCTGATATTTGTTTTCTGACGAGATTTGATTTACATATGTTATGTTTTTTTATGCTTTTGCATACTGAAAGTGGAATCTACGTTCACCAGATGAATGATTGATAGGTGTATATTAGGATATGTTTTTTATAGGTAATTAGCACATGTTTTCTTGCATAATGGTTGCTTATCGCTCTAGTTTAGGATGTAGTTTGCATGTTTTCATTAAGTTTGATTTCCATTATGTTCTTGTGCGTTGGATGCTAATTGAGGGTAAGAATTGCTTATTTTTGTGTAGGAGAGGATAGGAAAAAAATTGGAGGATGAACAAGAGAGTATAGAAGAAAAGACAGGAGGAGTACATCTGGGACCAATTCCTACGTTCATGGGAATTAGAAAAATTCCCATAGACGTGGGAAATCATGACAGAATGTTTCTGCCTGTAATTCCCATGCTTATGGGAACCATGCAGATTTCCACGGACGTGGGAATTGAAACCCGAAATAATATGTGAGGCTTCATTAAACGTAGGGGTTTTTGGACTATGAAAAGGGAAGGAAGCCTTCATCTTCAATGGGGGAAGACACCTACCTGTAGAAAGACCATCCTTGGGTGAAGAACACATGTTTGGAGCATCAAGGAAGGATTGAAAACAAGGATCATCATCAAGATTGGGCAAAATAACACATCAACACTGAAATTCCAGATTTTGGAAAAAAAGAGAAGGAGTTTTCTTATTCACTTTCTATCATTTTAATCTCTTCCTTTCTTTGTAAATATGGATTATTTGAATGTTGATAGTGTTGTCGAGACTATGTTTGGATAATTTCATACTAGGGATTGCTTTTTTATTATTTTGTCAAAACTTATGTTTTATTGAATTGAATGAAGTGTCTTTGATAATTGTTATTCTTAATTGTCATCTTGCAACAAATCGAGAGAGTGAGTAAGATGAAAATCATGTAGGATTGTACAATGAGAGTTGGCCACTTGTAGACTGGCAATTATTATGTCAATTGAATAATTAGAAGAGAGATCTCAATTAGTCAATTGATCATCCATAGGATATCGTAATTACTAGTTGAATCGATAGAGTCATTGGGTAGGTTGAGAGATCGTTCAATTGATTCTCGTCAATTCAATTAGGGAAAAATAGTTACACCTTGAGAGAGGGTAATTAGTACATTTGGAAATCTATGGTGAGACACAATTCAATCAATAAAACATTAGGGAGATAGAATAAGGAAAAAGTAATATTTAGCATTTAGATCCTTGAATTCAGATTTTCTGTAATTGCGATATTGTCCATTGTTTACATTAGTCTTTTAATTTTAATTTTATAGATTAATTACATTAAATAATTTTATTTCTTAAGCAAAGTATTTTCCAAATTAAGCGGTGTTTGGGCATCAATCCCTATGGGATCGATATCCGCTCTTTCTAACGACAAGTCACGGCTTGTTCACTTGTGATTTTTGAGCATAAAACAAATAGATAGGTTTTACAATCTATTAATAATTTTTTGGTGCTATTACTGGGGATTGATTATTGAGCATCATGTTTAATTTAAATTACTTTGATTTAAGAGTTTTTGATACTTTTCCTTGTGTATTTGCAGGTGCATGAACATAAGGAACACACAAAGATCGTCAGAATTTGGTAACGCATTAAGACATCTTAGAATGAGAAATGAGACATCTGAAGAGATAGATGTCGAGAAGAAATAGAAAGAAGGATAATGGAAGACAATTATTATAGGGAGCAAGGAACTTTTGCAAATTATAATAAGCCACAGTATGGTTGGGGAAGTATCGATTCTTATCGGGAAAGGTACACTACAGGATGGCAGAACCACCCAGATTTCTATTGGTCCAATAATGCAAGTACTCACATGGGAGACCAAGACCTATTTGAAATTCAGCAAGATCTAATTAGAGCTATGGAGAGTAAGTTGGACAAGTTTATGGGGATGTTTGGTTCCAAACTAACAGATATGGAAGAGAACCAGAAGAGGATGTTTTCCAGCCAAGAGGTAAGTCAAAAGAGAATGGAAAGGAAATTCGATCAAGTTTTCGAAAATCATGCCGCTTCTATTCACAACCTGGAGATTCAAGTAAGACAACTTTCCCTTGAATTTTGTAAGAGAATTGTGGAAGACTCTCTGAGAAATATGGAACTATATCAACGAGAGCATTATGAGGCTACCATACTTAGAAATAGGGATGAATAAGAAGAACTAGTGAAAGACCATGCTGAACCTTACCTTATAGAAGACCAAGAAATCAAAAAAGAGGACGAAGAAAAGGATGGAAACCCCTCATACTGTCTGCCAGATCTTAGTACACCATTTTGAACATCGAAAAATCTTGGATAGATGTCCCTGAAAGAACCTTATCCTTTGGATTGAAGATGATGAAGAGACATTCAACATGAATGATGTATTCAAGAATCTAATGGATAATAGCTCATTCAGGATAATTGATGTGTTCAAATCTTCTGAAGCAAAAACAGACAAACAACAACTGACAACAGACATCGAGTTTGAAGAAGTTATAAAAGTCTCTATTTGTGAGCAGAGGAGACGAAGGTGATTATGGAAGAAAGAGAGCAACTCACCTTTATACATGACACTGTTGGATTCAATGGAAGATTCAGGGAGTTTTGTTATTCCCTATTTTAATGACAGTTTATTGATGAAAAGGACATTGATGAAATTAATTGGTTATCTTAACTTTATTAATGTTGTCCTTATATTTATTTTGCAATTTGTAGCTTACTTATAGGCTACAAAATCGACGTTGAACAAAAAAAGTAGAAACAAGTCGCTTATAATTGATTCTGGATGAGTTTTCAAGGATAGAGAGTAGAGCTACAGACGTTAAAAGAAGTGCTGCATAGGAGGCAACCCATAAAATTCTACTCTCTTTTTATTGTCTTTGTCGATTTGTTTATTTGATTTCTTTACTTATGATCATATTTGAATTGAGTGTGATTGATGTTCAATTTGGTTTTTATTTGAATTTCAAACATGTTTCTTTTTGAAATCCTTGATGATGATATTAATTTGATGTGTTTGTAGGTTTTGGGATTATGGAGAATACATATAAGCTTGGAAGAAGGTTTGAAATTATGAGGATCACCAATTCCCAAATTCGATTCCCACGAGCGTGGCAAGTCTCTCTAGAAAGTTTCTAGAGGGAAAACCCATGTCTATCGGTATTATGGTGATTCCCACGAACATGGGAATGATGGTGATTCCTCTCCAGAAAGTTTCTGGAGATGAATCCCACGCTCGTGGGAATTGTGGGAATTCCCATAAGCATGGTAATCCCATCCCTCTTGCTTGTAGGCATATCATGTGCTTTGTGACGGCAATGGCATTTTATGTTAGCAATGGAATTGCACTTGAGTCACTTTGATAAATATTGCCATGAGATTATATCATGTTAGTTGGAATTAGATTGAATGCATGCTTAAACTCAAATTAGGTTGCTTAAGTAGAAAGTGAACCATATAGAGTGATGAAAAGTAATTAGTTACATAAGCTTAGTCACAAATTGATATTTGAATAATGAGATAGTGTAGAGATGCATAATGAGTTTTTGTTCGAGGTAAAGTGAGGATTGAGCCATGTGACTCTATCTATAGTCATTTCATTTCATTTTTAAGTGTACTTCCTTAGGTTACTACCTTCAGAACTTGCTTTGAATCGGTTTGATTCTACTGGATGCATGCTTCATAGAGATGATCTAGTCCCTTTTTGTGTTAACCCTTAGCTTAAATGACCTACCTGTTATTATCCCTTGCTACTCCCGTTGAGCCTTAACCTTTTGTTTGTGAAAACACACAAAATTTTAAAACTTCAAACCCCATTATCTGACTCTTTTCACAAGCTTAGTAGAGTATTAAGTAAAACATTAGTTGGGATTGAGTGAAATTTTTATCGAGACAAGTTGAGCATACTTCTATCTGTGGACTACATTGTCTAGAGTGCTAGTTTTGATTCATAGTTCTTCCGTGTAGCAAGAAAAAGAGAGAAAAATGAAAAAATATGAAATATGAAAAATGAAAAAAGAAAAGAAAAGAAAAAGGAAGAACAAGTGAGTAGCATCAATAAGTGCAGAATATTAGTTGTATTGGTATATCTTGGAGTATGTTTTGATTATCCCAATTTTATCCGCTTCTTACTTTATTAATGTTTGTGCTTAACCCTCTTTTCCTCTCTTTTGACCCACCTTAACCTTTACCACATTATAACCATAAATAAGTCTTTTTGATCTATTTATGCATGCAATCATTGTAGAGGATAATTGGTGTATTAGCAAGCCTATAGTAGTGTAGGTTCCTATAGAAAGTTTGAGTGAAACTTTAACCCTTAAACACTTAAGCGAAATAAGTGAAAACTGTGAGGAAAATTCATTTATGCATCTTGTCTTACCTTCGAGTGATCGTGCAAATTGTGAGTTTGCTTATGTACACCAATGAAAAAAGTGGTCATGATATGTGCATTAACTTGACATTTGAGTTGGCTTGAATTTGAGGGATTAACTTGACATTTAAGTTGGCATGAATTTGAGGGATTGTGTGTTTTGGTCTTTGCCAAAATGAAGTAGTTGGATTGATTGGTTGTATTTTTTTTGCTTGAGGACAAGCATAGATTCAAGTGTGGGAATGTTGATAGGCATGCATTAGGATATGTTTTTTATAAGTAATTAGCATATGTTTTCTTGTATAATGGTTGCTTATCGCTTTAGTTTAGGATGTAGTTTGCATATTTTAATTAAGTTTGATTTCCATTGTGTTCTTGTATGTTGTATAATGGTTGCTTATCGCTTTAGTTTAGGATGTAGTTTGCATATTTTAATTAAGTTTCATTTCCATTGTGTTCTTGTATGTTGGATGCTAATTGAGGGTAAGAATTGCTTATTTTTGTGTAGGAAAGGAGACGAAGCAAGTTGGAGGATGAACAAGAGAGTATAGAGGAGAAGACAAGAGGATTACATCTGGGACCAATTCCCATATTCGTGGGAATTATGCAAATTTCCACGAATGTGGGAAATCATGACAGAATGTTTCTGCCTGTAATTCCCACATTCTTGGGAAACATGCAGATTCCCACAGACGTTGGAATTGAAACCCGAAATAATATGCGAGGCTTCATTAAACCCAGGGTTTTTGGACTATAAAAAGGGAAGGAAGCCTTCATCTTCAAGGGAGGCAACACCTACCTATAGAAAGACCATCCTTGGGTAAAGAACACATGTTTGGAGCATCAAAGAATGATTGAAAACAAGGATCACCATCAAAACTGGGCAAAATAGCACATCAACACTGAAATTCCAGATTTTGGCAAAGAAGAGAAGGAGTTTTCTTATTCACTTCCTATCATTTTAATCTCTTCCTTTCTTTGTAAAGAAGGATTATTTGAATGTTGATAGTATTATGGAGACTATGTTAGGCTAATTTCATATTAGGAAATGCTTTTTCATTATTTTGTCAACACTCATGTTTTATTGAATTGAATGAAGTGTCTTTGATAATTGTTGTTCTTAATTGTCATCTTGTAACAAATCGAGAGAGTGAGTGAGATGAAAAACTTGCAGGATTGTACAATGAGATTTGGCTACCTATAGACTAGCAACCATTATATCAATTGAATAATTAGAAGAGAGATCTCAATTAGTCAATTGATTATCTATAGGATAGTGTAATTACTAGTTGAATCGTTAGAGTCATTGGGTAGATTGAGAGATTGTTCAATCGATTCCCGTCAATTCAATTAGGAACAAATAGTTTCACCTTGAGAGAGGGTAATTAGTACATTCGAAAATCTAGGGTGAGACACAATTCAATCAATAAAATATGAGGGAGACAGAATAAGGACAAAAGTATTCTCTAGTGTTTAGATCCTTAAATTTAGATTTTCTACAGTTACGGTATTATCCATTGTTTGCATTAATCTTTTAATTTTAATTTTCTAGATTAATTGCATTAAACAATTTTATTTCTTAAACAAAGTCTTTTCTAAATTAGGTGGTGTTGGGCATCAATTCCTGTAGGATCGATATCTACTCTTTCTAACTACAAGTCACGACTCGTTCACTTATAGTTTTTGAGTGTAAAACAATTAGATAGGTTTTACAATCCATCAACAATGATTAATAGGCTCCGTCAATATGGTTCTTAACTAGTATATGTTGAGTCATAGGCTATTCCTAGGTGATTTTACGTTATGTATGTTCACTTTGTAGTTTATTTATACCATTTGGATGTGTATCAAGTTCTATTCGCGATATATGTTTTTCCCGTGCACTAAGTACATAGTGTACTCATCCCCTCCGCTTTCCAACCATGCAGGTTAATTTAGTGAGCTTGAAGCTTTATGAGGATTGTGCTATCTTTTGATGTTTTAGAGACATTAATGTGCGTGGGAAGTCTCTATTTTGTACTTTTGTTGTATAGTGGCTCTTGAACTGCTTTCTTTGGGTTGGTTATGTGAATATGCTTCATAATTTTATAAATTTGACTCTAGACTATTTTATCATTATAAATGACCTTATGTATGAAACTTTTGTATTGTTGCTGAGATTGCTCTTGAGTGGAATCAAAAGTTCAGAATTTGTGGTTGAGTTTTAATGTGAATATAGAAGTGTGTTTCAAAGTGATCTACAGGTGTTGCAATTAAGTTCTGGGATTTTTAAAATACAATCATTAAGCTGCCTGATTTTTATTTATTTATTTTTATTTAAAAGAATGTACAGTTAGCCTTGCATAGTTGAGTTAAGTGGTACCGTGAGCTATCCTTAGCTCGGGCATGCGCTAGTTGTCATGTGCCCGATATAGTTCCGGGTCTATTCACCATATATGATTTTCCTGCTTACTGAGTACATAGTGTACTCACCCCCTTCCGCTTTCCAACCATGTAGGTTAATTTAGTGAGCCTGAAGCTCTGAGTGGCTCGTGGGGTCTTTTGACATTTTAAGTAACAATTCGACAATTGTGGGCTAGGCACAACTGATTAAACGACCCCTGTACCCCTGATGCTAGCAAATAGAAGTTGAGTCCCCGTATTGACCACTTTCTTTGGGGCTCGCGGGTGATTTCACACCTAGGGTCTGGACACCGACGAGGTCATCACCTAGGGTTATGACGTTCTTGTCGACTGTAGTTTGGACTCACTACAGATAAATGTTGAGCCAACACCGAGAATTGGTGGGTGTGCACATTAGTTCAGCTAACTAGTGTTGACACATATGATTGCTTTGGCTTACCCTGATATTTGTTTTCTGACGAGATTTGATTTATACATGTTATGTTTTTTTATGCTTTTGCGTACCGAAACTGAAACCTTTGTTTACCAGATAAATGATTAATAGGTTAGGCCTATATGATTCTTAACTACTATACGTTGAGTCATAGGCTATTCTTAGGTTATTTATACTGTTTGGATATATATCGAGTTTTATTCGTGACATATGTTTTTCTTGCTCACTGAGTACTTAGTGTACTCACCCCTCCACTTTCCAACCATGCAGGTTAATTTAGTGTGCTTGAAGCTCTAAAAATAAAGTGAAAGAAAGAAAATGGTACCTGAATGATCTACAATATCTTTTTTTTCATTTGCTAGTCTCAATTTCTCTTAACTTTATACTAAATAGCAATAATAAATATGTATTCTCTTATTATATGCTAAAATATATCAAAGAGAATATTTGTGCTATTAAAACTTATATCCATTTATATTTCTTAAACTAGTCTCGAGATACTTGAGTATGTCAAGAGACATAAGATTAAGGTTAAATTGAATTTATGGATAATGAATTATAATATGCACAATATTGACAAAAGTCTTACAACTTTCACATATAGTGTAATAATGAAAAACAATATGTATGAATGAGAACAAAATGATGATCAATAATATAGATAAATAATTCTCTTGTAATACATAAAGAAGAAAGATATATCCGGAGCAAATATAAAATCATCTCTAACTAATAGTGACAAAGGAATTCTAAAAACTAAAATTATAGACATTTCTATCAAAAGCAATAAGGAGAAATCCTTTAGTCAGAGGATCAACCAATATATGGTCAGTCAAAAGGTGATCTACTGTAAAGTCACCTTTCTTTACAAAAATTGCCTAAAATTTATCATAACATAATCAATAAGACTAACAACTGAATAAATCATAGAAAGTTCAAAAATCAAATTTCCCATCCAAATTATCTATAAAACAAACTCGTAACATGTAACAAACCCTACATACATAGTCAAAGTGATTACAAGTGCCTACTTGATGCTTTTTCATACGGTGATATCATCTACTAATGCAAAGATATAATATGAAGTAAAATTTTTATCATTTAGACCTAGAAAACCAAAATGTGTGATATCGAATTTTTATCATCTTTTATGTTAAGATTCTTGGGCAATTAGTATTTAATCTCATGTAACATTGCCAAGTCATTTAATCCAAATAAGACATTATCTATATATAAAAGTATAAAAATGATCTTGCTCCCTCAACTATATAGTATAAGAATCTTTCAACTTTATTTTGTATAAAGTTAAGTGAGACTATTATCTTAATAAATTACATTTACTATTGACAGGAGACTTATTTTAATCCATATAATGATTTCCTTAATTTACAATTAGATGGATCTTTTCATCTTTCTAAAACCATTCAGTTGGTATCATATAGACCTCCTTATAAGGGTCTCTATTTAGTAATGTAGTTTTAACATTTATCTGATGTGGCTCTATACCATAATGAGCTACCATTGCCATAATCATTATAAATTCATCTTTGGAAGATATAGGAGAGAAAGTGACAATAAAATATATCCCCTCCCTTTGAGTGAAACCAAAGTAACCAAACTACCTTCAAATCACTCATCCTTATCTTGGGAGCCAACATGTTTATAGTTTTAAGGTAAATCAATAAGTTTCCATACTTGATTATACTTTAGGAATTACATTTCATCACTCATTTTATACCAACATAAATTTGTATGAGAAACAAAAGACTTCTAAAATGTTGATTGTATTAACAATATGTCCAATACCATATTAATTCTCATTAAGATAAGCAACACAATTAGATGAGTAAGTCTCTTCGCATCTATAGATCTTTCTCATTGAACTTGTTCAATATGATTATATTCTTCAAAAACCTTATTGTGTGTCTGGATTAGTTCCTAGATCCATATTAGAGTGGCACTAGGTACCAAATCCATTATTCCTAACTAAATGGGTAACGGATACCAAACTACAGTAGTATTTAACTTTATTATCGTTTATGATGTGAGAAGAACCAACGTTACTAGAGACATCATATTATAGACATTTAGCTATTTATATAGGACTTTGTTTATAATATATAAATAACTTTTGATAGCCTTATCCTAAAAGCAATCAAAAAGGTTTTTCCTCATTACATGCTCCACATCATATCTTTTAAGGTACAATTCTACCTTTCAATCATATCATTCTATTCAAGACTATCTCGCATAGTAAAATGAGTTACTATTCCATAAGTTTCTAAGTATCTAGAAAACAAAAGTTTTCATTATCAAATGTCCTATGTTTAATGTAATACTCACCTTTACAATTAGACCTTAAAATATTGAATGATTTTCCTAATTAGTTCTCAACTTTAGTTTTAAATATTTTACATTTATCAAGAACTTCAAACTTTTATTTAATTAAGACACATATCTATGAAAAGAATAATTACTAATAAAAATAAAATATATTTAGAATTACAGATAACAAATGAATAAGGAAAAAAATATAAGTATGAATAATTTCTAAAAATTTGAATTACATGTCGAACTATTTTATTTATTTTTGCTAACTTACCCATGAAGTAATTGATATATATCTCTAGATCATCAAAATTAAAAGTTGAAAGAATGTATTTCTTTATCAATCTTTTGACTCTTTCTTTAGAATTATGACCCATTTTTTTTTCCATAGCAAGAATTTTTTTCTATTTTAGATTTCCTTTATTAACAATCTTTTCAGTAATATATGCAGACGAGTAGATTTCATCGGTAGTTAAATGCTTTTTATACAAACCATAAGGTTAAAAACTATAACATGTTTTTTCATCAAAAGATAACTATACATTAAAGTTTTAAATTACAAAAAAAAATTGTCTTCTTTATCCAATATAGATATAGAGATAACATTCTATCTAAAATACTATATATAAAATATGTTGCATAAAACAAGTTTAAAACCACTATAAAGTTTAAATAAATAACTCTTAAAAAATATAAAGTTTAAATAAATAACTCTTAAGAAATATACATTCATTTCCTTATTATTGCTAATGTTCATTTTAGATTCATATTTAGTTAGTTATCTCTATTGTATAGATCAATGTATTATAAAGGCAACGCAACTAGAATTTCAACTCTCTAACCACAAAAATGTAATTTAGTTATAGTAATATTAGATATTTGAACAACGCAAGCTAATGAGTCATTGATATTTCATATTTTCCTTTCCCATCCTTAATGCAATCCTACTTTTTTAATCTTTATTTTTACAAAAGAAGCATCTTATATTCTTTATGTCATCCATAAGACATTTCACAACATTAGTCTCATCTCTTTTTCTTTAAGTAGAGGATTTTTAGGAACCTTACCTTTAGGCTTTCTGGGGTTGGCTTTAGGTTTTGGTTTGGAGGCTATAAAGGCAGCTTAAGTTGTGTTATTTAATTTTTCTTCTTTGAATACATAGCAAGTAATCAAGGGATTAATGACAATTTTATCAAATATAATATAAAACACAAATGGAAAAATAAATAATACATAAGGATAAGATCTTCGCATAAAAGCGATCCAAAAGACATATATAAACTCTTATTCTACCACCTATAGGTGTACATATCTCTAAAGAAATGATTGTTCCTAACCAAGTGCCTTTATATTCATAACATTTCGTAAAAGGCTTAAACTTGTAAGCTAAATAACCAAATGCAAGATCAAAAACATCCCCTAGCATGTAAGTAAAAGATTCAAAATAGAAACTTACTTAAAAATTAAAATTTATGCAACCAAAAAACTTGAAATTATATAAATTAATTGTAAGATTAATTTTACAATTTCTAAAAATTTTAGGTTTTTTGTCCTATAGTTTGTTAATGTCAGCTAAGCATAAGGGTTAGATGCACGGATGGTCTTTGCATTATTTAGAAGCATCACGAGCATATAGGTCATATGTCTAACATGCAACAACATGTACTGACCCTTATGATATGTGTCAAGTAGACTTTTTGAGACATAGTAAAATTGGAGTAAAATTAAAGTCTTTGTGCGACTGTCAAGTTTAAGTATCAAAACCTAAATCAAATTTCCTCGTAATCATCATCAACAAATAATTTTGTTTATTTATAAATACCTTATGACACTTATGCTTCGGTGTTTCACTCATACTCTTAATACACAAGTATTTTCAACTAGTCAATCAAATGAGACAAATAAAGAGAGATGCAGAAGGGCCAATCCTTTATTAACCTAATTCGTAAAAGATATAATGCAAAGAACTTAAATGACCTTCACTCACTCCACTAAATAAGTAGGAAGCCATCCACTTTAGGGAACTAACTCCACTTTTTAAAATTAAAAATGTGTTTAAAAGATACCCACTATATTGCCACATCATCTAACCACTTTCTTATTTCTTAAAGAAGTGTTTTGACTTTGTAAGGTAGTACTGATCAGGTGTTTCATGTGTGTTAGTTTTAATAAATAACCCTCGATAGTCTACAAGCACACAATTTATTAGCGTAGTATCTAAGGTGTCGATCCCACGAGGAGGAATAATCTAGTCTTAAAATCTTAAAAAATACAAAAATTCAAATTACACGAAACTAAAAATGAGAAATTAATTTACTCAAACAAATCAAATTAAGAATCAATCGTGGAAATACTATCACTAAACAATTGTAACACACCTAAGAATCAACCTAAGGAAATTACCAATTGAGAGAAAGGGAATTTTACCTATCCTTAATGCTAACCTAAGTGATTATGAATTATTAGATTGTTAGATCTAGACAATCCTAGGGTTGATTACTCTCTCTTGTTATAACCATATCCTTAAATCATAAACCCTAATCAAATTATGAAGGTCATAATTTCTCAATTTACAACCTATCCAAAACCCTAATTAGTTTTGAAGTTCTCTAATAAACTATTGGAAACCTATACAAGATCTCTGTTTGCACAATTTATCAATTTGATTTAGTTCTAATTTCTATTAAATCAATTAGATCCCATTAGCCCAGTTTAATCATTTTTCATTCGATTCACCCTCTCAGTTTATTATCGAATTATGTAATCTCATAATTAAATCACAAACAATACAATAACCACATAAACAATCAAATTTCATTAATTTAAAGACAAAACTCTGAAGGTGAGTTTAGAACATCTACAACATTAAAAAATCCTATCATCAAACTGTTATTCTAATTCTGTACGATAATAAAACTAATAATATACAGGAGTTACAATCTAAACGAATGATGGGAGGTAGCGACGTTGGGAAACTCCTAATTTGGGAGGTACGTCGAGTTAGGTACAAATATTTCAGTTTGATATTTTTAGATACCTTTTTAGATCTATTACCGATACTAAGTAGCAGTAAAAAATTTGTATCTATTTTTCATAATATTATGCATGGATCAGATTTTCTCAATCTCTTGATCAATTCTCTCTAGGGATTCTCAAAAGTGGTTGATGCAAAAGCCCTTTTTTCTCCCTTCTTTATGTTCTTTTTATACTCTTTGATGTTTTAGGTAGTTTCTTTGGGGTCTGAAAGGTCTAAAAAGTCCCTTAAAACATGAAGTTCGTGAGCATCTGTGCATCTACCCAATGCAGGCTATGACCGTGGCCCATATCTAAGCCTTTTTTAATGATCGTGGTCGTAGGGCATTGTTTTAGCGCGAATGTCTTTCGAAACTCCTCTATTCTTCGATATTGGTCTTGAAACACTAGTAATCACATCAAAGTACCTCAAAAACATAATATTTAAGCTCAAAATCTTGTACTAAACTATAAAACACTTAAAACATAAATAATTAATAAAGTAACACATATCTAACTGAAACACAGAATAAATGATCGAATTAACAGTTAAACACATATCAAATTATGCTTTAAAACACGATGCAATTTACAGTTATCAACATCCCCACACTTAAATGTTTTCTTGTCCTCAGGCAAACAAAACAATCAAACAAATCAAGAAAACACAAAACATGCATATGCAATAATGAGACAATGGCTTCAACTTAGTGAAACAAATTTAACTATAAACATCATCCTTCAAGTCATTCTAACTTATTAGCAAGTCGTTCTAAACACCTTGGATTAAATATACAAATTAATCAAAATTTTAATGTTGATTCTAGTCACTTCTATCACACACACACACATTGATAATAATTTAGTCAAAACAAAAGTGAAGTTGTCCCTCAGTAAGTTTTCATAAAAAATCAATCTACTGACAAGTTTTATAGGTTTTTATTTGAAAAATTCTTTTTTTTGATTTTCCTTTAAGGACATGAATCTAGTCTTTTTACACAGAGGTAAACATTTGTGATGAATGTCGATCCGGTTACTCAACTAAGCCATGTTGTTATTAAACTTCTTGGTTGTAATATTATTACAGTCTTTTTACGCGAAGGTGATGTGTGTCAATCCAGTTACTTAGCTACATCATATTCTCAAGTAGCTACTAGCTCTATTCATAACCTGAAGGCTAGCGGAATAATTATTTTAGTTAAAATTTATACAACTTCTTTTAACACAAAATTTTGCCTACCTTATTGCTTTAGTCATTCTCATGAATATGTTCTAATAATGCCAGATATTCAATTGGCCTAAAATTATAAATGAGTATGGCAAATTATAGGGTGAATGTACTAATATCATATCCTAATTAACCAGCATATTTAGCCCTAAGTAGTTTAGGTCACTAATTTCAGAAACTAATAAATATTCGCAAACTAAAAGGCTATGTTTAAGGCTAAATCTAAATCGTTAAGTCATACTCATTGACGCATTCACCTAATTCACATCATGCAACTTAAAAAAACTATCATACAATATGCAAAATTCATACTCAAGGTAAAAACACACAATCCTCCCCACACTTGAGCAACACATTATCCTCAAATTGAGAAGGATACATACTAGCACAAAAGGGGAAATGAAACAATATGTAAAAGATAAAAGAACAAAATACTAACAAAAATGAAAAGAAAAGGGGTAGAACATGAAACTATCATGGTGATTGTGGAGGTGATGTGTCAGAGGCAGAGGCCAAATGTGCTTGACGCTCGAGATTGTTGTCTTATCTTGGAATTGCTTAAAGAGAGCAAGAGAATTAGTAATCCGAGATCATTTCAAATCATCAAAATTTTATTTAAAATTCAAAACAAATCTAACTAAACACAACAATTCAAATCTAGCTATTGAACGTGTTAATTTATGGTCACTTGCTTGACTTTGTATCATTGGAACTCATCCAGGATCAATTATAAGCAGCTTGTTTCCACCCTTTTCATTCCAAATCACTTTTGTAGACTGTAAGTAAGCTAAAAATTGCAAAATGATCATAAGGAAAATATTGATAAAATTATGAAAAACAATTAAGCTCAATAATGTCCTTTTTTTTTGGTGATCTGTCAACAAAATAGGGAATAACAAAACTCCCTAAATCTTCTGTTCAAACCAGCGGTTTGCCCGGTAAGAGGATGAGTTGTTATCTTCTTCGTTCCTCCTTGTTTTCCCTCATCCCCTCTTCTTCTTTAGCTTCTTGAATAGAGATTTCCATAGCTTCTTTAAACTTGATGTCCGTTGTCATTTGTTCTTCATCCTCTCATTCCTTTAATGATTCAAGCATATCAATTTCTTTGAATGAGTCGCCCTTTTCCAGAGTTTTTAATACATCATTCATGTTGAATGTCACTTGATCATCACTAATCCGAATGATGAGGTTCTCTTCATGGACATTTACCTAAGTTTTTTTCATGTTCAAGCATGGTATACTAAGATCTAGGGAATAATAGGGAGAGTTGTCATTCTTTTCTTCATCCCCTTTCCTTGTCTCTTAGTTTTCTATAAGATAGGGTTTAGCTTGGTCTTCCACTAGCTCTTCTTGTTCTTCCCCATTTCTAAGTATGATAGCCTCATATTTCTATAGTTGATGTAATTCCATATTGCTCACAGAGTCTTCCATAATTCTCTTACAAAATTCACAAGAAAGTTAGCTCATTTAAATCTTGAGGTTATGAATAGAAGAGGCATGATTTTCTATTACTTGATCAAATTGTTCTTCTAGTCTTTTCTGGGTCTCTTCCATGTCTGTTAGCTTATCCATGATTTCGTTCAATTTGTAATCCCATGAATTAGACTCATCTTGCTGAAATTTAATTAGGTCTTGATGTTCCATGTACGTACTTACATTATTAGACCAATAGAAATTTGGGTGGTTCTGCCACCCTGAAGTGCTTGGGTTCATATAAGGATGATGATTTACCCAACTAAATTTGGGCTTATTAAAATCCACATGTCCTTTGCTCCCTAAAATATACATCCTCTATGATTGTTCTTGTAATAGCTGATTTTTAAACCAACTGAGGGATTAAAGTGTTAGTCATATGAATTACATCATATTAGAATGAATTAGTGCATTTGGGATATGATTTCATGATTTCATTCAAATGCATAACATGAGCATATACACATATGAATGTTGATTTAGAGAAATTACACTCAATTGACATGTTCCGGGGTATGAAAGTTTCCAAATAATTAAGATGTGATTATGCTTTTATAATGTCTTATATTTTGACTTACCAATAAAAAGAATTGATGGATTGCAATTTGTAATTTAGAGTTACTTGTTACAATTGGGAGATTGATGAATTAAAATATTAATTTCAAGTGGCAAGAAAAGTTAACATGTGGGAATTTAGGATGACTAAGCCTATAAAAAATAAGTGACATATGGTAGTAGAATTAAGTGACAAATGGCTTAGGGAATTGAGTGACAAATGGCTTAGGGATTTAGTGACAAATGGCTTAGGGTTTTAGTGACAAATGGCTTAGGGATTTTAGTGATAAATGGCTTTGGAACTAAGTGACATATGGAAGTTTAAAGGATAGACATATGTCTTACTTGAATTCTTGACAAGTGTCTCAACACTAACCTTACACCTACACCTTGTGACCAACACATTCAGCTCCTTTGTAATGTTTCTACTATACTCTTTCCTTCTCCTTCCTCTCACTGTTGAAATCCCCATCTCACCCACATCTTGAGTTTCTACCCTAATTCTATCCTTTACTACCTTAAAACCTTTGTCAATTTCGTTAGAAAGATAACTATATCTTGCTATTTTCTTCTTGTTTTTACTAAAACTCATCCTACTCCCACCTTATTCTTGAGATAATCTTGCATACATGTGAAGCAAAGTAGGTTTGATACATTGAGGTGGAATTTAAGCTATACAAGTAAGTGAAATATTGATCTTTCTGGCATGTGTGAGCGTAATTTTATGATGAATGAATTGGGTAGGATAGAAATGTAGTTTTGATGATGTAGTTATATTGGAAAATGATGGATCAATTGGTTACTTTTTTGTTTTGCTTTTAGATACATGAAAATAGTAGTTTATAGGCTGTTATATGGATGATTTAAGTTGGGATTTTAGGTATAATTGATGATGAATTCATGTTAGAGATTGGTGTTATTAAAGTGTTTTTAAATTTGGAAAAGTTAAGACTACATCTATGATGGTATAAAGTGAATGGTAATGCTAAGGAAAAGTTACTCTAAATTGGTGTATTTAGACCTGATTAAGGCTTGGAATGAACCGATATTGTTACTTGATTAATTGGTTAGGATCTTGATAAGTTTAGGTTGTTCATTGAAGTCAAAACTTAAAAAATGGACTATTTGATATCTACGTATCCAAATTTGGACATTATGAGTTGTCAAGGGAATAAAGGTGTTCTTATGAATGAAAATATGATCTTAAGGACTTGAGTAATGTGTATTAGGTATGGATCAATGAGAATTAGGTAATTGTATGAATATATATTACTAGAAAAAGTTTGGTGAATGTATGATTGATGAATTTAGAGTAAATCAAGCTTACTTCAGATATAAACCTAATTACAAACTAGTTGTATATAAGCTATAATGTTTGAATGGTAGAGATTTTTGTATAAGGGTACATACCTGGAAGATTGATTGAGCATGCATTGAAACATGACACATATACATATGTATGATTGTATATTCATATGGTTAAACAAATTAGTGATTTGTGAACTATGTGTGTATTGCATAACAATAGACGCATAAGGCGATTGTCAATATGCAGACATTGCCAGAACATCGAGGCAATAACTTTTTTGGAGCATACTGTAAGTTAACTTAAATGTGTAAACTCAATTATATGTACTTCTATATGAATTGAATGTTTAATCTGAAACGTGTGTATAATTGATTGATAAATGTTGGACTTAGATCTGAGGAGCTTGTTATGTGGTATGAGTATACTGAATCGAAAGTATGGCATATGAATGATGCATCTCATTACATTAAAATGCATGACTAAATAAAGGAGTTATGATTAGAGTGACCGATGTGAGAAAAGATCTTTAAGCTCAGGATTGTTAAAAAGGAGCCTCAGGCTCAGATAATATAGACTTGATATTTATAATGAATACGGTTTAGAAATGAACTCGATATCCACAACAGATATGGGACAGCAAATTGGGTTATTAGGCACTTTGTCATAATAAAACAAAAATGAGAATGGAAACACTTGTACATTTGAATATACATCACTTCATGTATCCTATATTGAATTAAAATGAATTATTAAATTGTTTGATTTAGTGAAATACAGTTGAAGTAAATAAGGATGTGTTGTGATATGCAATGCTAGCTTATATCATGAAATGTGATGTGGTATTCAATACTGGATGATTTGATATACTTATTTTTTTGTTCTAACTTGAGTGAATACATCGATGATGGTTTACTCACTGAGTTCACAAACTCATCAAAATTGCTACATTGTTTCTCAGGTTCAAAGGAATTCTAGCAACTGAGGTTTTATAGTAGAAGTCTAGTACTTGCATTTTGGGGACAAGAATGGCTAAAAGGTTTGATCAGTTAAATTTAAGGACTCTAGATTGATATCTTGTGTATTAGCATTTCATCTCATGTGATATTTTTGATACTGAGTTTTATGCTCAAAACAAAATGTATATATATATATATGGATTCTGAATTGTAATGAAAAGTGACTTTTTATATTTGTGAATGAAATGAGAAGAAATGTGTTTTAGAATGCTTATGATATGTATGATGCCTTAAATGAGTTGGTTTATTGTCCTAATGTACCATTTTCATATAATATGTTCTCAAATATCCTCTGCTATGTTTGGGTTTATGCTCTATGGGAATCGTATGTTACAATTCTTTTTATCTCTTCATAGCATTTAACTTTTGAGATTCCCCATTTTTATCTAGTGATATCCAAGTTGATGTTTAGTGTACTTTATGCCCTTTTTTTTCGCAAAAGTTAGTGAAAAAGCCTTAAACGACAAGAATTAAACTAATTGCTTACCCGATAATGGCGCCAAAAATTTGATTGGGTGCTTGATGTGTGTAAGTTGTAATATATAACCCTCAATAATTTGAAAATGCACAGTTCGTTAGCGTATTACCTAAGGTGTCGATCCAGTAAGAAGGGATAATCTAATCCTAAAATCTAAAGCCATAAATCAATACAAAAATTCAATTTGCATGAAACTAAAAACAAGAAATTAATTCAATCAATAAAATCAAATTAAGAATCAATCACATACATACTATTACCAAGCAATTGCTACACACCCAAAAATCAACCTAAGGGAATTACCAATTGAGAGAAGGGGAGTTTTACCTATCCTTAATGCTAAAGTAACTAATTATGAATTATTAGGTTGTTGATTCTAGACGATACTAGGGTTGATTACTCTCTATCGAGTTATAACCAATATCCTAAATCATAAACCCTAATCAAATTATGGAGGTCGCAATTTCTCAATTTACAACTTATTCAAAATCCTAATTGGTCCTAAAGTTCTCTAATAAACGACCGAAAACCTATGCAAGATCTCTCTTTGGACAATTTACCGATTTGATTTAATCCTAATTTCTGTTAAATCACAGAACTCTTGTTAGCCTAATTTAATTATTTTTCATTTGATTCACCCTCTCAGTTTATTATCAAATTATGCAATGGCAGAATTAAATTAGAACCAACCCAAAAACCATAGAAACAAACAAATTTCATTAATTCAAAGATAAAACATTGAAGGTGAGTTTAGAACATCTTCAACATTTAAAAAACCTATCATCAAACAGTTTTTCCACCCGCATACCTCAAGTTTGCACGCAACCACAACCAGGTATTGTCCTCTTTGGTACTCGAACTCGAGACCTCAAGGTTTTGTTAATGTCGGGAAACTCCTATTCTGAGAAGTACGTCGACTCAGCTTCTTCTCCACTTCTCTCTTCCTTCTTCTTTTTCTTGATCTCTTAATGAATTCTCTCTAAGGTTTTTCAAAAGTGGCTAATGCAAAAGCCCCTTTTCATCCTTCTTCATGTTCTTTTTGTACTCTTTTTATGTTTTGGCTAAATTTACGTTTTTTTTTGGGGTTCAAAAGGTCCAAAACATCTATCGAAATATAAATTTTATGAGCATTTATGTGTCTGCATGATGCAGGCCACAATCGTAGCCCAATTTGAGTCTTCTTTCATGAAAGTGACCGTGGGCTGTTGTTTCTACCCGAATGTCTTCCGAAACTCCTCTGTTCTTCGATATTGACCCTGAAACACTAATAAAACCATGAACTCAAAAGCTTATACTAACCCATAAAGCACTTAAAACACAAATAATTAACAAAATAATACAATTCTAACCTAAACACATACTAAATGATCAAATTAATGACTAAACATATGTCAAACTATGCCCTAAAACATGATGCAAGTTACATTTATCAAGTGCTTCCATTTTTTTAGCCTACTACTTCTATGTTCTTTATATGTGTCGTCATACCGTTGCCTTTTGATGATAATGTTAAGTCAAGAGGACTTCACGATTATCAATTTTGGTGACAATCAAATAATAATAATGTTATAAATAAATGAACTATTTTGATAAGCGTGTTAATTGTGTAGAAAAACACAGAAGAAGGGAAAACTCAGAAGAAGTGAAAACACAGAAGAAGCACAAAACACAGAAGAAGCGGAAGGCACAGAAGAAGGAGAAAAGACAGAAGAAGCTGAAAACACAGAAGAAACACAAAACATAGACGAAGCACAAAACATAGAAGAAGCGGAAAAAATAGAAGAACCACAAAACACAGAAGAAGCGCAAAACTCAGAAGAAGCGTAAAACACAGAAGAAGAGAAAACACAGAAGAAGCAAAAAACACAGAAGAAGAGTAAACATAGAGGAAGTGAAAAATACAGAAGAAGCACAAAACTTGGAAGACGTTAAAACATAGAAGAAGCACAAAATACAGAAGAAGCAGAAAACACAGGAGAAGAGGAAAACACAGACGATAAGATGAAGATACGCTAGTACGTCAGAGAGTTAGTTAATTGGAGTTAGTTACATAGCTCAAATAAATAACGGGTTCTACAAGAATCAAGAAGTAGTTATCAAGAATCAAGAAGCAGTTGGAGACTTAGGCTATATATACTAGTCGTAGTTGAAGATTGAAAACCCTTTGAAATATTTTAATCTTTTGGGCTTTCAAGGGTTTACTTACAAAGAAAAATTTTGTATTCAAAAGTGCGATACGAGAGAGCAAACCCTACTGTAACAAAAAGCTCACAATATCTTTCTAGTGAGAGAAAGAAAAGGCTAAGAGCCTGAAGAGGCTAAGATAATAGAAATAATACTTTGTATAAGAGACCTGAAGAGGCTCTGGAAGGGAAGAAAGAACACATGTAAAATTGTTGAAGTATAGTGAAAGCTCAAACGAACTCTGAGGATTGGACGTAGCCCATGGTTTGGGGTGAACCAGTATAAAAATCGCAGTGTCTATCTTCTAACCTTTCAACTTATTCTATTTTATTTTTAGACAAATATATAGAAGTTATTTACGATTTAACTACGTAAATATTTTTGTATAACTTTTGTGGTATTCTTTTAACAATTGGAAAAGTTCTTAACAAGATATATTAAAGATTTTGTATTCACAAAATATTACACAATTCAACCCCCTTTTGTGTATATCTTATATTGTACGTGAATTCTATATTAACGTGTGATTTAATTCAATTGGTATCAGAGCTCGGTTTCTAAGAGCCACCTTTACAAAGTGAGGACAAAGCTCCATGACTGAATTACATGTTTTTATAGCTGAAGGTGCCTCCATCACAAGACCTCCTACATTCAATGGGGAAGATTATCATTATTGGAAGGACAGGATGCGGCTCTTCATAGAATCCACACACGTTGATCTTTTTGAGTTGTGCTTTAAGCAGAAGTGAATATGATAAAGTTCATAGATGCGAAACTGTGAAGGAGATGTGGAACACTTTATCCATCGCATATGAAGGCACAAACCAAGTGAAAGAGTCTAAGATCAGTATTCTTATACATCAGTATGAGCTATTTAAAATAAAAGAAGACGAGTCTATTGATCAGATGTTTGGACAATTTCAAACTATCATTAATGGACTTAAAGCTCTTGGGAGAAACTACAATAATCAAGACCATGTCAGGAAGATTCTCAAAAGTCTACCGAAAAGATGGAGACCCAAAGTCACTACAATACAAGAAGCCAAGGACTTGAGCAAATTGAAGCTAGACAAATTGCTTAATTCTTTGAAGATACATGAAGTAGAGCTTAATGTTGAAGATAAACCTAAAAGAGACAAATATATAATATTAAGGCTGGCTAGAAAAATCATAAGGCTCAGACAAATAGAAGTTCATCGTCAAAAGAATTAAAAATCAAAGAAGTCAAGAATGATGATACCAGTGCATCTGATAATGATTCAAGTCAAGCTGATGACGAATTATCTTTCATTTCAAGAAAGATCAGAAGGATATGGAAAAAGAAAGCAAAAGGAAGTAAAAATTTTTATTTTAAGAAAAATAGCAAAGAAGAAACCAAGAACTAGAAGACCTCTATCATTTGCTACGAGTGTAACAAACTAAGACACTATAAGTCTGAATGTCCATTGCTTAGAAGAGAACTAAAGAAGAATAAAGGAAATAAAAAGAGTTTGATTCCAACTTGGGAAGATTTGGATTCATCCAAACCTAATTCTGATTCAAAAGCATCAGTGTAAGTAAATATATGCTTGGTAGCTAAGAAAAAGGGTCACGAGGAGGTAACTTCTAACTTTAACAAACTTCAAGATGCATATTTAGAATTGTTAGAAGATTCACATATTATACTAAAGTAGTATAGATCCTTAAAAAGAAAGTTTGTCGAAAACTTGAAGATCATGGAAGTGTTAGAAAAAGAAAACGTCTGTCTTAAGAAACAAGTAGACGATATAAAGAAAAAAAGTATCTATTGATAGATTTGAGGAAATTAGTCAGTTGAAACAAAGGATTAATTCTCTCTCAGCAGACTTATCAATCTTTACTAAAAATACGAACAAAATGAATGGCATGATTAGAAATTATAGACACCTTAATGATAAGAGTGGTCTAGGATTTATTAAAATCAATACTCGTTATAAAAAGAATTTTTTTCCTTATAAAAAGAAATTTCACTAGTCTTTTTCTATCATTCTATGAATAATTAGAAGACTAACCCTAAAGGACCCAAGAAAATATGGGTACCTAAAAAGAACATAATATCTACTATAGATTTACTTCCTTGGAAAAAGCAGCCAACACTAATGGTATTTAGACAGTGGATACTCGCGACACATGGCGGGAAGAAGATCTATGTTCCTAGATCTTCAAAATAAGAAGGGAGGATCAGTAACTTTTGGAGACAACTAGTAGGGCGAAATAGTTGGAATCAACAAAATCGGTAAAGATTCCTTTGCATCTATTGATAATGTTCTGCTAGTTGAAGGTTTAAAACATATTTTGATTAGTGTAAGTCAATTATGTGATTTTGGTTTTAAAGTATCTTTTAATCAAAACTCTTGTGTAGTCAAAAACAAGGACGGTTCCATATTTTTTCTACCAAAAGACGAAACGATCTTTACAAGATTAATTTAGAAGATTTGCAAAGTCAAAACATTTATTGTTTTATATCAACAGATGAAGAAAAAATTATCTGGCATAAAAAGCTAGGTCATGTTAGTTTTAAACATATTTCCAAGTTGATCAAACATGATTTGGTAAGAGGTTTTCTAAAAATAAGTTTTAATAAGTATTTCTTTTGTGAGAGTTGTCATAAAGGAAAACAGGTTAAAACGTCTTTTTCTTCTAAAAATATTATAACTTCCTCTAGACCTCTAGAGTTGTTACATATAGATTTGTTTGGTCCAACTAAGACATTAAGTCTTGGTGGAAAGCAGTATGGTCTCGTAATTGTTGATGACTTCACTAAATTTTTTTGGATATTATTTTTGCCACATAAGGATGAATCTTTTAAACGTTTTAAAGTTCTTTAAAAAAAGTTACAAAATGAAAAAGGAATTTCTATTACTAGAATTACAAGTGATCATGATGGAGAATTTGAAAATGAAAAATTCAGAATATTTTGTGAAGGGAATGGAATTTTCCATAATTTCTCTGCTTCTAGAACTCGACAACAAAATGGAGTTGTAGAAAGAAAGAATAGGACGATTCAGGAAATGGCAAGAACTATGCTTTGTGAAATGAATCTTCCTAAGTATTTATGGGCAGAAGTTGTAAATACAGCTTGTTATATTCAAAATAGAATACTTTTGTGACCATGGTTGAATAAAACTCCATATGAGTTATGGAATGGAAAGAAGCCTAATATATCTTACTTTCATCCATTTGGTTGCAAGT